>CM029012.1:222721331-223251274 GCA_016801055.1 Panax notoginseng | reverse complement strand
ATGCAAGATCATTTAAAGGGAAAGGCCCTGGAGTTAAAAAAGATAATCATAAGTTCAAGCATCCTGGAAAGAAAAATAAAAAATATGATCCTAATAATAGAAAATGTAAGTGTCATGTTTGTGGAAAAACTAGACACTATGTTGGAGAATGCAAACAACGCAAAAGCGGCTCCGCTAACATGGTTGAGGAGAACCTTGTTGCCATGGTATCTGATCTTAGTCTTGATGTGACTATAATTTCTGAAGTTAACATGGTAAGTGAGCCAAATGGTTGGTGGTTGGACTCCGGAGCTACTGTCCATATTTGTAATAATCGAGAAATATGTAAAACATTTGAAGAGATTATTGGATAGGAAGTTCAGATGGAAAATAGTTCAGAGACTAAAGTTGATGGAAAAGGAACTTTGGAAGTTAATTTCACCTCTGGGAAGAAGCTAACCTTGCTGAATGTGTTGTTTGTGTCAGAAATTAGAAAGAATTTAATTTATGTTGATCTTTTAGATAGGAAAGGTTTTAAAATTTCTGTTGAGTTCGGCAAAGTCATTCTTTCAAAGAATGGTGTTTTTGTTGGAAAGGGTTATGCTTGTAATGGAATGTACAAATTATCTATTAATAAGAACAATTCTGTTTCTGCTTATATCACTTGTGCAATTTCTTTATGGCATAGTCGTTTAGGACATATAAATTCAAAGAATTTGAAAAATATGCATGCAATGAAATTGATTGATATTGGCAATACTGAACTTGAGAAAAGTGAAATTTTTGTTAAATCAAAAATTGTGAGAAAACCATTTCCAAATGTACATAGAGAATCACAATTATTAGATTTAATACATACTGATATCTGTGAGTCAAATAGAATATTGACAAGGGGTGGAAAATGATATTTCATTACTTTTATAGATGATGCTAACAGATATTGTTATGTGTATTTGTTGAGAACAAAAGATGAGACATTTAACTCATTCAAAAAGTACAAATTAGAAGTAGAAAATCAACTTGAGAAGAAGATTAAAATTTTACGTTCTGATATAGGCATGGAATATTGTTTGAATGCTTTTGATGCATTTTGTGAAGAAAATGGCATTATACATCAAACAAGTGCAGCATATACACCTCAACAAAATGGTTTAGCAAAAAGAAAAAATTGTGTGTTTCATGATATGATTAATTGTATGTTAAATCATGCTTGTTTGCCAAATACTTTATGGGGTGAAGCACTTCTAACTGCCTGTCATATTTTAAATAGGATTCCTAGTACTGTAATTAAAACTAGTCCTTATGAAATATGGAAAGGCAGAAACCTAAAATAAATTATTTTAAAGTGTGGGGTGTATAGCATATTTTCGAGTTCCTGATCCTAAAGGACTAAGTTAGGAGCTAGAGCTATTAGAAGTATATTTGTTGGATATGCTGAAAATAGTAAAGCATACAGGCTTCTTGATTTAGAGTTTAATGTAATAACTGAGTCAAGGGATGTGGAATTTTTTGAAAATAAATTCTCAAAAGATGTTGAGAATGTGGATATACCAAAATTTGATGAGCCTAGAGGTCCTATAAGTTCTAATGTTGAGGTAGAAGAACCAAGTGTTCCAATTCAACCAAGTGGACCTAGAAGGAGTACTAGAGCTAGAAAAAATAAAGAGTTAGATGATAATTTCATTTCTTCTCAGTCTCTATTATTTTTGGTGGAAGGGGACCAAAATAATGAGGTGGTAAATGAAATACCCTATGTATATAGTCTTGAGACTGATCCTAAATAATTTAAAGAAGTTATGGCTTCTAGGGATGCTGCCTTTTCGAAGGAAGTTGTAAAAGATGAAATGGATTCAATCTTGGGAAATAATACTTGGGTATTGACAGATTTACCTAGAGGTTCTAAACCTATAGGTTGCAAATGGGTTTTTAGAACAAAGTATAACACTAACGGTACTATTTCTTCTTTTAAAGAAAGATTAGTAGCAAAAGGTTTTAGAAATAGAGGGTATATTGACTATTTTGATACTTATGCACCGGTAGCACGAGTTACTTCAATTCAAATTCTTTTTGCCTTAGCTACATTGTATGATCTTTACGTTCATCAAATGGATGTAAAGACCGCATTTTTGAATGGCAATTTGAATGAAGAAGTATATATTGAACAACACGAAGGGTTTGTTGCTCCCGGTAATTAGGCTAAAGTATGCAAATTAGTTAAGTCCCTTTATGGTCTAAAAAAGGCACCAAAATAATGGAACGAGAGATTTGATGTTGCTATTATAAACTTTGGGTTTAAATATAATAGTGCAGATAGGTGCATATACTCCAAAACCACTTCTGATTATATGGTGATAGTCTTTTTGTACGTAGATGATATATTGATCATCAGTACGAATATGGTTGGAGTAAATGAGACTAAAAAGTATTTATCATCTGTCTTTAAGATGAAAGACTTAGGTGAAATAGATACTATTTTAGGCATCAAAGTTAAAAAACATAGTGGGGGTTATGTATTGAATCAATCTCACTATATTGAAAAAAATTTAACTAAGTTTAGTCATCTCGAGTTCAAGGAGGTGAATACTCCTTTTGAGAATGGAGTTAAACTCAAAGAAAATGAGGGTAGAGCTATTGCACAGCTGAAATACGCAAGTGCTATTGGTAGCCTTATGTATGTTATGCATTGTACTCGGCCATATATTTCTTTTGCAGTTTTTAAGCTTAGTAGATATACGAACAATCCTAATAATGATCATTGGAAAGCTATTGGAAGGGTACTTGGATATCTAAAAAGAACCAGTGGCATAGGATTGTTTTACTTTAAATTCCTTAATGTTTTGGAGAGATACTCTGATGCAAGCTAGATTAATAGCTTGGGAGATAATAAATCTACAAGTGGGTGGATTTTCACTCTTGCCAGTGGTGCTGTTTCTTGGGCAAGCAAGAAACAGACTTGTATTTCTCACTCTACTATGGAGTCAGAGTTTATAGCTTTGGCTCAAGCAGGAAAAGAGGCTAATTGTATTAGAAATATATTGTTAGACATAGATCTATGGCCAAATCCAATGCCTCCAATTTCACTATATTGTGATAGTGAAGCTACGCTAACAAGAGCGTATAGTGGTAGTCTAGACATATTGGTCTAAGACATGAATTTGTGAGACAATTAATACATGATGGTATCATAACTATTGTCTATGTGAAGTCAAGTAAAAACTTGGCTAATCCACTTTCTAAGCCTCTGATAAGAGATTTAATAAGTTTGACTACACGAGATATGAGACTTAATCCATTCTGAGCCAAAGGTGATGGGAACCCAACCTATTAGTAGGTTACCCCTAGTTTATAGGTTCAATGGGAAAAACAAGTCACAGTTGTTGGCTGTGTTACTATTAATTTGGTCTCATATGTAGTATATGATAGTAACGTATATTGCACGACCGAGGATGAGCTACGCTCTTAACAAAGTGTTGCACTTATAGCAACATGAGTGCTAGAGAAACATTTTGTCTATATGAACTAGAAGTGAAGCCGCTTCTTATAGAGAGTTATGGTTTACTCTCTTAGAGGTTCAAGAAATAGGATATTGCGCATGGCTTTAATAGCGCAAAGTAATTATTATGCTCACTGTAAAGGGAGGTTTTGTATGTGTATGATAGCTCCGGTCATATCATTTGAAATAGAGGTTCAATCTACAGACACCATCTATTTTGATCTGACTTTGAGTTGTTTATACTAAAAGAAGGTTCAATATTCGTCATACCTTCTATTATGCATACAAACCTTAGAGTTGATAGATAAAGAATTGTTTGACGAAAAGTAGTTTCTCAAACAAGTGGGGGATTGTTAATTGCACCTTTTCTTACATGAGTTTTGATCAATTTGGGGATTACTTTAGACCCATTAATTGATTGAATTTATATTAAATTAAAAGTGCATTTGATAGTCTATTACAAGGAGATTAATAGAGAGTTATATATGTTTCAAGTAGGAATTATATATTATGCTTTAATTGTATCCAAAGTGGAGTATATGAAAAGGTTCATTGTTGTTTAAGAAAATTATTTTCTTTAAGTCCCACATGGAGTAGAAATAAAACTATTTAATACTTTATAAGTATATGTGGAATAATTTAATTCACTAGTGGTACTAAAGGAAAGGCTTGGAGTTGGTCACAATGACGTGGTGCAAAGCATTACCCGTCCGCGCCCGGGGCCAAGGGGACGAAGGACGGGTGCAAGTCGAAAAGTCGCATTAGCGCTATAGGCACACTTTGCACGTGTGCATCGTCGCAAGGAGCCTCGGCCGAGCCAAGAGCCAACTTTTTATCTTGAACCAGATTCATGGAACCTTTAATTATTATGCATACAAAGAGTTCTAAAACTGTTATAAACTGATTTGTGATTAATACATCATTTACTTTGTAAACTGATGTTTAATTAACAATTCAGTTTTATCAGTTTTAAAAACTGAACAGTCTTGCCATCTTCTTCCTGCAAATCAAACCTTTACAAAGTAGCATAAAATTGAGATTCTTAGTGAGTTGCTATCACTGAAAATTAGAAAAGACTTGACATATATCTTGGAGGTGAATTGATAGTACCCTTTAGCAAACCTTAGTAGTAAGGGGCAATAAACACCTAAAGGACAGGGAATACCCGTGTCAAATCCTTGTTTCTTTTAATCTGTATTCATTTTACTTTTTCAATCTTAAGGTGTTTATCGAAATGGATACAGAGTCTTTCAAAATCATGAACCAGGATTTTGTCAAGCTCGATCGTTTTGATGGAAATAATTTCAGTCGTTGGCGAGATAAACTGAAATTATTACTTACTATTTTGAAGATTGCATATGTTTTGGACCCTAATCTTCAGCCTATTGCTGAAGATCCCAAACGAACAGAAGGTCAGCAGCTAGATAATGATGCCATCGAAGCACTGAAAGAGCAAAGAAGGAAAAGGACTAAAGATGAGGAACTTACTCGTGGACATATCCTCAACACGCTGTTGGATCGTCTCTACGATTTCTACAGCAATATTCAGTCACCAAGGGAGTTATGGGAGGCTTTGGAATTTAAGTACAAGGCTGAGGAAGAAGGTACAAATAAGTATTTAGTATCTAAATATTTTGATTATAAGATGGTTGATAACAAACCTATTTTAGAGCAAGTACATAAGCTCCAGGTTATTGTTAATAAGTTAAGGGTTCTTAAAATTGTCTTGCCTGAAACTTTTCAAGTTGGAGCAATAATTGCAAAATTACCTCCATCTTGCAAAGATTTTGCCAAAAATTTGATGCATAAATATAAGGATTTTTCCTTGGATCAAATTCAGAAGCATCTTCGTATTGAGGAGGAGGCCGGAAAACGAGATGCTAAGAATTTGATTCAAGGATAGTCTAGTATAAACTATTTGGAGGCAAGATCATTTAAAGGGAAAAGACCTAGAGTTAAAAAAGATAATCATAAGTTTAAGCATCCTGGACAGAAAAATAAAAAATCTGATCCTAATAAGAGAAAGGGTAAGTGTCATGTTTGTGGAGAAACTGGACACTATGCAGAGAATGCAAATAACGCAAAAGTGGCTCCGCTAACATGGTTGAGGAGAACCTTGTTGCCATGGTATCTGATCTTAGTCTTGATGTGACTATGATTTCTGAAGTTAACATGGTAAGTGAGCCAAATGGTTGGTGGTTGGACTCCGGAGCTACTGTCCATATTTGTAATAATCAAGAAATGTTTAAAACATTTGAAGAGATTATTAGACATGAAGCTCAGATGGGAAATAGTTCAGTGGCTAAAGTTGATGGAAAGGAACTTTGGAAGTTAATTTCACCTCTGGGAAGAAGCTAACCTTGCTGAATGTGTTGTTTGTGTCAGAAATTAGAAAGAATTTAATTTCTGTTGATCTTTTAGATAGGAAAGGTTTTAAAATTTCTGTTGAGTTCGGCAAAGTCATTCTTTTAAAGAATGGTGTTTTTGTTGGAAAGGGTTATGCTTGTAATGGAATGTACAAATTATCTATTAATAAGAACAGTTCTGTTTCTGCTTATATCACTTGTGCAATTTCTTTATGGCATAGTCGTTTAGGACATATAAATTCAAAGAATTTGAAAAATATGCATGCAATGAATTGATTGATATTGGCAATACTGAACTTGAGAAATGTGAAATTTTTGTTAAATCAAAAATTGTGAGAAAACCATTTCCAAATGTACATAGAGAATCACAATTATTAGATTTAATACATACTGATATCTGTGAGTCAAATGGAATATTGACAAGGGGTGGAAAATGATATTTCATTACTTTTATAGATGATGCTAACAGATATTGTTATGTGTATTTGTTGAGAACAAAAGATGAGGCATTTAACTCATTCAAAAAATACAAATTAGAAGTAGAAAATTAACTTGAGAAGAAGATTAAAATTTTACGTTCTGATAGAGGCATGGAATATTGTTTGAATGCTTTTGATGCATTTTGTGAAGAAAATGGCATTATACATCAAACAAGTGCAGCATATACACCTCAACAAAATGGTTTAGCAGAAAGAAAAAATTGTGTGTTTCATGATATGATTAATTGTATGTTAAATCATGCTTGTTTACCAAATAATTTATGGGGTGAAGCACTTCTAAATGCCTGTCATATTTTAAATAGGATTCCTAGTACTGTAATTAAAACTAGTCCTTATGAAATATGGAAAGGTTGAAAACCTAACATAAATTATTTTAAAGTGTGGGGGTGTATAACTTATTTTCGAGTTCCTGATCCTAAAAGGACTAAGGGGGTGTTAGATAAAAACTAAATCTGAATCTGAATGAGCCGAATTTGAATCTGAATGAACTGAATCTGAATCTGAAAGAAAAAAGTTGTTTGATAATTGATATGTCTGAAACATCTTAATGACAAAACTTCATTATTTTACCCCTCTGAAAAAATTCAAAATTACTGTAAATTTATTTAATATTACTTAATATAATAGTTAATAATTTTTTTTTAATTTTTTAATTTTTTTAATTGTTTTAATTTTTTTTTACTTCATTCAGCTGCTCATTCAGCCATTCAGCTCAAAAAATCTAACTTAGCAATTCATCTAGTTCATCTTACCGATTCAGACATTCAGACCAAAACAAACGCACTGACCGATTCAGCCATTCAGATTCAGCTCCATTCAGTTCTAAACAAACAGCCCCTAAGTTAGGAGCTAGAGCTATTATAAGTATATTTGTTGGATATGCTGAAAATAATAAAGTATACAGGCTTCTTGATCTAGAGTCTAATGTAATAACTGAGTCAAGGGATGTGGAATTTTTTGAAAATAAATTCTCAAAAGATGTTGAGATGTTGAGAATGTTGATATGCCTAAATTTGATGAGCCTAGAGGTCCTACAAGGTCTAATGTTGAGGTTCAAGAACCAAGTGTTTCAAATTCAACCAAGTGGACCTAGAAGGAGTACTAGAGCTAGAAAAAATAAAGAGTTAGATGATGATTTCATTTCTTCTCAGTCTCTATTATTTTTGGTGGAAGGTGACCAAAATAATGAAGTGGTAAATGAAATACCCTATGTATATAGTCTTGAAACTGATCCTAAATCATTTAAAGAAGCTATGGCTTCTAGGGATGTTGCCTTTTGGAAGGAAGCTATAAATCATGAAATGGATTCAATCTTGGAAAATAATAATTGGATATTGACAGATTTACCTAGAGGTTCTAAACCTATAGGTTGCAAATGAATTTTTAGAACAAAGTATAACACTAACGGTACTATTTCTTCTTTTAAAGAAAGATTAGTAGCAAAAGGTTTTAGAGAAGTAGAGGGTATTGACTATTTTGATACTTATGCACCAGTAGCACGAGTTACTTCAATTCAAATTCTTTTTACCTTAGCTTCATTGTATGATCTTTACGTTCATCAAATGGATGTAAAGACCGTATTTTTGAATGACAATTTGAATGAGAAAGTATATATGGAACAACCCGAAGGGTTCGTTGCTCCCGGTAATGAGGCTAAACTATGCAAATTAGTTAAGTCCCTTTATGGTCTAAAACAGGCACCAAAACAGTGGCACGAGAGATTTGATACTGCTATTATAAATTTTGGATTTAAATATAATAGTGCAGATAGGTTCATATACTCCAAAACCACTTCTGATTATATGGTGATAGTTTGTCTGTACATAGATGATTTGTTGATCATCAGTACGAATATGGTTAAAGTAATTGAGACTAAAAAGTATTTATCATCTGTCTTTAAGATGAAAGACTTAGGTGAAGTAGATACTATTTTAGGCATCAAAGTTAAAAAACATAGTGGGGGTTATGTACTGAATCAATCTCACTATATTGAAAAAAAATTAACTAAGTTTAGTCATCTCGAGTTCAAGGAGGTGAATACTCCTTCTGAGAATGGAGTTAAACTCAAAGAAAATGAGGGTAGAGCTATTGCACAGCTGAAATACGCAAGTGCTATTGGTAGCCTTATGTATGCTATGCATTGTACTTGGTCATATATTTCTTTTGCAGTTTCTAAACTTAGTAGATATACGAGCAATCCTAATATTGATCATTGGAAAGCTATTGGAAGGGTACTTGGATATCTAAAAAGAACCAGTGGCATAGGATTGTTTTACTATAAATTCCCTAATGTTTTGGAGAGATACTCTGATGCAAGCTAGATTAATAGCTTGGGAGATAATAAATCTACAAGTGGGTGGATTTTCACTCTTGCCAGTGGTGTTGTTTCTTGGGCAAGCAAGAAACAGACTTGTATTTCTCACCTTACTATTGAGTCAGAGTTTATAGCTTTGGCTCAAGCAGGAAAAGAGACTGATTGGATTAGAAATATGTTGTTAGACATAGATCTATGGCCAAATCCAATGCCTCCAATTTCACTATATTGTGATAGTGAAGCTACGCTAACAAGAAGGTATAGTGGTACCTATAATGGTAAGTCTAGACATATTGGTCTAAGACATGAATTTGTGAGACAATTAATACATGATGGTATCATAACTATTGTCTATGTGAAGTCAAGTAAAAACTTGGCTGATCCACTTACTAAGCCTCTAACGAGAGATTTAATAAGTTTGACTACACGAGATATGGGACTTAAACCATTCTGACCAAGAGTGATGGGAACCCAACCTATTAGTAGGTTACCCCTAGTTTATAGGTTCAATGGGAAAAACAAGTCACAGTTGTTGGCTGTGTTACTATCAATTTGGCCTCATATGTAGTATATGATAGTAATGTATGTTGCACGACCAAGGATGAGCTACGCTCTTAACAAAGTGTTGCACTTATAGCAACAGGAGTGCTAGAGAAACATTTTGCCTATATAAACTAGAAGTGAAGCCGCTTCTTATAGAGAGTTATGGTTTACTCCCTTAGAGGTTCAAGAAACAGGATATTGCGCATAGCTTTAATAGCGCAAAGTGATTAGTATGCTCACCGTAAAGGGAGGTTTTCTGTGTGTATGATAGCTCCGGTCATATCATTTGAAATAGAGGTTCAATTGGCGCTTTAGGCGCACATGCGCATCGTCGCTAGGAGCCTCGCCCGAGCCAACAGCCAACTTTTTATCTTGAACTAGATTCATGGAACCTTTAATTATTATGGATACAAAGAGTTCTAAAACTATTATAAACTAATTTGTGATTAATACATCATTTACTTTGTAAACTGATGTTTAATTAACAATTCAATTTTATCAGTTTTAAAAACTGAACAGTCTTGCCATCTTCTTCCTGCAAATCAAACCTTTACAAAGTAGCATAAAAATTGAAATTTTTAGTGAGTTGCTATAACTGAAAATTAGAATAGACTTAACATATATCTTGGAGGTGAATTGCTAGTAGCCTTTTGCAAACCTTAGTGGTAAAGGGCAATAAACACCATAAGAACAGGGAATACCCGTGTCAAATCCTTATTTCTTTTAATCTGTATTCATTTTACTTTTTCAATCACTTTATGTATTATTGTGGGGCCACTAAGAATAAAGATGAATTTTTTTTACTCTCTTTCTTCTATCGTACTTTTCTTAGTTTGTGTGAAAAATGTACTTGAACTATCCTTTTGAGTATGAAAAGAGTATAAAGTATGCAAACATCTACCTCCAAAAAATAAAGTATCGGATTCTTAATAATTTATTCATTTCTAAAATATAGGATTATATTGACATTTTAAATTCAATGCAAGTCATTTTAAAATTTGGTAAGAAATCATTTACTATTAGACACTAAAATTTTCAAAATTACAAACTATCTAAAATATTTAACCGAATAAAATTCAAAAAATCACATGCCATTTACCCAAATTCTTGAGTCAGGACCTATGGTTTGATTTCAAGTTAAATGAAGCACATATTAAATTTAAAAATACTGACACAAGTAATTTTTGTGAATTTTAGCTAATTAAACATACAAGTGTTACTTTAAAAGTCAAATGAAGCACATATTAAAAATACTGACAAATATTTTTTAAAGTTAAAAGGTAATATTATATTGCAGAATTTTGCAAAATGATGAATTACCTACCTGGTTTTCTGGAAAGCTTCCAAAGCTACCAAAGCACAAAAACACCACAGATGAAAGGTGGTTGATCATCTAACCAACCAAGGATCACAGCAGCCTCATCGGAGTTTTGGCCCTCTCCGTTGAGATTTAGTATGGGTCCCACCGGCAGGGACGAAACTGACTAAGAGCAGGGCTGCAGGGGGCCATGCCCCCCCCCCAGATCTGGAATTTTTTTTTGTTGTTGCAATGGTTAGGATTTTGATGTCCGACTATTTGTAAGGTGTATATATGGATTAGCTTAACATTTGTGGTTTTGATGTCATCTTTTTGCCGTTTCCATTTTCAAAACTAGAAGAGTACTAAAATACAAAACTTTTTTGTGACTGTGTGACGTTTTCATTCATGAATTTAATTAATTAACAAATTTTTCCCTTAAACTACAATTATTAATGAAAAAATGTACCTTTTAAAGTATAATTAACCGTAAAATAAAAGGACCTATTTTACACTATTAATTATACCATGAGATATTATTACCTCTATTAGTCTACTAGGCTTTCTAAGTGTTTAAGAGCTCTAGCACGCTTCATGCTAATAAGTGAATATCTTAACACCACACATACACACAATAAAAATGTTATGTATATTCTCAAATTGAATTTTTTTATTTTTGGTTTTAGAATCATGAAAAAATCACATACTATGTTCTAAAAGACTTTTTTATTATGTTTTGTTGTCTTTGGTAAAATAAATCTATTACTACATTATCTTTGTTTTAGTAAAAATATATTTTATAATGGTGAAACTTTATTTTTTAATTATAAATATATATTATGTTGTTAAAAAAATTCAGGCAAAAGATAAAATCCTGATTTCGTCTTGCCCACCGGGTAGATCGGAGGGATCATACTATCCATCCGGAGGGAATTGATCGCATAGGGTTCCAGCTCCTCAAACGTGTTAACAATAATTCCCTTTGTCTCCATGCACCTCCGATACAATGATAATGTTAACGCCAAGATCTTCTCCCACGTCCCAATCACGTAAGACGCTCTGATCCTGCACAGTTCAATAAGTCAACACCAGAAGCTTGACGGCCTGACCGTCGGGGGATAGCTCCGGCGTGAGAGTCAGTACAGGCGATCACAAGGTTAACAATGGAGGAAAAATATTGACTAGTGTCTGAGTGAGTGAAAAAATAATAATAATCTGTCTTGTGTTTTGTTACCTCTTTTCTTTTGTGATCCTTGCCCCATACGTTCCCTAGACCCGGTTTACCGTGCCACCCACTATCTCCTGACATCTCCCCTCACCACCGGTCACCTCAGCCGAAAGTATGTAGCTTACTTCCCTACCTACTACCACTGTTACTTCCCGCCGGTAATCAGAGTCTCATCCTCATTAATGCCATGCAGGAAGGTGGCAGACATAACAGTCAACCACTACCTTTTGTGATGATTACCGGTCAAAGGCAGGATAAGTGACAGCTTGCGTAATAGACCGATCCAATGACTAAGCCCAATAACAGAGAGACGGTCCAGGCTAACCGGACCCAACCGAAATACCCCCATAACACAATCCAAAGGATAAGCCCATTTGGCCTGGCCCAGTATGAAAAGTATTATGGCCCAACATTGCCCCCCAGTCTTTTATTAAACAGGATGTTTAATGGAAGACTGTAAATTGTGAAAGGGATTTGTAATAAACCAAAAGGGGCAAAAAGAAATCTCACCGGAGCCCAACTGATAAATAACAGTCATTAATTCAAGCGGATCCAGAAGCCCAAATGGCACATGCCCAATAGCCTTAAGGACGAAAAATGAATATCCAGTGAACGTCAGCCCACTTTGGATAACCCATTAAAACCAAATCGGACGTTACCCCTTCCTCTCTCACATCATTACCTCCAATTAATACGCCGCCCTTGGTTTTTGTGCAAAATTTGAAAAGACCACCCACTATAAGAGCTGCCACCCATTCACCTTGGATGGTTCCTTGCTATTTCGAATTTACAAGAGCTTACTGCCTTCTCTTTCTCAAATTTCTTCGTTTTCTCTACAAATTCTCAACAATGGCATCTCAAAACCCTGATAAAAGTTCTCCACTTCGTGTAACCCCCATCTCCGCCGTAACTCCCCACTTAAGCCCTAACGAAGAGGCTCTGAGCTCAAACCCCCAAATTGATGCTCCGAATAAGGAAGCTCTGCTTCTAGAATCACTTCCCAACCCCTCCAAATTTTTTAAGAATGAGGAAGATTTTCCTCACGCTAATACCCCCTCCACTGTTACTGAGGTCGAGCTCCGCAACATTCGGGCTCGCTATCAAATACCAGATACCCACAGGGTGAGGATTACAGCCTCTCACGAAAGAATGTACCAGTGCCCCGACGGTTGGACCGCCGTCCCGATAACGCTCCTGGAGAAGGGGGTGAGGTTTCCCCTTCATGCCTTCTTGATCACCCTCCTAGGGTTTGTTGGAGTTGGGTTCGCCCAATTGGTGCCGAATTCATATATCCATATACTGGCTTACATAGCCTTCTGCTACGAGATAGGAGTTCCTCTTGCTGTTGATTCTTTCTTTACCCTCTTCTCGGTAGGGAAGTCTCGGGAAAAAGGCTTCAAGGTGCTAAGTAAAATAGCCCCCAAGCCCAATGCCAGAATCGAGAAGCGGTCTCTAATGGACACTCCTTCGAGTAACCGAGGATAGCACAATAAATGGTTCTTCGTCAACGGGCCCGAAATCTCCTTTATCCCGGACTGGACTACTTCTGATCGCGTCTCTGCAGACTTCGGAGATATATCTGAGGAGCGTGTAAGAGAAATGACGTGTATCATAGAGAAGATACCTCTGAAGGAGTGGAGCTTCGGCCTCCTGAGCAAGCAAGCGTGGTTGTATGACCACAAATGTGAGTTGACTTATATCAATGTACAGTTTACTAATTTATACTAGTAGTGTCTAAATTGATTCTTTGTATGTGTAGTGTCTCTTATCAAACCGACTTCGATCGATCGAAAGGATCTGGATAGGTACCTCTCCGGTAAGCCTTCATCACCTTCCGCCAAAGTCCTCCCTGAGGAACCTTCGGCCTCCGAATATCAAATCATCGAGGATCAATCGGCACACTTCGTCGCTGAAGAGGAACCTAACCAACCTCGAAAAAAGAAAAGGGTTGTTCGAAAAGTCCGGACAAACCCTCAAGGATCTCAACCCGCTTCTGCAGCGAGTTTGATTGACATGCCTATGAAGGAGCGGATGCAAGCCCTCCGTATCAAGAAAAGGAGGACCAAGATAACCCCTCTGTCTGCTGACGAGCTCCGGATTCCCACTGCTGAAGTTGATCCTCCGATCATCGTTCTTGTGGAGATCCATGTTTCTGAAGACGAGCTCGAAAAACAAATCAAATCTCCACCTTTGACCCGTAAAAGAAAACAATCTTTCGACAGTCAACCACCACCGCCTCCCGAACCATCTATACCCTCTCCGGCACGATCCTCCCCCTCAGCCTTCAGGCGAGAAGCTGCATCTTCTCCCACCGTATGGCCGGAGTTTAATGCCAACTTTCCCTTCCAGCTGTTCGATTCCTTCGTCCGGGAGACTGATGACCATCGATTCGGGAACAGCTCAATTAGGGATTTAATCGAAGAAAGCATGAGTTACCAGGCTAAGGTGAGTTAGTTGTCCAATCTGAATATTTGGAAATTTTGTGCTTCTTCTAATAATTCGCCGACTGTCTTTGGATGTCTGTAGGCAAATGCTGTCTTTGGGAGACTTCTTCCCCGGTATAGAGGATCCGAAGCCGAAGAAGATGTAGCCCGGCGAGAGAACGCTATTCTGGCGTCGGCTCTGAATAAAGAGAGAGGGGCCCATGGTACCGCTCTCTTCAATAACGAATGCCTCCAGAAGGATGTGGATAAGTTAAAAGAGAAACTGGAGACAGCCGAGGCCACCCACCAAATAACCGTTAATACGAACATAGACCTGGTTCGTCGAAATGAGGCCCTTGTGGGGAAGAACGAAACAATGGTGAAAACCAACAAGAGCCTGGCGATGCAAGTAAATGAACTCGAAGCTAGGGACTTGAGACATCTGAAGGAAGCTCGAAGAGGAGCTTCAAGAACTTCGTGCTTTGAGAGATTTAGGTTCCCCTCTAACCGAAAATCTTCGGAGAGAAGATCAACAAGAATATCGAAAATCAGCTGAGTTGAACGAGGAGATCATCCAAATGTTCTCGGATGGATATGACGAATGCCGAAGCAAAGACAAGGCAAAACTTGTCACTGCCAAGGTTGATCTGACCATTCTCGACTCTTCGGAAGACGAAGCTGATTCCTGAAGATGATTCTCTTTTCCCTTAGCTGTAGAATTTCTGTAAAAGTTTCTATCGTTTTGTAAATAGTAATATGTAAATGAAATATCAACATTATTCCTTATGACTTCGATGTATTTACTATTTATCAACACTTCAATATCGATTCATCTTGAAAAATGTACAAGCTCCTTCGTGGACTTAACTTAAATTGTTAATTAACAACTAGGCAAGTCGTATAACAGACAAGATGAAGTTAAAAAATGTGGCCTTCCAAACTCAACACTTAGAAAAAATTAGGTAATAAAGTAAAGGAATACTTATTCGTTACCAAAGTGTGAGGTAGATCTGCTTCACTGGGGATTCGTTTACCGTGAAGGGCCTAACGAAGTCTAAAGGATAACACTTGCCTACCACAAAGGGCCTAACAAGGTCTAAAGGTCGATAATTGCCTACCACGCAGGGCCTGACAACGTCTTAAGGATGACACTTGCCTACCACGAAGGGCCTGACAAGGTCTAAAGGTCAACAATTGCCTACCACGCAGGGCCTGACAATGTCTTAAGGATGACACTTGCCTACCACGAAGGGCCTGACAAGGTCTAAAGGTCGACAATTGCCTACCATGCAGGGCCTGACAACGTCTTAAGGATGACACTTGCCTACCACGCAGGGCCTGACAAGCTCATAAGGACCACCTGCCGATGAGGCTACCATCGAATGGTCAGCGAGTCCACCCGAACCTCCTTACACCAATGACGTTAACAGCAACGAAGACAAGACTTGTTTGAGAAAAAGGGAATTTTTATTGATGATGACTTAAACATTTACAGACTTCCGGTGTATTGACATTGTAGCTACTGAAAATACTTTCAAAGCCTGCCTGCATGCCAAGTATTCTTGATCTCTGATCCGTCCAAAGCCCTCAACCGATAAGTCCCCGGCTTCGGTACTTCTACGACTTCATACGGCCCTTCCCAATTTGGCATCAGCTTTTCCAAATTCTGGGGTGTAGATGCTTCGACTTCTCTGAGAACGAAATCCCCTACTTCGAACCTGCGAAGCTTTACCCCTTTGTTATAATGCTTGGCTACTCTTCACTGATAGGCTGCTAGTTTGACCAAGGCTGTTTCTCTGACTTCTTCAAGTAAATCAAGATTGGCTTTCAGCCCTTCGTCATTGTATATTTATCTGAACTGGCTAACTCGAAGACTTGGAGATCCAATTTTAATTGGGACTAAGGCATCAGTACCATAGGCCAGTCTGAAAGGTGAATCCCCTGTTGTGGTCCTCAGAGTGGTCCGATAGGCCCATAACACGCTAAGCAGCTCTTCTGGCCATCTTCCTTTAGCTTCGTCCAATCTACGCTTGATTCCATTCAGCAGCGTTCTGTTGGTCACTTCGACTTGTTCATTAGACTGAGGATGAGCTACCGAAGTCTTTCTGTGCTGGACCCCCAGTTCTTTCAAAAATACTTCGAATTTTGATCCCACAAACTGACGTCCGTTGTCTGAAATCACCACCTTAGGAATTCCGAACCGAAATACTACCGACTCTTTGATGAACTTTAAGCATTCCTGTTACGCTATTAACCTGAGCGGTTTTGCTTCTACCCACTTGGTCATGTAGTCAATGGCAACTATAACAAAGCTGACCTGACCTTTTGCTTTCGGTAGCGGACCTAGTATATCAACCCCCCAGACAGCAAAGGGTATAGGAGATAAGATCGAGTATAACTCTTCTGGTGGCTGATGTGGGATCGGACTGTTGAACTGACACTTCTCGCACTTCTTGACGTATTCAGTCGCTTCCTTGAAGATGGTAGGCCAGTAGTATCCCTGACGAAGTACTTTGTAGGCTAATGACTTAGCAGCCATATGGTCGCCACAGATGCCCTCGTGAACTTCTCGAAGAGCATATTCAGCTTCGGACGGAGTCAAACATTTTAACAGTGGAGACGAGAAGGCCCTTCGAAACAGATCCCTATCTATCAGAACGAAATTAGCACTCTTGTACTTGATTTTCTTGGCCAGCATCTGATCCGAAGGTAAAACGCCATCTGCCAGATACTCCAGATATGAAGTCAACCAGCAGTTGGTTCGGTCAACGCACATTACCGATCCGTGATGAACACTAGGATGTTGCAAAACTTCCAAGTAAACCGACCAATCAAAAACGTTAACATCCGTAGTGGCTAATTTGGAGAGTGCATCGGCAATGGAATTGTCGTTACGTTTGATCCCCTAAAATTCGTAAAACTGGAAATACTGAAGCCGTTCTTTCAATTCCACCAAATACTTGATCATTCTATGACCTCGAGCTTCGTATTCCCCGGAGACTTGTTTAACGACTAGCTGAGAGTCACTGAAGATAACTATTCTTTGCACTTCGAGACTCTTAGCTAGTCGCAATCCCGCCAACACTGCCTCATACTCTGCTTCATTGTTCGTCGCTTTAAATTGAAATCTGATGGCCTGTTGCACCTTGAATCCCTCCGGGCTGGTCAGAATAATCCCTGCTTCGCTGACGTCCGTGGTAGAAGACCCATCTGCATACAGTGTCCACGAACTCTGCTTCTGCTGAAGAACCGCAACTATGCTGTCAGATCTTTCAGCTTCTGCTACAGCTTCATCAGCTTCAGAAAACGAACACTCGACCACAAAATCTGCCAAGGCCTGCCCTTTGATGGCAGTTCGGGGATGATATTCAACGAAGAATTGAGATAACTCCATCGTCCATGCAGCTAATCTCCCCGATACCTCAGGTTTACCCATAATCTTCTTCAAAGGCTGATCTGTGTAGACTATTACCAACCTACCCTGGAAATATTGCCTAAGCTTTCGACTAGCAGTTATTAAAGTAAAAGCAAACTTCTCAATGTTTGGGTACCTTGTTTCAGCATCCCGAAGGATATGGCTTACATAATAAATCGGGTGCTGCTTACCCCCAACTTCTCGCACCAAAACTGCTCCTACTGCCAACGAACTAGCTGCTAAATATAAATACAAAGGCTCAGTAAGAGCGGGCTTCACCAACAAAGGCGTCGAAGATAAGTAGGACTTGATGCTCTGAAAGGCGTCTTCGTATTCCGAAGTCCATTGGAACGTCTTGGTATTCTTTGGCCCTTTCAACGTGTCAAAAAACGGCAAACACCTTTCTGCCGATTTGGACATAAACCTCCTCAACGCTACAATCCTTCCAGTCAGACGTTGAACATCTTTAAATGACTGAGGAGTCTTCATGATCAAGATCGCTTGAATCTTTTATGAATTGGCTTCAATTCCCCTCTGACTGACCAGATAACCCAAAAATTTGCCAGCCCCTAATCCGAAGGTGCACTTGGCAGGATTCAGTCTCAATTTGTGATGACGGACTGTCTAAAAGCATTCCTCCAAGTCATCCAGATATTTGTGCACCAACATGCTCTTAACAATCATGTCATCCACATATACTTCCATATTCTTGCCCAACTGACGCCTGAAGACATAGTTCATCATCCTCTGGTAAGTGGCCCCGGCGTTGATGAGACCGAAGGTCATTTTCTTGTAGGCATATACCGAACGATGCGTAATGAACGCCGTCTTTGGTATATATTCTTTACACATGGAGATCTGATGATAGCCAGAGAATGCATCCATGAAGCTCAATAAGGCATACCCCGAAGTTGCATCGATGAGCTGGTCGATGTGGGGTAACGGGTAGAAATCCTTTAGACAAGCTTTATTTAGATCTGTATAGTCGATGCAGACTCGCCATTTCCCGTTCTGCTTCTGGACCAGCACCACATTTTCCATCCACTGCGGATAGTCGATCTCGAAGATGAAGTCAGCAGCTAGCAGCTTCGCAATTTCTTCATCGATGATTCTTTGGCGCTCAGGCGCAAAGATCCTCCTCTTTTGCCAAACTGGCTTCTTTGACGGGTCCACTTCTAACCGATGCTCTGCGATATCCCTGCTCACTCCCGGCATATCTCGAGGTTCCCTGGCGAAGATGTCAACATAACACTACAAGAGTTCAATGAGGTTCGTCCTGAGAGGTTCCGGAGGGCCCGAACCTATTTTCACCGTCTTGTCCGCCTTGCCCGGGACGAGCTCTACTTCTTCTATTTCTTCGGCTCGCATGACCAACGGTTCTAAGCTGCTTTTCATGAAGGGTTCGATCTCTATTGTCATGGTCTATTTTTGCTTTCACACCCCTACTCCCGAAGTGATCACGACATTTCTATAACATCTTCTGGCCAGATCCAGATTTCCTTTTACCTCCCCAACCCCATGAGCCGTAGTAAATTTGATTTTAAAATGAGGGATTGAGGTTACAGCTTGTAAAGCAGTTAAAGTGGGCCTCCCCAAAATAGCATTATAAGCGGAATCTACATGCACAACATAAAATTTGTAAATAATTTCTACCTGTTGGGGGGCCGTTCCGAAGATAACCGGCAGTTCGATGGTTCCAGCCACTTTGACTGGATCGTTGCTGAAGCCATATAAAGGGGCCTCCTGCCCGATCTCCATCTTCTGCCCATCAAGATGCATCCTCTGATAAGCATGGGCATATAAGATATCCACAGAAGACTCATTGTCGATCATCATTCGTTTCATATCCACCGATTCCACTTGTGTCGTCACCACCAATGATCCCCCATGTGGTTCGATAGTTTCCGAACGTTAATCCTCGTCTGTAAAGGAAATTACCGTACCCGGGAAGGGTCTGTCAGTCTTCGGGAGGGTACCCGCCACCGACATGACCGAATCCAGGTAACTTCGGCGCTTCTTTCCAACAAGCTTTCCCGAAGTACCCCCAATGATGACATCTATCACTTGTCTTGTCGGCGGTCCAGGAGCGGGGAACACTTGCTGAACTGGTTGGGCTGCCTGAACAGGTCTTCTATCTTGCTGTTGATTCGTTCTGGCAGCCACATAATGAACTAAAGCCCCGTCTTGCACCTTTCTCTCAAAAAAATCTTTCAAACTAGCACAATCATTCGTATCGTGGCCCGAGGCTTGATGATAGTCACAATACTTACGAGAATTCCCTTTCCCGGGCTTAATGTTATCTCGAGGTGGCTCGAAAATAGGTTGATTCTTAATCTGCTCCAAGATAACAGCCATGTTGGCATTGAGTGCAGTATATGTCCTATTTACCCTCTGAGCGGGAACGGACGAGTGTTCTCCACCCTGTCTCCAATTATTATTGTATTTCTTTGACCTGTCGTCATGACGACCTTTATTTCCTTCATTCTTACTCTGGTCCCCCTCTGTTCTGTCCCGATCTGTCTCCTTAAGCCGATCTGAGGAAGGGCGGTTGAGGCTATTCATGGCTTCTTCTACCACAATATAACCTTCCGCTTTGTCGAAGGCTTCTGCGAGACTCTTCGGGTGATGAAACATCAACTTCTTCACCAACTTTTCCGATTTGATCAGATCTAACCCATTCTGAAACAGTCGCACGGCTTGTAGATCGTTCAGGTCTGTCACTTGGCCGACTGCTTCACGGAATCGCTTTACATATTGGCCCAAAGACTCATTCGAATATTGTCGAACCTGAGCCAACGAGCCAGTTGGTTTCCCCCTCCTTTTGTTGCTCCCGAAGCAAGCGTGGAACTTACTACACATATCCACCCAAGATGAAATCGAATCCGAAGGCAAAGTCCCCATCCACTGCCTGGAATCCTTTCGGAGTGTCGTGACAAAAGTATGACACTTAGCAGCATCGCTATAGTCGTAATAATCCATCAGTTGGTCGAACACCTGACTATGGTCATAGGGATCCCCCAATCCGTCATAACTTTCAATGTGAGGCAACTTCTTGGTGGGGTCAGATTTTTCTTTCAGAATCTCCGCGGAAAAAGCGGATGCCTTCTTTCCCGGAGTATCTTTCGTTTTCTGCACCTCGGCAAGCTGTCTCCGAAGCTCCTTTACCTCTTTGACCAGATACTCCACGCCCTCGGGTTGGGACGATGTTGCTTTTTTCGGTGACTCCTCCCTCCTCTGAATGGACCGGTCTCTTGCCATAGAACCCCCAACTTTCGAGGGGCTTTTACGGTGACGATGGTCCACAGGGCGGAGTGCCCTCGGTGGACTTTCGGGTGTACGGCCCCTAGATCTGCTTCATCTCTGAACCCGGCTGCCGTGGTGGGAATGCGCAACAACGAGCGCCTTCTTGGTATTCTCCGGAGTACGATCCCTGGATCCACCTCTTCGTTCGCTTCGACCCTGCTCCTTAGGACCGACAGGGTGATGTGCCCTCTTCGATCTTTGAGGAGTAAGGCTTCTGGACCTTCTTCTTTCCCGAGGTTGACCCTGAGACTCACGCCCTGAATGAACAGGTTCTTTCCCACTCCGATGCCCACATTCTTCAGATTGGACATAGCTGGACGCTTCGTCCCTCAACTCTACCATTCGAGACATCTGCTCAGCTATATCCCGCCGTTGCTTCACCAGTGCCTCCATGGCCCTATCAGCTTCGTCAGCCATCTTAGCCAAGCGGGTAGCCTTTTCGTCTTGGTCATCCCGGTATCGAGTTCTAGGCGAGGTGCCTTCTACTCGTCTCCGGCCATGACCAGACTCTTTCTCTGCTGGGAAAACTAGCCTTCTTTTGGCTTTGCTCCCAGCTCTCGGACGAGAATCTCCATGCGATCGTTTGGACGCCGTGCTGGCATGAACACTTAGTGCAGGTCCCAAACGGTCCTTGACAGGTACTCGCGATATCGATTCACTGGCAACCATCGGCTGCCCCTCAGGTGTAGGTGTCCTACTCTACCCCATGAACACCGACGTAGAACGAATACGGTTTGTGATTGAAAAATACTCAGGACACTAGAACTCAGCCCTCCTTCCAGCGCCAATGTTAACGCCAAGATCTTCTCCCACGTCCCAATCACGTAAGACGCTCTGATCCTGCACAATTCAACAAGTCAACACCAGAAGCTTGACGGCCTGACCGTCGGGGGATAGCTCTGGCGTGAGAGTCAGTACAGGTGATCACAAGGTTAACAATGGAGGAAAAATATTGACTAGTGTCTGAGTGAGTGAAAAAATAATAATAATATGTCTTGTGTTTTGTTACCTCTTTTCTTTTGTGATCCTTGCCCCATACGTTCCCTAGACCCGGTTTACCGTGCCACCCACTATCTCCTGACATCTCCCCTCACCACCGGTCACCTCAGCCGAAAGTATGTAGCTTACTTCCCTACCTACTACCACTGTTACTTCCCGCCGGTAATCGGAGTCACATCCTCATTAATGTCATGCAGGAAGGTGGCAGACATAACAGTCAACCACTACCTTTTGTGATGATTACCGGTCAAAGGCAGGATAAGTGACAGCTTGCGTAATAGACCGATCCAATGACTAAGCCCAATAACAGAGAGACGGTCCAGGCTAACCGGACCCAACCGAAATACCCCCATAACACAATCCAAAGGATAAGCCCATTTGGCCTGGCCCAATATGAAAAGTATTATGGCCCAACAGATAACAAAACATCATGCCTACCTTCTTTATCCAAAAATATCGACGGCAAGACCTCGGCGGGGACCGGGTTTGCAAAACTCGGTACCAATAACTCAGTGTCTGAGTTCCTGAACTCGGTCACATCTTGCTTTTTGTCGTCGTTGAGTGTCTGGAGATGGAATGCAAGGCCAAGAAAACCGGCTCCGGCAGGGGAGTATACATAAGTTGGAACATTGAACTCATCGGCAATGTCGAAGATGTCAACGAACAAAATGTCTGCCAGCAAACCAACGACCCGAGTCGACTCGGACTGAGTCATGCGGGACATTACGTCTCGCACGTGTGTCTACTGATTCTCGATGAAGGAAGGACAGATGGCGCAACGTGGTTTGAGCAAATATTTTTGGGGATCGATTCCCGGGAGATTTATAATTGTGAGACGCAGGGTAGGTTTCGTTAAGAGTGATTTATTGTAGTTGTCTATCCCCGTATCAACGAAGAATTTCGAGATGAGGACGGTGACTAAGAGATTTTCGTGTCGACTGATGAAAAGTTTAGCCATCTCCACCATCCCCACGAGGTGTCCGATGGCCGGGACGGCCACGAATATCAGTTCTGACTTCATTTTGAATGGAGGAGTAGAGGAAAAAAGGGAAAAGGAAATTCAAGACTAGAAAATTGATCGATACAGATAGATGAATCTCTAGCTTAGCCTTTCTCAGATTTAGATACTATAGATACTCCATTTTGTACGGCACAAAATCATTAGTACTGTTTCACGTGGAAAACGTTTCGATAAATAACAAATGAATTATTCCTAATTTCTTTGGGTTAATTGATGGATTGACGGTAAAGGTCCCCCGCCTATTAGATGTGGTATTTCTATTATTCTTTATTTTAATTTTTTTGTTTGCTCTCGTGAAAATTAAATTAAAATAGGATCTCTCTCTATATTCAAATAAAAAAAAAACTTAATTACTTCTTCTGTCCCACGTATATAGTATTATTTTTTAATTTAATGAATTCTTAATTTAAAATTGATGTGAATGTATGCTTTTCATTAATAAAATTAGTACTATTTCACGTGGAAAACGTTTCGATAAATAACAAATCAATTATTCCTAATTTCTTTGGGTTAATTGATGGATTGACGGTAAAGGTCCCCGCCTGTATTAGATGTGGTATTTCTATTATTTTTTGTTTTAATTTTTTGAAAATTAAATTAAAATAGGATCTCTCTCCATATTCAAATTAAAAAAAAAACTTAACTACCTCTTCTGTCCCGCGTACACAGTATTATTTTTTAATTTAATGAATTCTTAATTTAAAATTGATGTGAATGTATGTTTTTCATTAATAAAATAGTTAATACTCACTCCGTCCCGAATTATCTACTGTTTTAGCAAAAAAAAATTGTCCCATAATATCTGCTTTTTCAATATTTCAATGCATTTTTTCTCTTTGTTTTCTAAGTTTGCCCCTTTACCCTAATTGTTGATAGTCATTACTCTCATTCATGTCTCTCCTCTTTTTTAAGCATCCTTTTCATATTCCCACCAATAAGGATTCATGGGCAGAAAATAAAAAAGTCAGCACATAAGGGTATTTTAGTATTTTTATCACACATATTGGTATTTGTGTGGAACTCTGGAACAGCAGTTAATTCGGGACGAAGGGAGTATTGTAAATTACTTAAAAAGGGAAATTGAAAGAATTGTCCTCTCATTACAATACAAACGTTAATGTTTTAAATTTTGCAAATGTCAAAATTAATATTTTAATTTTTTGCAAGAGTGTCCCCTCCCACTAATTTTGTCCAAACATGTGCAATTTCTAAGGGCAAAATAGTCTATTCACCATATAAAGTTATTTTCTCACCTAATAACTAAAAGGTTAAAATAGTCCTTACAACTTACCATAATAAAACAAATAAATAAAACATTAAATATATATTTAATATTTTAATATTAAAATCAATTTATTAAGTTTAAACATAGTAGCGCATATTCCAACCAATAAAAAACAAAGTTAATAAAGCAAATCTCTTACTAGTTGGGAATCATAAACCCATATTCATCAGCTCAGACCCAAACCCCCCAACCTCACAGCTTAAACTTCATCCCTATATCTGTTAAAGAATCACCCAGAACCGTTCTTGAGCATAAACAGGAAGATCCATCATCCTGAGCCCCGATCAAAGGGCCCCAATTTATATATATATATATATGGGTATATGACTGTACACAACCTTGTAAACTTTTTATTTATACAGTATATCAAAATGACGTCGTATTAAGCTATTTGTTCTAAAAGCAAAACACGGATCCAGCCCTCCCCTCCCGAATCAAAACTCGTGGCTCTACTCTTCTCTTCTCTCCTCCCAAACACGGTTCCATTTACTCCGATTCTTTACTCTTCTCTCTTCCATTTTCTTCGATTCTCACTCTCCTAGGGTTTGCTTCAATTCGCCCAGACTTTGCTTCAATTCCAACTGCATAGAGGTGTTGGAGCGAGAGGTACAACACTAAATGCGAGTGAGTCTACTGACCCCTTCTTCTTTTATTTTGTATTTCTATTTTTATTTTATGCAATTTTTATTAGACAAACATCTCAATTGGGTCAATCAGGCCGCCGGTGTAAGATTTCGGCAATGTGACAAATTCCGGGGATATTCCGGCAATAGTGTCGGCTAATTAATCATTATACCACCAACCAATCCGATTATGCCATGGTACTCGTAAGTGCTAAATGGTTAAATGTACAAGGCATAAATATATGGAGACTATTATATGGTAGATGTACTACCAAACTTTGGTTTTTTGACTTGTACTTTAAATTAATTAGTAGGTAGATCAAACAATTATATGGACACCTAATTTAAATACTTAATTTGTATTCTTAATGCTAACTATTTCACGGGACAATTACCGTTGGAGCTTACTAACCTAATCAAATTAGTAGAACTGTAAGTATACCAATTGCCCTTTGCTAGAATTATATTGGAAAATTTTCGATATGTTTTGTTTTTTCTTTCTATGTTTTCTGTAATATTTACGATTATTTTTCCTTTTGGACTATGCAGTAGGCTAAACAACAACAATTTCATGGGGAAACTACCTAGTTTTCAAAGTTGGAAACAACTTCAAATGTTGTAAGTTCTCTAAATTTCATATTATTTTAGTTTGTTCTAACTTGATAAGAGTTTTGAAAGTAAACCTTGCAAGTGAAATTTTAATCCGTTTTATTTGTGTAAGAACAGATAGTTTGAAGATAGTGGTTTTGAAGGGCAAATACCATCTAGCATTTCTGTCTTGAGCAATTTAACTCAAGTATAAGCTCTCTGATTGGTGTTCATGTTTCCTTCTTAAGTATAAGCTCTCTGTTTTATTTATTGGCAGATACCTTAGCTTTAACAAGCTGGAAAGGGAGATACCAAATGATCTTGAAAGAATATCAAATCTGGAGACTATGTAAGCAATCAAAATTAAGGAAGATCTTTTTAACTTGTGTAGGAATTCTTTCTAGTTGTTTGATAGACATTTGTCATAATGTATCCAAGTGTGATGTAACACATGAATGGTCCAATTCAGTTTTAAGTTTTAATGAACCTTGGTTTAGATTAAAAATAAGTAGAGTCAGTTTTAAGTTTTAATGAACCTAGGCTTGTGGGGCCTGTTTACTCGTGGTCTCCCCCTTCGTATAGTCATGATTGGAATCCATACCGGAGCGTAGTGGGGTATCTATGATGCTTTCAAAGTTTTTGTTGGCCTGTAAGTTCTTTTTGCTGTATTTATTGATTTGCTATTTCCCAACTTTTCAAATTTGCTCTTCTATTTAATATGCAAGCCCTGAGTTTTTTTTTTAAAATTCTAAAAGCAAATTCATTTTATTGGCCCATCTTTATTCCCTAGTCATTTTGGGAAAAACCTTTTAGAGATTTTTTTTGTTTCGATAGAAGTTCCATATGTTGGATTATCATTTCCTAGTCAGGACGACGCATACGTGATGTATAATACATATGCAAGGCATAAAGGTTAAAAACTTAAAAACTTCCAAAAGATTAAGCTCAAAATGCACTCAATTCATGAGTATAAAACTCACTCATCAATTGTATGTATCAAAGTGGATTTTTTTAAGATTGTATAGATATTACATTAGCTTCATCAGTTGTTTATGTCGTTTAGTTCTTTTAGCCTTATTACATTGTATAAGTCATAACTTGATCCCATGTTAAAATCTACAGGTTTTAGTTGAGAGCTCTGCTTGGAGTAGTCTTGGTGCTGATGAGGAAGAGACGAACTCAAGTTATCATTTTGCCAGTGCCATGTGGATTGTTGAGATTGACTTGTCAAGTTGTCAATTATCACATTTTTTTGCAAGTTGTCTAGCACATGCTTTCAGTATAATATGAGATATTTGTAGTACTATCTTCCATAGTAAACAACTGGAATTGCTTAATGTTGTTGAGCTGTTTTTGTTTTAAAGACATGCATGTTGGTTTCTAAATTACATCCATTTTACTTTTTCAATGCAGATCAATATTGAGAGATGTAATGTGGTTCTCAACCATCAATGCATTCTATTTATTGAATATTGGGAGTATTTAACATTTGTCATCTATTTGATGTTTTGATTGGTTCCCTTTTGAATTTTTGACGAGTATATTTTTACATCAAAATATATGTTCAAATACCATTATTAAAATTTTTGTATTTTAGACCTTGGTTTCATATAAATGTTTGAGAACATTATACAACTTCGTTGACTGCTGACATTAGTTTACTGCAACAGCTAAAAGCAGAGAAAAAAGAAATTCTTGACTATATATCCCAGTTATGGAGTATGTTCTCACAGCTAAAAGCAGAGAAAAAGGATTTTTTTTAATCCCTATTTGTGAGATATCACAAATAGATGTTTGAGCTCTACATAATAAAATATTTGCTTAACCATCAGCATTCGCTAACAACCTTTCAGCAGCAAATACTTTATTCTCTTGATATATCTTTAAAATTGAAATATCTCAATTCCAAGACAAATAATACATTTTTTAAGGGCACAAGTCTTTGAATTTGAATAAATAAGAATTCCAATACAACTGAGATGCTTCCCCACAAAACTGTTCTCAGATACGAGTATATGCAAGAAAATAAATATATAAAAGAAACCAAACCAATCACAATGACATCATATGTACATTGTTGGTTTTATAGGATGGTCAAGAATTAGGAGGTTCGTTCAAAACTTCAGTCCAGATTTACAGTGACAGTATCAACAACTTCTCGTGTGGTGCTATGCCCACCAAGGTCTTTTGTCCTGTACTTGCCCTCTAAGATTACGCGCTCCACTACAGTCTCTAGTCGATCAACAAACAAAGGAAACTGCAGATGTCTCAACATCATGTCTAATGAGAGAAGTAAAGCCACTGGATTTGCCTTCTTTTGCTCTACTAATTTGTTGTTTCCCATATTTCCTGCTGAAGCACCCTGTTCAAAAATGGCATGATCAGCCCCCACATTACCTGAAGCCAACAAAGTTCAAGTCAGACACTTATAAGTAATTAAAATTTTAACTATACTTAAGTGAAGGACCTAGTTTTGAAGGTAAAAAAATGCGCAAGACTGGATGAAACCTCAAAATTCACTTTCTGACACAACTCGGATAAGGTTATAGCCATTGCTTATAAAAAGATGAGCCTTGCTGAGCATGTTTTGACTGAAGGCTAAAAGCTGCCCTTATTTGCAGCAATTCTAAATATCATACATATGTCTACTCCACCCCTCGTTGATTAGAGCAACATTGTGCAAGCCTTCACCTCAAACAAAGATGATGACACTATATCTAAGAAATGAGAATTAGTTGGTTAATGGTGGATACCTCCTGGCATGACACCAGTGCCTCCAGCAATACCAGCAGCTGTATTTGCCACCAGATTCCCATAAAGATGATAAATTGGATACTAAAAAGCTCCTTAAAAGTTAGAACTCCCAGTACACTTGCACAGTGTAACATAAGTCCCCAATAATGTATCTTTTAATGAAATAGCATATCCTATAGTTAAAACATATCATCAATTCTATGCGCAATTACCTAACTTCAAATTAATACAAAATATTAAAACACGGGTTTTTGTGGAATTCAATTCCTCAAATCTATCTTCAGTGTCATTTAAACTTCTTGGTTACAACAAATGTTCTCAATTATATATTTTCATATAGTTGGGGCCTATGGTTTCCATATCATAGAAAATCTTCTTTAAAACAATATCATCGATTAATAGTCCAAATAAAATTAGAAATCCTTCGTGGTACTTTGAAACTAGGTCCACAATTAGTTCACAAGTTATCAAAACAGTATCTTTTGAATCCAAACCAATACAAAAAAGTAAAATTTAAAATATATACGAGTTGAAACTTTAGTTAACCAAGGAATAGAAAAAAAATTAGGCCTTATCCTCGGATAATTCAAAATACAGTATCTTGGATCTGACATAGAAGAGGACTAAACAAAAGTTAGGGTTTTGAATAAGGAGTAGGGAATGCGAGGGTAGAAGATGATACCTTGAGTTGAGAAAGGAGTTTGGTACAAGTATCGAAATCGTTCCACATCATAACAGCTTTGAATCGATCGAATAGTTGCGAGACCTCTGTCAGCTTTGGATCCATCCCTCTTTCACTCTATTTGAGAGACTTTTTCACTCTATTTTCTTGTAAGCAGCTGTATTTGCCTCCAGCAATACCTCCTGGCATGACACCAGAAGCCCTTACGCACGATCGATTTGGGAGGGGAGAACTTCGATCCGTGTTTTGGGAGGAGAGAATAGAGGATCCGTGTTTTTCTTTTTAAAACAAATGGGTCAAACGACGCCATTTTGATGTACTGTGTAAAAAATAAGTTTACAAGGTTGTGTACAACCATTTTCCCCATATATATATATATATATATATATATATATATATATATATATATACACACACTATTTGCCCGTGCCTAAATACAGACGTAACGAAAAATTAGATTAAAATTTAAAAAATACTACACTACCTAAAGACTTTTTGCAATTTAAAATAACTTACAATCACACATAACAATTATCATATTTCACCACACCACCACAATAATTAATTTTCCTTTAAAAATAGATACCCAGAAAAATCTAAACATGTCTACAAAACTTACAAATCATCAATAACAATTTTCATAATTCACCACACCACCACAATAACAATTATTATTATTATTATTATTATTATTATAATTATTATTATTATATTTATAATAATAATTATTATTATTATAATATATAGGCATAATGCTCTTGATAGTTGTTTTACTGTATTGGATGGGGCTAGTCGGTTTCGTAAGATCATGAAACGTATGCTTAATGTCCATTGATGCTGTTTCAATGATAATCTGTTCATAAACATATCGATACTGGTTAAAACGGGGAGGAAATTGTTGAGTTGTTAAATAACGCCTCTTTATTTCCCATGGATCTTTCATCCATTTCTCATCGTTCGGTTCAATGATCAATACTGTTTGTTCCACAATTTTTTTTTGGAATGTACTGTTCCGGTAATAAAAGAACATCTTTTATTGTAGGTTTGCTAGAAGAAGCTGAAAAATTATTGGATTGAGTATTCAGACTAGAAAATTCTGTATAATACAGATTACCTCGGCCTCGTTGACCGCGGCCACGACCTCTACTGGTCATTCATGCAAATATTCTCTGGTTAGAAAATCTGGTAAAGAATTCTACTTTCCTTTAATGTATTCAATATCAAAGTCAAATACGGATAGATTACTTTGCCAATTAGCAAATATCTGTTTAGATGCTAAATTTTGAACATCTTTTTTAAATATTTGTTTTGCAGCTGAACAATCAACTCGGATTAAAAAATGTTGGTTCAAAAGATCATTCTGAAATTTTAAAACGCATTTAACAATTGAAAGACATTCCTTTTTTATAGTAGGATAATTTAAAGAAGATCCTTTCCAGACTCCTAAAGTAAAACGGATAAGATCCTCTTTTTTACGGTTAGGATTAAATTGCTTTAGAATCCCACCATATCCTGTATTAGAAGCATCAGTTTGAACGATCTTCTTCCATTCAGAATTAGGTAGAGATAAACAAGGTAGCTGTTTAACTCTGATTTTAATCTTTTTTACTGCATCAGTATGCTCAGTAGTCCAAGGTGGAGGATTTTTCCTTAATCGAGTATACAAATGGAAGCATTCTGGGAAAGATTCGGATAACAGTCTCGAATGTAATTCAGACATCCTAGAAATCTTTGCAGTTGATTAATCTCTTTGATTTCATCCGAAAATTTAGATGCAAATTCAATACATCTGTCAATTGAAATAATAGTTCCATTGGAAATATTATGTCCAAGAAATTTGATTTTAGTTTGGAAAAGTTTCACCTTAGGGGCAAAAACTACCAAACTATTTTTTATGATAACATTTTAAAAAAATATTTAAATGTTTAATATGCTGGTCAATAGATGAAGAGAAAATTAAGACATCATCGATATAACAAATAATAAATTCAATAAAATGATTAAAAATATAATTCATGATATTTTGAAATTCAAAAGGTCCATTTTTTACACCGAATGGAAGAACATTCCATTCATAATGGCCAAAAGGTACTATAAGAGTAGTTTTGTAAGTATCCTGTTCTCTGATCTGAATTTACCAAAATCCTGATTTCATATCAAATTTAGAAAAAATAGTGGCATCATGAAGTCTGTCAAGAAGATCCTTTTTATTAGGGATCGGATACCTTATCCATTGAAGGACTTCATTAAGCGGTTTATAATTAATAACGAGTCAGGGTACTCCTCGTTCAATTTTTGAATTTTTATTAACATAGATGCTTGTACAACTCCAAGGGGAAGTACTAGGCTTTATTAATTTTTTCTGTTTAATAAACTCAATTTCAGTTTTGTAAAGAAGTAAATATTCCTTTTTCATCTGACTGGGTCGAGACTTAGTAGGGATATTTTTCTCGTTGAAATTAGGAATATAAGGAAGAGAAATAATATGTTTCTTCCTATTCCAGAAAGCATTAGGGACATCACTACAGATTTCAACTTGAAGAGTCTTGTGAATTAATTTTATTTTCTCCTATAAAGAAGGCTGTAAAATTCTCTGTTCTGTAGTAAGAAATTTTATTTCTTTTTGAATAAAATTAATCTATTTTTCTTTAGAATAAATCATGTGTTTAACCTGATTTAATTCTTTTGTATAAGGTTCTGTTATAAATTCAAACACAATATGCATGTTGTTAAGAGTAGTATGAATACCCAAAGTATCAATTTTTGAAATAGGCATTAAAAGACACAAGAAAGTGGTGCCCAAGATGATACTTTGATTCATATTACGGATAAGAACAAAAGAAGTAGGTAAACATAAACCTTGATTACAGATTAAAGCTTCAGGGATTTTATATTTAATATTCATGGTATTTCCACTTGCACTAGTAAAAAATTGATTGGTTTTCTGAAAGTATTTAGTAGGAATTAATCCTTCCTTAATACAGTTCATGTCAGTTGTAAGACCCCAAATTATTAATAAATAAAATTTAATTTCCTCTATTTATTATTTTGAAATAGTAAGGGTTGAATTGATTAATGAGGTTAGTTATGGGTAAAATGCGCAAATATTTTAAATAAGCAAGTGGTTATAAAATATTCATTGTTATCGGGGAATATTCGTTTGGTCGTGGAATATTCTTCCTGTCGGAGAATATTCGTACGATGGCGCAGTCTTTTGTGGGCCCCATAATAGAAAATGATTGGATGAAGAAAACGACAAGTATAAGTTATTTATAAATAACAGCGTAGTTACCGTTAATACTGTTGAAATACCCGGTGGTTAAAGCACAGTAATACGCGTTGTTGCACAGTAGCATACGGTATTGCACCAATTATTGATTCTTACGTAAGAAGGCACTACTCAATAATTGTTACAGTAATTACTGTTCAGTATTTTATTGATTCAATAATTGTTGCGTTGATATTTTATATTACTGTTGTTTCAATAATTGTCACTACACAGTATTTTTCATTATCGAAGCAATAATTTATATTATCTGAATAATATTATTAGATAACATTATTGGCAATGTCTAGAAAGTTCTGTCTAAGGAGAGGTTTGGTCATCTAATTGCGCGCCAGTAAGTAGAAATCCTTATTGGAAAGCCCCCTCTTTCCTGGGAACTACCTAGTTGTCAGTATTGTGATTCTGTAATATTATTTGTGAATAATTAATTATTGATTTATATGATGAAGAAAATATTTATTTTATGTGGATATAGATGAAAAAAAAAAATTAAAGTGACAATTGTTGAAAATCGATATTTTATCTTTTCTGATAAAATAATATTTTATTATATTATTATAATATAATAATGATGATATTTTTACAATGAATGTAGGATATATGAGTATATGAGGAGGAAGAGTATTTTTATTACAAAAGTTATTTAAAACACGTTAAACATGTCTGTGGACCCATTTCTTGACTGAAATTTGATTATAGCATGTAGAATCGCCCGTTTGTGGATTTCGGTCAATTTCTGTTTGGAATTTGGAAAAACTTTCTTCTGCAAAGTTGTAGATAATGGAATTTCTTATGAAAAAGACATGTCATTTGAATTTTTCTGATAAAAGGGCTATTTATTATGAATTATTGAAGTTCCGAAGTTTCGAAATAATTAATTTTTTTAAGTTTAAAATATTTTAATTCACAAAAACGTTTTTTGTGATGTAAGCTACTTAAATGACTGATCTTTGACTAAAAAAGTGGGCGTAGAAAATTAATATATATATATACATATATATATATATATATATATATATATATATATATATATATATATATATTATTAAATTTTCTGCTTTGGTGTTCTAAGCAAGTTCCTATAAATAGGGTGCTTAGGTTAGAATTAAAAATCACACCAGAAACACAAGTTTTCTCTCTCTTTCTCTCTCTATATTATCCAGCGTAGTCTTGTGAGTATTTTAAGACTTTGAGTGTTGCTATACGGTGCAAGTTTCCTTCAGCTCTATATCCAGTATTTCAGTCAGAAGTAATGTCTTTTCGACGTAAGGGATGTTATTTTTTTTATAAATGATATTATTTCTTTCAATATCATTATGCCAAAATATTGATCTGAACTTTTTATAAAATTTGGAACTTTTAGTGTCGGGGTAACTATTCACGTATACGGTACTATTCACGTATACGACACTATTGACGAACACGGCACTATTCACCGAAAAATTAAATTTTTATTTTTTGTCCAAGATATCTATTATGAATACTAGCTTTGATTGTATCCATGTATTAATCCTTCTTGAATTTTACTCCACTATGATTACTTATGAGGTATTTTTGGACATGGATAAACCGAAATACGAATCCTTAATATTTGTTATTTTGTTTCACTGAATTCGTTTCTTTTAAAATATTTTTCATCATCCTTAGTCCTAAATGATGATATTACTGAATATCTTTGGCCGTAGTACAAAGATGAACAGGTGTTTAGATGAACATAACCAACTGATGAATATCTTTGGCCTGTAGTGCAAATATGAATATTTGATTCCAAATATATATTGATTGATGTTACAAGGATAATATATCGATGATGAACTTTTAAATTCATATATAGAAGATAGTAGATTTCATTCTCTACTTAACTCTTCTAATGAATTATTATTTTCGCTGCGAATATTGATTTAAAACTTGTTGTCTATTGTATTCTATTAAATTTTTCCCTGTTGAAGACTAACGATAATTTGTTCTATATTATCTTAGTCATAATATTCTTTACTGGGCTAGTTGAGCTCACCCTTTTCCTTTTTGTTCTATTTTTCTTTTCAGGAGGCGAGAATGTAGCGAGTACTAGTCGGGGTATGGAATGAAGGTTCTAAAAAGTCTTTTTAGTAGTCCTCACCATTTTTGTAAAATAATGTATTAATAATTGTAATGAGGACTTATTTGAGTGTGGATATTGTCTAGATGACAATATTTGTATTTAAACTTACAGTTTTTATGTTGTATTAATAAAGTTGTAGTTGTTTATGTACCATGTATTTTGACGACTCAGAGTAGGTGTTGTATACCTATTTTGGGGGCGTCACAGTTGGTATCAGAGCTTAGGGATATGGTCTCCGGCGAAGATCGGGGAATAGTACTAGGAGGGGAGAGACGAGTAAATCTTTCGCTAGTGTGTCATACCTAAGCTTATTTGTTGGTCAGTCATGATATAGGGGTATTATGTGATTTGTTAATTTGTTTAATTAACCCTTGTTTTATGGCAGTATTTAAGAATGACAACTGAGAATGTGAACAGTGGAGTAAACGAAACCATGGAGACGCTTGTACTCACCAACGAGGAGAACGTGCAACAGGCTGGCAATGTTCCTCCTGTGAACAACACCATTGAGCAGATGATGAACGATGGGATGTTTAGAAGCTTTTTGCAGTTCATGCAAAATCAGACGAGGGAGACTCGTGTTCAAAATACAGGAGGAAATGATAGCAAATCACGGTTTGTCACAGCCAAGCAGTTCAAGGAGTTGGGACTACCAGAATTCTGGAGAAAGCCGGATCCGATTAAGGTAGAGACGTGGGTCAAACAAATTACTAAGATATTTAATGTCTTGGGATGCACGGAAGAACAGAAGGTTCCATTCGCCACCTTTATGTTCCGTAATGAGGCAGATTACTGGTGGGAATCTGTAAAGCGTACCCATCCAGCCGCACTTAGCATGTCTTGGGAAACGTTTCAAAAAATATTCAATGACAAGTACTTTCCTGAAAGTTTTTGTCATATGAAGGAGGTAGAGTTTATTAGACTGGAGCAGAATAACATGACGGTGTCCCAGTACGAGGCGAAGTTTGCAGAGTTGTCCAGGTTTGCACCTCATTTGGTGGAGAATGAAGAACGTATGACACGGATGTTTCTGAGAGGTTTGAAACCCGGCATACGTCAATATCTCATTTCACATAAATTTTCTCTCTATTCAGATGTTGTCAACAGAGCTCAATTATTAGAGCGAGATAACGAGTACGTTCAACCGATGGACCACAACCAGGATCATACCGGTGACAGCAGTCATCAGAACAACGATAACCAGCGAAGAAAGAAAAATACGGACAAGAGCGGCAACCACTATGGTGGTAATCGTGACCATGAGAATAGAAGAAACGAGTCGGGAGGAGATTTTAAAAAAAGGAGATTCAACAATGACAATACGAAGATGTCAGCACCAGCAGCAATTGGTTCCAAAGGAGGAGAACGACCGCCGGTCATATGCTATAAGTGCGAAAAAGAAGGACATATCAGCCCAAACTGCCCACAACAGTTCAAAGTATGCTATAATTGTGGAAAGAAAGGATATATCGCTCAAGATTATACTGTAGCGAAACTAAGTCCAGTGGGGATGGTGACTCAAAAGGCTGTCCCAGAAAAGTCAAAGTCAACGGTTCTTGGAAGAGCGTTTGTCGTGACTGGTCAACATGCGAGGAACCCAAACGAGGTGATCACGGGTAAGCTAATCATAAATTCATGCGAAGTTTATACCTTACTAGATACCGGTGCTACCCATTCATTTATTTCTCCTGCTTGTGCTCAATGTTTAAACTTGACTCCGGAGAAATTAGACTTTGATTTATCTGTGGAGACTCCGTTAGAAGAAACTTTCATCACATTCACTGTTTATAAATCTTGTTTGATCCAAGTTGGCACCATCACCTTACCTGTTGATTTTATCTTTTTAAAGATACTTGCATTTGACGTGATTTTAGGGATTGATTGGTTAACTACTCATCATGCCAAAATTGATTATTTTCGTAAGGTTGTTAGTTTTCATATTCCTAAGCAACCTGTTGTGCGAATTCAAGCAACTAAGCCATTAAAATCAATCACTATTATATCAAGTCATAAAGCTATTCGTTTATTAAAAAAATGGATGTCAAGCTTTCTTAGCCCATGTTATGGATTTGAATAAAGACACGTCATATTTGAATAATATTCATGTTGTTATTGACTTTCCTGACATATTTCCTGAAGAACTTCTCGGTCTACCCCCAGAACGTGAAGTTGAATTCTTTATAGATCTTGAACCTGGTACAAAGCCCATTTCTAAAACCCTATATCGAATGGCTCCTATTGAACTTCCGGAGTTAAAGGTCCAACTACAAGAGTTGTTGGACATCGGTTTCATTCGTCCTAGTACATCTCCTTGGGGTGCTCCTGTTTTATTTGTAAAAAAGAAAGACGGGAGTATGCGACTTTATATCGATTACTGGAAATTAAACCATGTCACTATCAAGAATAGGTATCCGCTACCTCGTATTGATGACCTGTTTGACCAGTTACAAGGAGCACAATTCTTTTCAAAAATTGATCTTCGTTCTGGATATCATCAGCTAAAGATTAGAACTGATTATATTCCAAAGACTGCTTTTAGAACTCGGTACGGGCATTATGAATTCTTAGTCATGTCTTTTGGATTGACTAATGCTCCTGCGGCTTTCATGGATATGATGAACCGAGTATTCAAGGAATATTTGGATCAGTTCGTTGTTGTTTTTATTGATGACATCCTCATATATTCCAAAAGTCGTGAAGATCATGAGCACCATTTAAAGCTGGTACTCCAAAGGCTTCGTGAAAATAAGTTATATGCCAAGTTGAAGAAATGCGAGTTCTGGCTTGAGGAAGTAGCTTGGGCACATGGTGTCAAAACATGGAGTATCTGTTGACCCGGTGAAGATTGAAGCAATACAAAGTTGGGAACAACCGAAGTCGGTGACCGAAGTACGTAGCTTTCTGGGCTTAGCTGGTTATTATCGGAGATTCGTGGAAGGATTTTCTCGAATCGCTACTCCATTAACTCAGCTGACTCGGAAAGATATCAAATTCGTATGGAGCGAGGAATGCGAGAAGAGTTTCCAAGAGCTTAAAAGGAGACTCATTTCGGCACCTGTTTTGACCATACCATCTGGTTCGGATGGATTTGTTATCTACAACGATGCTTCAGGCAAAGGGCTAGGATGTATTCTCATGCAACGTGGGAAAGTTATAGCATATGCCTCACGACAACTTAAAGAATATGAGAGGAATTATCCTACTCATGATCTAGAGTTGGCAGCAGTCGTTTTCGCGCTAAAGATCTTGAGGCACTATCTATATGGGGAGAAAGTGGAGATATATTTAGACCATTAAAGCCTCAAATATTTCTTCACTCAAAAAGAACTCAACATGCGGCAACGATGTTGGCTCGAGCTGTTGAAAGACTACGACCATACCATTCAATACCATCCTGAAAAAGCGAACGTGGTAGCCGACGCATTGAGTAGAAGATCATACGCGGGAACAAGTGCGATGTTGTCAACACAAAGGCCCATTTGGTGTGATTTACAAAAGATGAAGATAGAATTCAAGACTCCGGGGACCCATGCAACGATGTCAAGTATACGTATAGAACCAACTTTAATCAAAAAAGTTAAAGTTGCTCAAGCCACAGACCCGGAGCTGGTGCGTATGAAGAAGAAAGTGCAGGAAGGTGTTATTCCAGAAGCAAGAATCGATGAAGAAGGAATACTTCGAGTCCACTCCAGACTTTATGTTCCTAACGATTCTGATTTGAAGTACAAGATCATGATGGAGGCACACAATACACCATTTGTAATCCATCCTGAAAGTACCAAAATGTATCGTGATCTTCGATATATATTTTGGTAGAACAATATGAAGAGAGAGATTGCAAAGTTTATCTCGAGGTGTTTAACTTGTCAACGTGTGAAGGCGGAACATCAAGTGCCAAAGGGTCCATTGCAACCACTTGAGATTTCGAAATGGAAGTGGGAACACATTACCATGGATTTTGTTACGGGTCTTCCCACGGTTTCTCATGGCATAAATGTTATTTGGGTTATTGTTGATAGATTAACCAAGTCTGCTCATTTCTTGTCGATACGGGAGACTTATTCCCTTGAACGTCTTGCTCGTATGTACGTAGATGAGATTGTGAGATTGCATGGCATGCCAGTATCCATAGTTTCAGATTGTGACCCAAGATTCACTTCACGATTTTGGATTAGCTTGCAAAAAGCTTTGGGCACAGATTTACGATTCAGTTCGGCATGTCATCCTCAAACGGACGAGCAATCAAAGAGGACTATTTAAACTCTTGAAGATCTATTAAAACTTTGTGTCCTAAATTTTAAAGGGAGTTGGGATAAGTACATATCATTGGTAAAATTCTCTTACAACAACAGTTATCACGCAAGTATAGGTGTGGCTCCATTTGAAGCATTATATGGACGAAAGTGTCGCTCTCCAATATGTTGGGATGAGGTGGGAGAAGCAACATTGTTGGGACCCGAGTTGGTACGTATGACTACGGAAAAGATCCACATGTTTCAACAACGTATACAAACGGCACAGGATCGACAAAAGAGTTATGCAGATCTTCATCGAAAGGACGTAGAATTTAGTATTGGGGATCATGTATTATTGTGTGTGGCTCAATGGAAGGGAGTTATAAGATTTAGAAAAAGAGGAAAGCTCAATCCACGATTTATTGGTCCATTTCAGATTCTTGACCGAGTAGGAAATATGGCCTATAGACTCGCGTTACCTCCAAGTATGTCTCGTGTTCATAATATTTTTCATATATCTGTGCTACATAAATATGTGAAAGACCCAAACCACGTTATTGAGTTAGAACCGGACGAGATAGCCGAAGACTTAACGTACGAAGAGGTACATGTCAAGATCTTGGATAGAAAATAGCATGTCCTACGCACAAAGGTCATACCACAAGTTAAAGTTTTGTGGAGGAACCATGCTATTGAGGAAATGACCTGGGAGTTAGAAATGAAAATGAAAGCGAGGTATCCTCATCTTTTCGAAACACCAGGTACGTACGTCAATTTCGAGGACAAAATTTCATAAGGAGGGGAGGTTGTAAGACCCCAAATTATTAATAAATGAAATTTAATTTCCTCTATTTATTATTTTGAAATAGTAAGGGTTGAATTGATTAATGAGATTAGTTATGGGTAAAATGCGCAAATATTTTAAATAAGCAAGTGGTTATAAAATATTCATTGTTGTCGGGGAATATTCGTTTGGTCGTGGAATATTCTTCCTGTCGGAGAATATTCGTACGATGGCGCAGTCTTTTGTGGGCCCCATAACAAAAAATGATTGGATGAAAAAAATGTCAAGTATAAGTTGTTTATGAATAACGGCGTAGTTGTTACCGTTAATACTGTTGGAATACCCGATGGTTAAAACACAATAATACGCGTTGTTGCACAGTAGCATATAGTATTGCACCAATTATTGATTCTTACGTAAGAAGACACTACTCAATAATTGTTACAGTAATTACTGTTCAGTATTTCATTGATTCAATAATTGTTGCGTTGATATTTTATATTACTGTTATTTCAATAATTATCACTACACAGTATTTTCTATTATCGAAGCAATAATTCATATTATCTGAATAATATTATTAGATAACATTATTGGTAATGTCTAGAAAGTTCTGTCTAAGGAGAGGTTTGGTCATCTAATTGCGCGCCAGTAAGGAGAAATCCTTATTGGAAAGCCCCCTCTTTCCTAGGAACTGCCTGGTTGTCAGTATTGTGATTCTGTAATATTATTTGTGAATAATTAATTATTAATTTATATGATGAGGAAAATATTCATTTTATGTGGATATAGATGGAGAAAATTTTTAAAGTGACAATTGTTAAAAATTGATATTTTATCTTTTCTGATAAAATAATATTTTATTATATTATTATAATATAATAATGATGATATTTTTAGAATGAATGTGGGATATATGAGTATATATGAGAAGGAAGAATATTTTCGTTGTAAAAGTTGTTTAAAACATGTTAAACATGTCTGTGGACCCATTTCTTGACTGAAATTTGATTATAACCTGTAGAATCACCCGTTTGTGGATTTCGGTCAATTTCTGTTTAGAATTTGTAAAAACTTTCTTCTGCAAAGTTGTAGATAATAGAATTTCCTATAGAAAAGACATGTGGTTTGAATTTTTCAGATAAAAGGCCTATTTTTTATGAATTATTGAAGTTTCGAAGTTCCGGAATAATTAATTTTTTTAAGTTTAAAATATTTTAATTCACAAAAACGTTTTTTGTGATGTAACCTACTTAAATTGCTGATCTTTGACTAAAAAAGTGGGCGTAGGAAATCAATATATATATATATATATATATTTTATTAAATTTTCTGATTTGGTGTTCTAAGCAATTTTCTATAAATAGGGTGCTTAGGTTAGAATTGAAAATCACACCAAAAACACAAGTTTTCTCTCTCTATATTATCGAGCGTATTCTTGTGAGTATTTTAAGACTTTGAGTGTTGTTATACGGTGCAAGTTTCCTTCAGCTCTATATCCAGTATTCCAGTCAGAAGTACTGTCTTTTCGAGGTAAGGGATGTTATTTTTTTTATAAATGATATTATTTCTTTCAATATCATTATGCCAAAATATTGATCTGAATTTTTTACCAAATTTAGAACTTTTAGTGTCGGGGTAACTATTCACGTATACGGCACTATTCACGTATACGACACTATTCATGAATACGGCTCTATTCACCGAAAAATTAAATTTTCATTTTTTGTCCAAGATATCTATTATGGATACTAGCTTTGATTGTATCCATGTTTTGATCATTCTTGAATTTTACTCCACTATGATTACTTATGAGGTATTTTTGAACATGGATAAACCGAAATACGAATCCTTAATATTTGTTATTTTATTTTACTGGATTCGTTTCCTTTAAAATATTTTTCATCATCCTCAGTCCTAAATGATGATATTACTGAATATCTTTGGCCGTAGTGCAAAGATGAACATGTGTTTAGATTAACATGACCAACTGATGAATATCTTTGGCCTGTTGTGCAAAGATGAATATTTGATTCCAAATATATATTGATTGATGTTACAAGGATAATATATCGACGATGAACTTTTAAATTCATATATAGAAGATAGTAGATTTCATTCTCTACTTAACTCTTCTAATGAATTATTATTTCCGCTGCGAATATTGATTTAAAACTTGTTGTCTATTGTATTCTATTAAATTTTTCCCTGTTGAAGACTAATGATAATTTGTTCTATATTATCTTAGTTATAATATTTTTTACTGGGCTAGTTGAGCTCACCCTTTTCCTTTTTGTTCCATTTTTCTTCTCAGGAGGCGAGAATGTCGGGAATACTAGTCGGGGTATGGAATGAAGGTTCTAAAAAGTCGTTTTAGTAGTCCTCACCATTTTTGTAAAATAACGTATTAATAATTATAATGAGGACTTATTTGAGTGTGGATATTGTCTAGATGATAATATTTGTATTTAAACTCACAGTTTTTATGTTGTATTAATAAAGTTGTAGTTGTTTCTGTACCATGTATTTTGACGACTCAGAATGGGTGTTGTATACCTATTTTGGGGGCGTCACATCAGCACCACTATCTACTAGGGCAATGACATATTTTATAATAAAATTCGGTTTGATAACAAAAGTAATTTTGATATACTATTTCTGAAAGACTACTTGATTCATAAGAATCAAATATTGTTCAGAAGACTCTGGTTTATCAAAAGATTCAGGTTTAGAGTTTTCTGTATTATCTTGTTTATAATTTAACTGGTGTTTATGAAACGTTTTGCATACGTTCCATAACTTCCCTCATGTTATATTAATGAATGGGAAGTATTTCTTCTGTTTTTTGATTTTTGTAACAGATTTCCAAAAAAATTAATTTCATTTCTGGATCCTTAATTTGATCGGCTAAGTTGAGAAGTGATTTTTGAGTGTCAGTCAAGATATTGATACTGGGTCCTCCAATATCTAAACCATTCATCTCGACGATAGCTTTCCAATAGTCAGTTTCAGTAATTGTATTACAGTTATTTATTATATAGGTTTGACATTGTTCATCTCTAGAATCATTACCAGATTTAGAATAGATTTATGCTAAATCATCATCTGAACTTGGTTCTCAATTACTACTAGATAAACAATTAAGAATTTGTTGTTGAATGTCCTCATCAAGGGACATTTCATTTAGTTTCTGTTTTAATTTTGATTTGCATTTATTAGCAAAGTGTCCTGTTTTACCACATTTATAACATTGAATTTTAGATTTATCTTTTTTACTACTGTTCTTCTTCTTTTTAGTAGATTTTTCAGGAGTTTTGTTCTTAGAAGATTTTTTAGAAGAATGTCTTTGGTAAGGTTTAGAGGGTTTCGAACTCTGTTACTTTTTAGCCTTATGGGGATAATGTAATTTTGTATCATAAGAGAATTGATCGCAAAATTCTCCTATCTCATGTCTTTTGGTGAGATTCTATTTTTTCATTAATTGTTGAAGTTTCATATCATTGCATAATGATAATCCTTCTACAATAATTACTGAATTAAGATGGCCATAAGAGTACTGGTCATAAGGGATACTCATACGGACATGTTTATCTCTTAATTTTTTATGGATTTTTTCAGCAAAGAAAGTAAGAAGTCCATCAATAAACTTGTCTTTCCAATGTTCACTGTTGGCATCCACTCTTTGCATTACTTTCATTAAAAAGACATCCTTATGCCATCTAAAATGGGTTAAGGATGGGCAACGAACATTCTGTAAGAGTTCTCTACTCCTATCAATATTCATGAGTCCTGGACCAACAAAATGATGAATGATTGCATGTACTAAGGTGTAGCAAACATCTTCTATTTTTTGTTTCAGTTTTAGTTATAGAGTCGGTTTCATTCTTATAGGATTGGAGAACATATGTTCTTTGTGTATCAGTAAGTGCATTATCCCACCATCCTTTAAGCATGACGGTAAATCCATTTACTAAGAAACGATAGATCTGAATATCAGTATTATCATTCTGTTTGCAAACAGTAGCATACATCATCATATGATGTATGGTTTCATATATCTGATATTCAGTCTTACCATCAATATTCCATTCGTAAATGGTTTTACCATGGTAAGATTTTTGTGCATGAAGAAAATCTTCTTCATACCGAATATCCTGAGGAGTAGGACGGGGGTAATAATACCTACTAGGTCTAGATAAAGCCATACGGTTTATTGGTTTTTTACTGTAAATGGTTTTATTAATATGTTGCATTTCCTGAAAATTATTTTGGATTTCCAAAATATGAACAGGAGAGATAACGTCGGTATCATCTTCATCATCATCAGTATTATTATTACTGGTATGTGAAGAGGGTTGCCCATACATCATATTTATCTAAGACGAAGATGCAGTTGTAAGTTTTAAATCTTTCATTTTATTTAAAAGATTATCAATAAATTCATCATCAGCTTTAGAAGATTTCATTTTGAAATTACTAACTTCTAAAGGTGGCTTAATGGTTACAGGTTGAAGATCAATTTTTTTAGGAACAACTTGACATTTATCTTTAATATGATGAATTTGTTCTTCTATCGTGGTTAACTGTTTTCGTACAGTTTGAAGGAATAGATTAGTATAATTATTCTGTTTAGACACGAGTAAAATATATTTTATTTTTACTTCTTCATGTTGATGGGGTATTTCAGATATATCAACATACGGATTAATAACTAAAGGTTTTAAATTCTCATTCCCAGAGCTAAGTTCAAAGGACTTAGGAGGGGGATGAATGGATTGAATATTACTACCACTTGTGGTAATCCAGTCCTTTTGAATTTCGGTTAACACATTCAGTTGACTTTCAGTGTACAATTTTGACTTTAAAACAAAATTATAATACCATTTAGTAAATGATAATATACACTGGTTTTTATTCAGATAAGCATAATAATTAGCTTTTATTTCTGCTAATTTATTATTATCATGACTTTTAAAATACCAATTTCTAAAATTCTGGTATTTATCCTGCATGAACTCCTGGTTTAAGCACTGGCGAATTTTACTATTAGGAGAAAAATCCATTTAACACTCAAAATGCATGTCACTTACAGTTGGACTATAAGGTCTTCTGTTTTGAGGAATATTTTTTTCATAAATACCATGAGGTATTTGGTTTTCAGAAATATGTATTCCTTTTATTAAGTCTTCATTTTTAACAGACTCATTACTGGATTTTTTTAGACTCTTGATAAACAAATTCTAAAGGATCAAACACAGATTGTCTAGATGATTTAGGAAAATCAATATTATAATAGGCATTATTAATATATCGACTTCGGGTAAAAGGTCTCTGAAATTTTAAATAAACATTTTCATTACTGGTTTGGACAACATCCTCAATGGATTGTCTAATTATAGGCCTGGTAGGAACGTCGTTAGTAATTTTCCACTATTTCGGAAAAGTAATTTCTTCCTAAGGGATCATTATGAGAATAACCACTTGATTACTACAAAGATTAGTGTCAATAAGGACAGTATGCCCTTGTTAGCTTTGTTTTAGGATATAAGGGTTTAAATTAGTTAAAACTTTAAGATGAATACGAAATAATATGGCAAAAGGAAGAGATCCTGGTAAACACTCATAACCATGAGATATAATTCTCATTTCTAAAACTTTTGACAAATTATTATCAATTAAGGAAACACTTAAATTCGGGTAAATATTGAAATATACTGGTCCATGAGCAAGGTTGGTTTCAATAGCCCCCATAAGAGATGTGAGACCCCAAATTTTATGAATAAATATTTAATTTCTCGAAATATTTTTTTTAATATTATGGTGTGGAATTGATATAATGTTATAGTTGTGGGTAATATTTATAAATTTTGCAAAGTACGCAAGTTGTTATATAATATTCGATTGGTCGGAGAATATTCGTTTTAATAAGGAATATTCGTACAACGGCACAATCATTGGTGGACCCCACAATAAAATTATTGTCGGATTGAGAAAACGATAAAAATACTTTATGAAAATAACGGCGGAAGTTTTACCGTTAACTGTTGAAACACCCGGTGTTAAAAGTACAGTAATACGCCTGGTTGCATAGTAGCACACGGTATTAATTATTGATGCTTACGTGAGAAGTCACTCAGTTTTGTTCAATTATTGCTATAGTATTATAAATATTGGCGTATTATTCGGACCCCCGCTTACCCATTGTTTTTCAAAATAATGTGAGATATATATATATATATATATATATGTTGAAAATGACATGTTTTGGTGGGGGGTAGGGGAATACCACGGGTGGTAAGACAAAGAAAGAATGGAATTGAAATGGTAGGATTATATATATATATATATATATATGTGTGTGTGTGTGTGTGTGTGTGTGTGTGTGTGTATGTGTGTGTGTGTGTGTATGTGTGTGTGTGTGTGTTTGTGTGTGTGTGTGTGTGTGATGAAAAGTCTTGGGTGGGGGGGGGGGGATGGATGAAATGGTCGGGAGGGAGTTTTGTTAGTATATATATATATATATATATATATATATATAATAGGTAGCATTTGTCAAGGAAAGAAAAAGGAATCACGGTTGTGTATTCCGCGAGCTAGCGTGTGTGATATATATATATATATATATAATATTTTTTTATTTAAATGTTTTGTTTTATTATATAATTATAAATAGAATATATTATATTTTATTTAAAAAATTTTGCTTTAAATATTGACCGTCAGATTAAAGTAAATCAATCTGGACCGTTCATGAGTTAGTTACTATGCAGTCCATTCTTCTATAAATAGAAGCTCATTCCTTCATTATTTCTTACGAATTCACTAAAACTCTAGAGAGAGAAAACTATAGAGAGAAAGAAAAAAAGTGTTCTGCTACTTTCCTACTCCGATATCAAGTTTCTTTTACGGTAAGGGATATTATTTGTTGTACTCGTAAGGGGTATTATTTCTTTTGTATTCATGAAGAAAACTTCTGTTATTCCATTCTTTATTATTCTGCTGGAATAACCTGTATACGCGGGCTACCCTTTACTGGGTGAAATTCTTCTATTATCTCATTCTTTATTATTCTGTTGGAATATCATGTCTGTGAGTTTTACGCCGGACCTGGTTCTCTCTTTATTATTCTATTGGAATATCCTGTCTGTGCATTCTACGCCTGACCCGGTTCCATTAATTATTATTCTGTTGAAATAACCTGTCTGTTTGGTCTATCGCATGCATGGTAATTTATGTTGTTATTCCATTCTTTAATATTTTGTTTAAATATCCTGTCGGTGCGAATTTTGCCTGACCTGGTTCCGTTCTTTATTATTCTGTCGAAATATCCTGTCTGTGCGTTTACGCATGACCTGGTTCCATTCTTTATTATTCTGTTAGGAATAACCTGTCTGTGCAGTCTATCGCACGCATGGTGAATCCTTCTATTATTCTATTTTTTATTATTCTGTTGGAATAACCTGTCTATGTGGATTACCACATGCATGGTGAATGATCCTTTGTATTCATTCCTTATTAAATTGTGGACATGATCTGTCTAAGTGGATTACCGCATAGCGGCGAAAATTCATTTACAGTTTCATATATTCTATTATACTCAGTTGGTTAAAGTTTTGGGGTCTATACTCCATGAAATTAGTGGAATATCTTTGATATTTACGTTTCATCTAGTATTTTTTCATGAAAATGTTCTTCTGAGCAATCTGGAATTTTACTCTACAAAGAAGTATCATGTTGACAATTTGGACGTTATTAGCTCCTGGATAAATTAATTCTTGAACTTGTTTTATTGAATTCTTATATCATTGTCATCATTCTCATGTTTATATTTTGTTGAAAGTCATCTGTGGCCTGTAGTGCATAGATGGACTTGGTATGATTATGACCAGGGATTATTCGGTGTAATCATGACCGTAATGTTACAAAGGATGTGGTAAAAGTCCTCATTGGCCATAGTGCATTGATGGACAGTTGTTGGCATGATCATGACCATTGATGAATACACGAATGTCCTTGGCCCGTAGTGTATGGATAATTTGTGGTTGTGATACTAATGAATATCCTTGGCCGTAGTGCAAGGATGATGTGGATTATTTATTAAGCTGAGTCCCAGCAATAAAAGTGATGAAAAACCTTTTAAACCATAAAAGATAGTAGATTTTATTCTCTACTTGACTCTTTTAATGGATTGCTTGTTCCGCTGCAGTTAAACTTGATGTCTATTGTATTTTATCAGTTTAACATTGTTGAAGACTAATGATAATTTTTTCTGCATTATCTTAGTCATAATATTTCTTACTGGGCTAGTTGAGCTCACCCTTTCTTTTACTGTTCTCTTCAGAAAATGAGAACGTAGCCGGAACTAGTCAGGGAACATAGTGACGGTCCAGATGATAATATTAGTAGTCCTCACTATTCTGTAAAATAGTGTGATAATAATTGTAATGAGGACTCCTTTTGAGTTTTTATACTCTCTAATAGACAATAATTGTATTCAAACTCACAGTTTATGTTGTCGTATTGTACACGATAGTTGTATTATTAAGTTATATTTGAATTCTGTACCATGTATCTGGCGACTCAAGACGGGTGATGTATACCTAATTTTGGGGGCGTCACAGTTGGTATCAAAGCTTAGGGATACGATCCCTGGCTAAGATGTGACACAAGAACTAGGAGGGGAGAGATGAGAAATTCTTTCGCTAGTATGATCTACCTAAGTTTATTTGTTATTTAATTGGTTGGTCAGAGTATATTGATAATATATGACATGTTAATTAACCCTTGTTTTGTGGCAGTATTTGAAAATGGCAGCTGAAAATGTCAACAATGGAGTGAATGAGACCGTGGAGACACCTCTAATCACCAACCAGGATAATATAATATCAGGCGAAGAAGAAATTAGAGATATCTACGTGGTAAGTGAAGAACTAATAGTTGCACCCGAGCTAGTTGCAGAGGTAGCAGCTGAGAGTGAGGAAGAAGAGGAAGAAGAGGAACCTGAGGAAAATTGGTTAGAAGAAGTTTATGATTAAAACTTAGAATTACAAAATCGTGTTCATGAGTTAGAAGAACAGGTTGAAGAACGACAAGCGGTCGTGGAACAAAGGGATGCAACAATTCAAAATTGTGTTACCCGATTTGTGATGCTCGAACAAAATCACGCTTTGGCAGAGTGTAAGATATTAAGGTTAGAATCTGAGAATTCAAATATCAAGGATCAACTGAAAGAAGAAATAACTGAACGAGTGAAAATGAAGGATGCGTGGGTAAAAGCCGCACGACATGTTGATATTGTAGAAAGAGACGTCTGATCCAAAAAGGCTAAAATAGATGATATACATTTCTCTTTTTGGACAGCAATTGGAAGAACACAACATCGAGTTTTGAGTTATCCTGTACAAAGTGGTCAATCTCAATTCGATATGGATCGAAGATTGATGATTCAGATCATGAATCAGGAGTACGATGAAGCAATTGAGGGAGGAATATGTCCTATAAAAAAGTTAATTCCAACGGTAGTGATGACACCAAATACTGCCCCAGACGAGTCAAAGCCGGGTAGTTCAAGGGAGAGCGGTTGTCATAACTTCCCAACAAGTGAGGAACCCAAATAAAGTTATCGCGGGTAAGCTAATCATAAACCCTTGCGAAGTTTATACCTTATTCGATACCGGTTCCACCCACTCTTGTATTTCACCTAGTTGTGTTCAACGTTTAAACTTGACTCTTAAGAAATTAGACTTTGACTTATCTGTTGAAACTCTGTTAAGAGGAACCTTCGTTACCTCCACTATTTATAAATCTTGTTTGATTCAAAGTGACACTTTCACGTTACCTGTCGATCTTATCTCTTTGAAAATACTTGCATTGATGTGATTTTTGAAAACGATTGGTTAACTACTCATCATGCTTTTCATAAAGTTGTTAGCTTTCGTATTCCTAACCAACCTGTTATGCGAATTCAAGCAATCAAACCACTAAAGTCAATCATTGTCATATCAAGCCATAAGTAAAGAGTCCCGAGCCTTTCGCTGATGACTTCCTTATGTGGAATGCACCGAAGCCAGACTTTTCGTAGGAGACGTTGTGAATGACGATGACAAGTTGATAGGTATCAATGTGACGTGCTATCCAAGTCTTGGATGAAGGTCACAGTTTTGAACGATATTTCTATTGTTAATAAATTTCCTGACGTATTCTTGAAGACTTCTTAGCCTACCCCAGAGCGTGAAATCGAATTTTGTATTGACCCTAGTACAAAACTCATTTCTTAAACCCTCAAATATTTCTTCAACTAAAATAAACGTAACATGCGCCAAAGACGTTGACTCGAGCTGTTGAAGATTACGACTATACCATTCAATATTATCGTGGAAAAAGCGAACGTGGTAGCTGACGCGTTGAGTAGAAGATCGTATGCGAGTGCGAATATACGAACTTATGTGAAGATAACGAATATACGAGTAGAATCGACTTTAATCGATAAAGTTAAAGCAGCTCAAGCTACACACCCGAATTTGATGAATGTGAAGAAGAAGGTTCAAAAGGGCATTATTTCAAAAGCAAGAGTTGCTGAAGAGAGGAAATCTCAACTCTCGATTTAATTGGCCCATTTGAAATCCTCGATCGAGTAGGAACTGTGGCCTATAGACTCGTTTTACCGCCAAGTTTGTCGCGTGTTCATAATATTTTTCACGTATCCATGTTACGTAAATATGTGGATGACCCGAACCACATTATTAATTTAGAATCGGACAACATAGCGGATAATTTAACGTATGAAGATGTACCTGTTAAAATCTTGGATAAGAAGGATCGTATTCCACACTCAAAGTTATACCTCAAGAGTTAGTGAAGTCAAGGTATCCTCACCTGTTCGGCATACCAGGTACGTACGTAAATTTCGAGGGCGAAATTCCATAAGGAGGGAAGATTGTGAGACCCCAGATTTTATGAATAAATATTTAATTTCTCGAAATATTTTTTTTTAAATTATGGTGTGGAATTGATATAATGTTATAGTTGTGGGTAATATTTATAAATTTTACAAAGTACGCAAGTTGTTATATAATATTCGATTGGTCGGAAAATATTCGTTTTAACAGGGAATATTCGTACAACGGCACAATCATTGGTGGACCCCACAATGGGATTATTGTCGGATTGAGAAAACGACAAAAATACTTTATGAAAATAACGGCGAAATTTTTACCGTTAACTGTTGAAACACCCGGTGTTAAAAGTACAGTAATACGCGTGGTTGCATAGTAGCACACGGTATTAATTATTGATGCTTACGTGAAAAGTCACTCAGTCTTGTTCAATTATTGCTATAGTATTATAAATATTGGCGTATTATTCGGACCCCCGCTTACCCATTTTTTTTTAAAATAATGTGAGATATGTATATGATATATATATATATATATATATATATATATATATATATATATATATATATCTAATCCTACCATTTCAATTCCCTTCTTTCTTTGTCTTACCACCCGTGGTATTCCCCTACCCCCCACCAAAACATGTCATTTTCAACATATATATATATATATATATATATATATATATATGTGTGTGTGTGTGTGTGTGTGTGTGTGTGTGTGATGAAAAGTCTTGGGTGGGGGGGGGGAATGGATGAAATGGTCGGGAGGAAGTTTTGTTAGTATTATTATATATGTATATATAATAGGTAGCATTTGTCAAGGAAAGAAAAAGGAATTACGGTTGTGTATTCCGCGAGCTAGCGTGTGTGAGATATATATATATATATATATATATATATATATATATATATATATATATATATATATATATATATAATATTTTTTATTTAAATGTTTTGTTTTATTATATAATTATAAATAGAATATATTATATTTTATTTAAAAGATTGTGCTTTGAATATTGACCGTCAGATTAAAGTAAATCAATCTGGACCGTTCATGAGTTAGTTACTATGCAGTCCATTCTTATATAAGTAGAAGCTCATTCCTTCATTATTTCTTACGAATTCACTGAAACTCTAGAGAGAGAAAACTATAGAGAGAAAGAAGAAAAGTGTTCTGCTACTACCCTACTCCGATATCAAGTTTTTTTTACGGTAAGGGATATTATTTGTTGTACCCGTAAGGGGTATTATTTCTTTTGTATTCATGAAGAAAACTTCTGTTATTCCATTCTTTATTATTCTGCTGGAATAACCTGTATACGCGGGTACTTGGTGAAATTCTTCTATTATTCCATTCTTTATTATTCTATTGGAATATCATGTCTGTGAGTTTTACACCGGACCTGGTTCCGTCTTTATTATTCTGTTGGAATATCTTGTCTGTGCATTCTACGCCTGACCTGGTTCCATTAATTATTATCTGTTGAAATAACCTGTCTGTTTGGTCTATCGCATGCATGGTGATTTTTGTTGTTATTCCATTCTTTAATATTTTGTTGGAATATCCTGTCGGTGCGAATTTCGCCTGACCTGGTTCCGTTCTTTATTATTCTGTCAAAATATCATGTCTGTGCGTTAACGCATGACCTGGTTCCATTCTTTATTATTCTGTTAGAAATAACCTGTTTGTGCAGTCTATCGCACGCATGGTGAATCCTTCTATTATTCTATTTATTATTATTCTGTTGGAATAACCTGTCTATGTGGATTACCACATGCATGGTGAATGATCCTTTGTATTCATTCCTTATTAAATTGTGGATATGATCTGTCTAAGTGGATTACCGTATGGCGGCGAAAATTCATTTGCAGTTTCATATATTCTATTATACTCAGTTCGTTAAAGTTTTGGGTTCTATACTCCATGAAATTAGTGGAATATTGTAACGACCCCAAAACAGGTCCATTCCATCCAACCTATTCTGAGTCGCCAAATACATGGTACAGAAAATAACTACAACTTTATTACAACAATTGTCGTGCAAAATACAACAACACATATGCTGTGAGTTTGGATACAAATATATACCAAATGTGACTCATGTCCCAATCGTGGACAACACCGCACAATGATACCTTACATAAAGGTATAGTCAAAAATTGTTTTAGAAATTAGAATCTTTGAGAAGTGCTCAAGGAAACCTTCGTACATGGGAGACCATGCATCTTGGTTATGATAGATATTATATGGCCACAGAATTATCCTTGGTTGACCCAATAGACCCCAAAGAAAAATGAGAAGTTTACTATCATATTCTTTCCAATGGTAAGTCTTCTCTTGACATATCATTATCTCCACTGTCTCTAATTGAAAATTATACTTCAAACAAACACCAAGATTATATAGGTAGTGCTCGTAAATATATTCAGCAAGTGGATGAGCACAATCCTGTCTTATAATGACACGAGGTTGAATGTCATTAGACATCTGGTATGATAGTGGCAAAATACCCTTCCAATGTTGGGTTCGCTTCGCCCTAGATGATTCACCAAATATAACTACTAAATGATGACCACCGTTCTATTCCCCTGTTACCTCTGCTCGACCCAGCTACACTTTTATTACCTGAAAGGAATTGTGAAACAGAAGGGTGATCACAACTAGCCCAGTAAAGAATATCATGACTAAAGATAAATAAGTTATCAATAGCCTTCAACAGAATTAAATCAGAGATTTAGAACATATGGTTGATGATAAAAAATTTCAACCATAGTTGCAGCGGAACGAGCAATCCATTAGAAGAGTCAAATAGTCCATAAAGTCTATTATCTTCTCCACATTAAAAGTCCACCAATAATATTTTATCCCTGTAACATTAATCAACAGTTCCTTTCCACAATTATATGAATAACTCATAATCATAATTGTAATTCTAAATTCCTCTTCGCATCCAGGACGAAGATAATTTTCATCACATGTCTTTACCTGAAACATCAAAGATCATGGTTATACCAAATCACAGTTCCTGTTTATAATCATACTAACAATTTCATCTTTGCACTACGGCCAAAGATATTTATCAACCGACCATCTTTGCACTACAGGCCAAAGATATTCAACAACAGGTCATCTTTGCACTACGGGCCAAAGATATTCATCAACAATTCATCTTTGCACTACAGGCCAAAGATATTCTTCAACAGTTCATATTTACACTACAGGCCAAATATATTCATCAACAGTTCATATTTGCACTACAGGCCAAATATATTAATATCTCAAAGAAATATATAATCATTTCAGAATTTATATAAACAATAATTATAACCATGTTAATCAATCCATCTTTACACTTAAGCTCAAGATATTCAATTATAAATTCAATGGTCATGATCATACCAGTTAACAATTCATCTTTGCACTACAGGCCAAAGATATTCCTCAGTCACGATCATTCCAATAATTTACCCATCTTTACACTCAAGTGAAAGAGAAATTCAACATCAGAGTTATAAAAATGTTATATATGATAATAAAAACAATATGATCAACAACTACATTTATTTTCAAGAGCAACAATCATAAATCAACGATAATTTGGTCAGAAAAAGAAACCAATTTTTTTGTCGTGAATAGTAACTCGTGAATAGTAACACGTGAATAGTAACTCGTGAATAGTACTCCGTATTCGTACATAGTACCGTATACGTAAATAATGTTATATACGTAAATAGTGCCATATACATGAATAGTGCCGTATACGTGAATAGTGCCGTATACGTAAATAGTAATCCCGACTCAAAAAGGTAGAAATTTCACAATAAAATTCATAGCAATATTTTAGTCTAATGATATTGAAAGAATAACATCATTATGAAGAATATAACATTTCTTACTATCCCTTACTATCCCTTACAATTTCTTACCTCAAAAGAGCAGCACTTCAGACTGGATATCGGATATGACGTTGAAGGAAACTCGCACTGATGAATAGCAATTCACCAAGTATCTAAATACTCACAAAATACACTCAATAATCTAGAGAGAGAAAGAGAAAAAACTTGTTTCTGGTGTGATTTTCAATTCTAACTTAGCCCTCTATTTATAGGAAAATGTTAGCACGCCGAAGCAGACTTAACCTGTAACCTGATGGCTTTACCTGCTACTATTCTCACCCACCACATTTGAATAAAAATCTTAGTACATTTCTTCACCAACCAAGAGTGGGGCCCACCAATTCTAGAATTTTTTACCAAAATGATTAACTCCGAAAATTCAACAATTTCTGAACCAGTCATCTCGTAAAATTCATAACAAATCATGCGTTCATTTTTAACGGTTCAAAATTTGTGTACATATACTCAACTTATATATGTATAACATATCCAAATATTACCACGATCCAACGGTCGGATTAAAAATTATAACCCTCGCAAAATATCTCAAAAACCCTGATTGATTTTTAATACCTCCATTCTGACAAAAATACTGATAAAACACCTAAACATTAACTCCTTCATTTTTATCCACAAAATATATCCCTCATTTATATCCATATAAAATAAATATTTTCTTATCATATGAATCAATAAATAATTATTCACAAATAATATTACAGAATCACATTTATGACAACCAGGCTGTTCCCAGGAAAGAGGGGGCTTTTCAATAAGAATTTCTCCTTACTGGCGTGCAATTAGGTGACCAAACCTCTCCTTAGACAGAACTTTCTAGACATTGCCAATAATGTTATCTAATAATATTATTCAAATAATATGAATTATTGATCTGATAATGGAAAATACTGTGCAGCGACAATTATTGAACAACAATAATATAAAATTTCAACGTAGCAATTATTGAATCAATAAAATAAAATATTGAACAGTAATTACTGTAACAATTATTGAGTAGTGCCTTCTTACGTAAGAATCAATAATTCAAAAATACTGTGCAATACCATGTGCTACTGTGCAATAACACGTATTACTGTATTTTAACCACCGGGTATTCTAACAGTGTTAACGGTAACAACTACGCCGTTATTTTTAAAAACTCAAATTTGTCGTTTTCTTCATCCGACAGTTATTCTGTTATGGGGCCCACAAATAGCTGCGCCATCGTACGAATATTTCCCGACAGAAAGAATATTCCACAACCAAACGAATATTCCCCGACAAAATAAATATTTTATAACCACTTGCTTATTTTGAAAAATATATCACCCTTAACTTTAACTTTTTATCAATTTAACCATTTACTAAATAGAAAAATTGAATACTTTTATTTCATAAAATTCGGGGTCTTACAAATATCTTTGATATTTACGCTTCATCTAGTATCTTTTCATGGAAATATTCTTCTGAGTATTCTTAAATTTTACTCTACAAAGAAGTATCATGTTGACAATTTAGACGTTATTAGCTCCTGGATAAATTTATTCTTGAACTTATTTTATTGAATTCTTATATCATTGTCATCATTCTCATGTTTATATTTTGTTGAAAGTCATCTGTGACCTGTAGTGCATAGATGAACTTGGTATGATTATGACCAGGGATTATTCGGTGTAATCATGACCGTAATGTTACAAAGGATGTGGTAAAAGTCCTCATTGGCCGTAGTGCATTGATGGACAGTTGTTGGCATGATCATGACCATTGATGAATACACAAATGTCCTTGGCCCATAGGGCATGGATAATTTGTGGTTGTGATACTAATGAATATCTTTGGCCGTAGTACAGGGATGATGTGGATTATTTATTAAGCTGAGTCCCAGCAATAAAAGTGATGAAAAACCTTTTAAACCATAAAAGATAGTAGATTTTGTTCTCTACTTGTCTCTTTTAATGGATTGTTTGTTCCGCTGCAGTTAAACTTGATGTCTATTGTATTTTATCAGTTTAACATTATTGAAGACTAATGATAATTTATTCTGCATTATCTTAGTCATAATATTTCTTACTGGGCTAGTTGAGTTCACCCTTTCTTTTACTGTTCTCTTCAGGAAATGAGAACGTAGCCGGGACTAGTCGGGGAACGGAGTGACGGTCCAGATGATAGTATTAGTAGTCCTTACTATTCTGTGAAATAGTGTGACAATAATTGTAATGAGAACTCCTTTTGAGTTTTTATACTCTCTAGTAGACAATAATTGTATTCAAACTCACAGTTTATGTTGTCGTATTGTACACGACAGTTGTATTATTAAGTTATATTTGAATTCTGTACCATGTATCTGGCGACTCAAGATGGGAGATGTATACCTAATTTTGGGGGCGTCACAGTTGGTATCAAAACTTAGGAATATGATCCATGGCTAAGATGTGAGACAAGAACTAGGAGGGGAGAGACGGGAAATTCTTTCGCTAGTATGACCTACCTAAGTTTATTTGTTATTTAATTGGTTGGTCAGAGTATATTGATAATATGTGACATGTTAATTAACCCTTGTTTTGTGGCAGTATTTAAAAATGGCAGCTGAAAATGTCAACAATGGAGTGAATGAGACCATGGAGACACCTCTAATCACCAACCATGATAATATAGTATCAGGAGAAGAAGAAATTAGAGATATCTACGTGGTAAGTGAAGAACTAATAGTTGCACCCGAGCTAGTTGCAGAGGTAGCAGCTGAGAGTGAGGAAGAAGAGGAAGAAGAGGAACCTGAGGAGAATTGGTTAGAAGAAGTTTATGATCAAAACTTAGAATTACAAAATCGTGTTCATGAGTTAAAAGAACAGGTTGAAGAACGGCAAGCAGTCGTGGAACAAAGGAATGCAACAATTCAAAATTGTGTTACCCGATATGTGATGCTCGAACAAAATCACGCTTTGGCAGAGTGTAAGATATTAAGATTAGAATCTGAGAATTCAAATATCAAGGATCAGCTGAAAGAAGAAATAACTGAACGAGTGAGAATGAATGATGCGTGGGTAAAAGCCGCACGACATGTTGATATTGTAGAAAGAGACGTCCGATCCAAAAAAGCTAAAATAGATGATATACATTTCTATTTTGGACAGCAATTGGAAGAACCCAACATCGAGTTTTGAGTTACCCTGTACAGAGTGGTCATTCTCAATTCGATATGGATCGAAGATTGATGATTCAGATCATGAATTAGGAGTACGATGAAGCAATTGAGGGTGGCATATGTCCTATAGAAAAAGCTAATTCCAACGGTAGTGATGACACCAAATACTGCCCCAGACGAGTCAAAACCGGGTAGTTCAAGGGAGAGCGGTTGACATGACTTCCCAACAAGTGAGGAACCCAAATGAAGTTATCGCGGGTAAGCTAATAATAAACCCTTACGAAGTTTATACCTTATTTGATACCGGTTCCACCCACTCTTGTATTTCACCTAGTTGTGTTCAACGTTTAAACTTGACTCTTAAGAAATTAGACTTTGACTTATCTGTTGAAACTCTGTTAGGAGGAACCTTCGTTACCTCCACTATTTATAAATCTTGTTTGATTCAAATTGACACTTTCACGTTACCTATCGATCTTATCTCTTTGAAAATACTTGCATTGATGTGATTTTTGAAAACGATTGGTTAACTACTCATCATGCTTTTCGTAAGGTTGTTAGCTTTCATATTCCTAACCAACCTGTTATGCGAATTCAAGCAATCAAATCACTAAAGTCAATCATTGTCATATCAAGCCATAAGTAAAGAGCCCCGAGCCTTTCGCTGATGACTTCCTTATGTGGAATGTACCGAAACCAGACTTTCCGTAGGAGGGGTTGTGAATGACGATGGCAAGTTGATAGGTATCAATGTGACGTGTTATCCAAGTCTTGGATGAGGGTCACAGTTTTGAACGATATTTCTATTGTTAATAAATTTTCTGACGTATTCTTGAAGACTTCTTAGCCTACCCCAGAGCGTGAAATCGAATTTTGTATTGACCCTAGTACAAAACCCATTTCTTAAACCCTCAAATATTTCTTCAACTAAAATAAACGTAACATGCGCCAAAGACGTTGACTCGAGCTGTTGAAGATTACGACTATACCATTCAATATTATCGTGGAAAAAGCGAACGTGGTAGCTGACGCGTTGAGTAGAAGATCGTATGCGAGTGCGAATATACGAACTTACGTGAAGATAACGAATATACGAGTAGAATCAACTTTAATCGATAAAGTTAAAGCAGCTCAAGCTACACATCCGAATTTGATGAATGTGAAGAAGAAGGTTCAAGAGGGCACTATTTCAAAAGCAAGAGTTGCTGAAGAGAGGAAATCTCAACTCTCGATTTAATTGGCTCATTTGAAATCTTCGATCGAGTAGGAACTGTGGCCTATAGACTCGTTTTACCGCCAAGTTTGTCGCGTGTTCATAACGTTTTTTACGCATCGATGTTACGTAAATATGTGGATGACCCGAACCACATTATTAATTTAGAACCGGACGACATAGCGGATAATTTAACGTATGAAGATGTACCTGTTAAAATCTTGGATAAGAAGGATCGTATTCAACACTCAAAGTTATACCTCAAGAGTTAGTGAAGTCAAGGTATCCTCACCTGTTCGGCATACCAGGTACGTACGTAAATTTCGAGGGCGAAATTTCATAAGGAGGGAAGATTGTGAGACCCCAGATTTTATGAATAAATATTTAATTTCTCGAAATATTTTTTTTAATATTATGGTGCGGAATTGATATAATGTTATAGTTGTGGGTAATATTTATAAATTTTGCAAAGTACACAAGTTGTTATATAATATTCGATTGGTCGGAGAATATTCGTTTTAATAGGGAATATTCGTACAACGACACAATCATTGGTGGACCCCACAATGGAATTATTGTCGGATTGAGAAAACGACAAAAATACTTTATAAAAATAACGGCGGAAGTTTTACCGTTAACTGTTGAAACACCCGATGTTAAAAGTACAGTAATACGCGTGGTTGCATAGTAGCACACGATATTAATTATTGATGCTTGCGTGAGAAGTCACTCAGTTTTGTTCAATTATTGCTATAGTATTATAAATATTGGCGTATTATTCGGACCCCCGCTTACCCATTTTTTTTCAAAATAATGTGAGATATATATATATATATATATATATATATATATATATATATATATATATATATATATATATGTTGAAAAGGACATGTTTTGGTGGGGGGTGGGGGAATACCACGGGTGGTAAGACAAAGAAAGAAGAATTGAAATGGTAGGATTAGTTGCATCTAAGAATTGTTACGTCCATTAAATTAGCCCATGTTCGTGGGTATTTTCCATTACTTCACTCCATAGCAGTCAATTAGCCCCATCTTCCGGTCAGTTACATTTGACTTCGAAGTTCGCCATAGGTATGTCAATTTAGCAGCTTTTTCTATTTTGTATTACTATTTTAAGAATTCATAATTTGAGTGAAATCTAAAAATTTTCCAAAATTATTCATATAGCATTGTTACTTTTAGTGCATTTCAACTGTTTAATGTTCTTATACTTTAATGAATGTATTTTTTGTTAGATATATATCCAGGTTTAGGTTAGTCAAACTATTATTCAAACTAGCCCTTGCAATTATCAACCAGTAAAAATAAATACAGAAAACAATGAGGTTCTTTCTAAATAAAATGAAGAAAAAGAATTTCATATTAATCAAACATCATAATGCATCAGCTAATAATAAAAATAAAGAGCAAATGTCTATTGCGAAAGCAAATTAACCATTCATATGCTTAAATCAGTGTTAGCAAAGTGGACATTCCACAGCAGTAGATGTCATTACATGAATTTACAAATTAGAGAGAAGGGTACATTCAGAATAGAAACACTAAGGCTATGAACTATTTCAACTTATTTATACTAGTCAAGTACGTATAAACACATTTTTATCATTTGATTAATCCCATGACGGTGATCTCATAAATAAAAAAATTGTTGTTTTCTAAGATCATTTATCTATATGGGAGTAAATAATCCCCAAGTAGGAAGTTAGGATTAAACAATATCCCCTTAAATGACCTTACGAGTAGGAAAATAGTCCATGATTGTCATCATAGGGTTAACTCAAGGATAAAGAAGTACTCATAGGTACTTACTTAAATAGTATAAATAGTCCAATTCCATGAAACGTAATTGCAAACAAACATAGCCTAAGAAGTTACCCGACTTACATGGAGCACTGAAAGTTGGATGAGGTCCTAAAATGGCAGGTGAAACAGCCACTCAAGGAAACAATCTGACGGGTCCTGCGGAAAGGTATGACCTTCTGGGAAGTTCTAACAACTTGAGGAGCCTGGTTTACCGCTACGGAGTACCTCATTTGTTGAGCCTTCCTCTGAGCTGATCTGAGCTTGTTTATAATCTTATCCATGGATGATGACCTCTTCTTTTCAAGTTTCATCTAAACAACATAGTAAGTTATAAAGGATCAACAACAAAAATTAAAGCCATTTTATTTATTATTGTATGAGCAGTTTTATGTGCACAAAGTCACAAACTATGCACAAACAGAGAAAAATAATAATATATGGATCCTACCATTTAAATGATTGATAAGGTTTATTAACTTTTTACATCATTTTTTTACTATTCAATACATGGGATAGTATTATTTATGCAAAACTGTTTGAGCACAATGCGTGAACATAGAATTACTATTTTTTTATTATTATAACTTTTTCGTTTTTTTAGGGGGAATACCGGATGCTCATTACTCCATTTTAATTGGAGCTAATAATATTGTAACGAAAGTAATATAATTCCTAAATGATTGACTCGTGATGAAAATTAATGTATCGTAAATATTTGAACTGGCATATGAGAAACAACCTCTAATTTCCGTATAGCTGCCTCAGCCTTTGCCTTCTGCAGGTTCTCCCATGCAGTTATTCTGGCTTCCTCCCTCTGAGCCCTGAAATATTTATTTTCATAATTTACATTAGAAATCAACAGATAATTTTTATTACTTCTTTCTCCATGCAAATTTTAAAGGTTAAGATTCTGCAAGCTTAATCATGTGTTTTATGTTTGTAGACTGGGAGAATAAAATTCAGGTTATGATAGTGGACGCAAAATGATCAAAAGAAAACTTTCTTGGATAATCTTATGAACTGAATGAGGTCCATAAATCTTTGACATTAATGGATAATGCCCTTATTTATTTCAATTGAATCAAACTTTGAAACAGAGGACAAAACTCTACTCTTGACACGGAAAGAAAGTAGCCCAAAGACTCCCATTGCATAAAGAATGATATTTTTTTAAAGTTAATTTTGGCCTCCAGTATGGGGAAAATTCATGAAAAGATTATTAATTTAGTCATTTAACCACAAGGTAAGATCTTTCTAACCAAAAAATAATTGCAATACCAACATCACAGCAAGCCTAATATTATACTGGTAAACTGTCTCTCTCCCAACGGTATGTGGTTGTGTACCTTTCTTCGTGGTGAACACTTACTAGTAGATTCTAGCCCTTATAAATTATAAGAGTCATATTCTCTTTTGTATAAGACAACCAAAAGCAGAAAGAAAACAAAAGAAGAAGAAAATAATAGGAAAATAGCAATATACACATACTTTGAAATTCTCTTTGCTGTCTCCGAAACTTCCCAATTTGTGGATCTGACCACCAAAGCTTTACTTTTCCAATCATCAATATTTCCTGAGCTTTTCCCGGCATTTCGAGCTCTATGTTTCTTGGACCATCGAGTCATGGTGACCCGTTCATCAATTTGCACATCCCTGACTTCTTGTTTAGAGGAATGGAAACTATGAAACTCCACAATGGGTAAGGCAGAGGGAGATGGAGAGAAAGAAGGCCTCTCCCTAGGAGACGAGTGCGGGCTTCCCTCAGAGCTCATCTGAGTTGCCATATCCCTTCTTGAAACAGCACGAGATACGTTGTTGGCTTCATCCTCAACACCATCAAGTTTCTCATCTGTATGTTGGATCCAAGCAACTAGCCACAATCAGAAATGGGATATGAATAATAAACTTGCCCAATCATACACAAAACTACACATGGTTTAAATGGCAAAACTACAGTCTTGTAGAGTTGTAGTTATCCTGGTGATCCCAAAATAATGCAAAAAGGAATATTAAGTTTAATGAAGGCAAAAAGATCATGCATGTAACTTTTTGAAAATATTTGACCTCATACGCTTGCCTTTCCCTAAACTGGGAGAAGCTCTTTCGGCAGTATCAAGGTCCGAAAGGAGTTGGTTCTTTTTCATGTTAGTTTTCCTTCCCCAATGAGAAAAAATACTAATGCTTTTTAGTTTACTTTTCGCAGACTGGCGTAGATGTGGTCATTAACCAGGATTGGGAAATCATGCAAAAAAAGTGTACACGCCAATAAGCTTTAGTTCAATCAGCTCAAGTGATGTGACAATGTGGATAAAGTATGTGCTTTGCACTCTGAAATAGGGAGTCATTCTGTGTGAACTGAACAGGAAGAACACATCACCCAAACCCCAACCCCAACCAACATACACCATCCAGTTAAAGTCAGTGTGTTGACGGGGAACTTGTTTTGCAAAAGAAAAACCAGATCAATTATACAAGAACCTCATATGTTGACCAACTAGTAGTGATTAGTGAAGAACAGATTTCAGAATTCAGATGCGATTTTAGAAAAAAAATATACAATAGTTTGCGGAAAATTTCAAACTTAATAATGAAAAAGACCATTCAATCAATCAAAAGGCGATATAAACGCATCTTTAGTAACATACCACAATTGTAATTATAACACCTTTTGGAAACTTTTGCAATTTTTTGGCATCAAAAGATATCCATATTATACTTTTAGAGCGAACAACTATAAAGACAGTATGCAACTAAAGTTCAGCCATATTTTCCTAACCATATATCATATGGGGCATCCAAGTTACAGCAGCTAATCTGAGGAACATCATAGTCTATCTAATAATTGACTATTAATGGATCCTTTTTAAGACCAGTACTAAAAACATAATCACTGTTCCCGTTGAATAATCACTATTGATTCTTTCTTTTTTTCACAGATGAAAAACTGGCAATCATATATGAATGGCTGAACACTGTGCAAAAGGGGAAATAAGTAGTAATAAAATAAAACATCCAGAAGTCTAAATTTAAAATTTAATGTTCTGGTAAGTTTTAAAAGCCCGAGGAATAGATAGCCAGTACCGTGGGAGCTTAGCAAGATTGATGGGCATAGCATCTCAGAGCAACCATGTATGCTGACCGACCTTCCCATGCACGGCTCCATACATGCAGGAAAGTTTCCATTTCCACCATGTCGTCCATCATGTCGTATGGAAAAACTATCTGCAGCGATCACTCCAGCTGTGAATGGAGAGGCTGCTATCAAATTCCCAACATTCTCTCCATCAAACATGTGCACTGCAGGGGAGTACATTGAATAGTACGCACTTCCAGGAGGCCCCAGAGGCCCACTCTTTGATTTGGGCCGCCTCTGCGGCTGTGGAAATGAAGACCTCACAGCATCATCTCCCGAAACTGGACTGAAAATCCACCTCTCAGCATCCTCCCATTTGGAAGGTAATGTCCTTCCATTATTGAAAGGCAATAATGCATTATTTACATTCCTCCTGTTAGCACTTGTATGCAAAGCTACACGTTCTGAACACCATCCCTTCTGAATACCAACGTTTGTTTGACGATAATTCGGTGTCCCGGGACTAGGAAATGTATCAGTTCGCCGTGTTGAAACAGAATTTTTCTTCATAACTCCAAATCGTGGGGAAGAGCTGGTGACATTGGTCACAGTATTGTTCAGATCTAGCGAAGCAGGTCTTCGCCTATCTAGTTTCTTTGCCTCAGATCTCGACCTTCGTACTTGACAATCTGATTATTAAACCACTTCATTAGGCTTTCTAAATCTAAGGTTTAACACAAATAGTACAATATATTATACTGACTGACGTACTGCACAATTTGCACCTTTTAGTGCTTGAGAAAAGGAGCTTCTTGCTGAATCCAGGACTTGATTTTCATCCTCTGTTTCTACCTCACTGTGTTCTTTTTGAACTGTGCATAAAAATCAGGAAAAACCAAAAAGCAAATTGTGAGAACTTGAATTAGATTTGGCACATAGACATGACGCATGATGTGAGTACCTTTAGCTTTTTCTACTTTCCTGCAAAGGGGACTTTTCTTGGATTTGTTTGGATCTAGATCTGGACCACTGGAAGAGGTATCATGGCATTCATGTACTGCCAAATGCTGGTTCAAATCAAAGACTTTAATGTTTTTGTAGTTTTCACATTTTCAAATTCAAGGACTAAATTTGATGCTCAATAGAAACAGTTGTCAGATAAGTTAAATTTTGTTCTGAAATAATATCTATTCCGGACAAAAATATTGTTTTCCTTTTCATCAATCATATTTGCCTTAATATGATGTCAATGAAATCTATGATTATGTACACACTAGCAAATTATTATAAATGATATTTTCATGAAGCATACTCATCAGAAAACATAAAAATTAATGAGATCCAAAATGAGCTAATCAATACTGATCTCAGCTAATACATACATATTGCTACATTTTCTGCGAAACAATCAAATGAATTTTCTCTTTCTAAAAAAAGTGATAAGATCCAAAATAATCTAATCTGTACTGATCTCAGCTAAACAATCAAATATCTAACTCTGTCACTATATATACAACCATTTAATACATATATATACATATATATTGCTACATTTCAGCTAAACAATCAAATAATTTTCTCTCCCTAAAAGATTCACGAAAAACAGAGAGACTAACTAGACATTGAAGTATAAAACAATAGAGAAATTGATACCTGAGAGATTTCGGAGGAGAGAGAGTCGTGTTCGTGAACATCGGAAGTAAATGAGCAACGGTCAACGCTACAGGAAGCGGAGGAGGAGAAGAGGCTGAAGTTTGAGTCGGCGCTGAAAATGACGGAGTCCGGACTCGCATCTCGAGCTCCTCTGAATCCCGTTCTCATCTTCAACTGGCCGTTGTGTTCTTGAAACCCTATCTCCGCCATTGGAATGAGTCCTTCAGCTCACCACATTCCCAGCCTAAATAGTGAGATATAGAGAGAGAAAAAGATAATTACAATCAGCTGTTCATAGGATTACAGGAGGAGGAGATATAACGGAAAGGACAATTTGATAGTAGTACTATTATGTATGTTTATTTTTGGATTTGGGAGGGTATTAATTATGATGTTTTCTGTTCTTAACGTGCATAATAATATACACTCCTATAGGTTTATTTAGGTTCAACATTGGGTTATGGGTTAACTTTCTCGGTTTCATAATATATAACATTTTAAAGTTATACACAAAAATAAAAAAATAATTGTATAATATTAATTGTCTATAATATTCTTAAATTTTCATAATTATCATACTTATTTCATGATTATAATTAAAAAAATTATAATTAATTTTTTTAAATTATATAAAACGACAAATAATTTTAAAAAATTAAAATTATCTGTATGGGACGGAGGGAGTAACTTATAGAACTGACAATTTATTACTCAAATTCATTCCCTCGCTAAATTTAAAAATTTGGACAAAAATAAATGTCACTTATTAAAAAAAACGGTCTATTTAAACTCAACCCATAACAAATTAACCTGCATGTGACCCGTTAGTCATTATTTAATATTCTCTTCGTCCCATGAAAAAAGTTATTATTACTATTTTGGGTAGTCTTTTATTAAATATTTATTTTTTTTTAATAACCAAACTTTTATACATATTTTTCTATTATACTCGTAACATTAAATATCTCAAACTTTTCTTATTCTAATTCTCTCTCTATATTTAATGACAATATTATGGATAATTTTGTCATTTCATTCATCTTCTTAATATACGTGAAAAATCCATCAGAACTTTTATCCTGAGACGGAGGGAGTATTAATTTTTATTTAAATTTTTCTTACTAATAAGAACTAAGTCAATCCTAATTCCTAGATTTTTCATTTTGTAGTGTGTTTGCAAATTTAAACATAGAAAATTACATTGGTAAAAATGTAACTCTAGTAGATCGATAGGAGAAATGATAATATCTTATTTACAAACATCTTTAAATTTCTATAAATTTTTTATTGTTTTGAAATAAGTTAAATTTTATTGTTTTAGAATACTTGAAATAATTTATATTTTATTGTTCAAAAAAACTTGAAATAATTTATGATTAAATGTTTTATTGGTTAAGATCATTTTAAAAATATTTATCGAGTATAAAATAAGATTTGATTGAGACTCGTTTATCTACCGAGTAGAGCACAATTTCGAATCGAGCCCGAACATTTTAAACTTTTCGAACAAATATGATCCTTGTATCAATAAAAAATTACAATTTGAATAGGTTCGAATAATTTATCGAACTTTAAAATTTACTCATATTTGAATCATTTATATTTCGAATCAATCTCGAATCGAACTTTTAACGAATACGAATCGAGTCCGAATTGTTTATTCATTTTACAGTCTTAACCAAAACTATTAAGACAGTTTGGTGTAACGATATGTTAAATTAAAGGCCTGTTTAAAAATAATATCAATTTATTTTTTTTTGGTAGTTGGTGATCATTTGAAAAGCATTTTCAGCGATGTTGTTTTAAAAACACTTTTTATGAAAGTAAAATATTGGACTTTTAGAATTGTGGTAGGGCACATTTTTTGAAAATTTCACTCCGTACAAGTTTGTTTCTAATTCGTAAGGAAAAAAGTTAGAATAAGTCTCGGCAGACATGAAAATTGGACCGGTCCAATTTTTTTTTTTTTTTTTTGCTAGTGACCCTTAAAAAATGTATAGTATTTATTCCAACAGGAATTTCTACAAAATATAGTGTTTTAGGTGTAATTTGGATACATATACAAATACAGGGTTATACAGTCTGTATAACCCTGTATTTGTATATGTATCCAAATTACACCTAAAACACTATATTTTGTAGAAATTCCTGTTGGAATAAATACTATACATTTTTTAAGGGTCACTAGCAAAAAAAAAAAAAAAATTAGACCGGTCCAATTTTCCGGTCCAACTTTCCTGTCCGCATAGCATTACTCAAAAAGTTATTCAAACAATTGCCTATGAGTTTGTCCTTAAGAGGTGATCATCAAAAGTCATCATCTCAAATACTTAAATAATATAGTTAATTATTTTTATAAATTGTGTTTGTTACACTATTAATTTTATATTTTTGATAATCAAATATTCGATAAAGTCAAGATTATTGATAATTAAATGACCCAAAAAAAGTGACAATTTGAGATTACCACATATTAGTCATCTTAAAATTTTTATTTAGACAAAAATATATTTTATATTTAATAATTAGGACATAAATATCCTTATTAATCACATAAATTTACATTTATTTTTTGTTTTTTTTGTTTGTCGACATGTTTAGTTTAAATAAAGGTAATTCATTGTCCATACAAAGTATGTTTTGTTTGTTATTTATTATTATAAGTTTAATGCATTATTAACAACATATTAAACAATTTTATACTTAATAATTGAATAAATTATGAACTGTTATTTTATAAACATGTTAAAAAAATAAATACGATTTACAATGTAATACTCTATTCGTTCTAAAGTTAGAGATACAACATGTTTTTTGAAGTCAAACGATGACATATTAAATTTCATAACTGGTATGACTCATAAAAAGTTATAATGAAATAAATTTTGTAATTAATAATTTTTATTATATACTATGCAATTATAATTATTGTATCAATTAAAATTAAATAAATTTATATTAGTTTGAAATTTAATGTGTCGTCATTTGATTTCAAAAGTCAAATTGTATATTTAATTTTGGAACAGAATGAGTACTAAATTAATTAATTTTATAATACTTTGATAACTTTTGATAATACTTTGATAACCGTTGATAATTACATTTAACATTAACCATATGGGTGAATCATTTAATTAAAATTAAAATAAAGATATTTTAGTAAAAGATCAATATTAGAAAAAATATACTCAATAATCTCAAATTCATATCAAACACCCACAGTAACAATTACCGGTAATCACATATCTTCTACCAAACATCAGTGACACAATATAACCATTTTCAATTACCGATAATTAGATACCCAGTCATCTATGTTTAGGTGAGTATCTATCATGACTTGTAACAAACATCCCCTTATTATTTTTTTTAAAAAAAACAATTAGGATTTGGTTACACACTAATCCGGAGTTCGGAACAAATCTTGAATCAAATCCAAAGTCCGAATTGAATCAAATCCATCCAAACAAAATCTTAAACCAATAATTCAATGATATCTTCTTGGGTCATGTAATCAGCCCACAACAGACTCAACCAAAAGATCATGACTAAAAGTATTATTGTTAGTAACTTAATTCCTTATATACAGACAAAAAAATTTCATATCTTTCGATGTGTGATTGAGATTTTACGGTTTGAACTTTCAAACACACCAAACGTTGAGAAACCAAGAACTAGGTAACCAAACATACACTTAAACCATTATGAATTATTATGTGTCCAAGTCATTATTGAGAAATATTTAAAATCAAAATTGATATAATATATTAAAAAGTAAAAAAATAATAAATTTCACACTAAGTAATACTTTTTCATAATTTATAACATTTACCATTATAGTAACTAAAATTAAAAGAATTTATGCTGATTTTAAATTTTAAAATATTATAAATTATTTTTAAAAAATCAATATAGATCTTATATTTTAAAATAGAGAGTATATAATATCAAAATGTTTTGCCCGAGTTGAAAATACCCTTGCAAATTGCTCTTACAATTTTATTTTGGGAATTATTAAATCCACAACACTTTATTATTTTTACAATAAAAATATTGTAGATGTATAACGACGATGAAGACCATCGTTATAGAATCTATAGCGATATTTTTATTTTAAAAATAATATTTTCTGTTATTAATTTAACAATTTCCTTTTATTTATTTAATTTCCTTTAATTTTTGTATTCTACTCCATTTCTTTCCCGCAGGCCGCAATTAATAAGCAGTTGACAAGTCAGATAGAGGGCATAAATGTGAGTTCAAAGTTCTCGTGAAACGAGCTGGACAGCCTGGAACTGCCTGCGCTCATGCCGGTCAAAACGGGTAACAAATATTTACCTAAATAATCCCTCAACCTTACAAAACTGAAAGAGTTATATATTACTCTCTCCGTTTTTTAATATAAGTCGTTTTTGACATGTGTACAAGAATTAAGAAAATAATTAAAAAGTATTAACTATAGTATCAATTATCTATAATACCCTTCACCTCACTTATCTCATAAATATGGATCAAAAGATTAGGTGGAGTAATAATAGGCAATTTGGAAAAAATATTAATCAATTCTCCTAGATAACTACAAACGACAAATAATTAGGTATATAAAAAAAAATCTAAAACGACTTACATATAGGAATGGGGGGAGTATATGAATTGCACTAAAAATACGTTGCTTGTTAAGAATGAATAAAAATAGTTTAATTTATAAATTAACGAAATATATAATAATTAATTAATGTATTTACGTACAACAAAATTTGACATATTTTTATTGCAAATTCAAAAGAATATTAAAGAGAGTTTTGGTTAGCTCTCCTCAATTTTCTTTTAATATTCAATATAACATCTTTATTAGTTATGATTTAAATATATTAATTGATACTTAATGATAATTAGATTAATTCTATAAAAATTAGAATTATTAAATATATCATTAGTCGCAATAACACATCCCATCACATATTTGTCGATATGTATATTATTTTTCTAATTTTTTTTTATAATTATTCTAGCGCCCTTGAACAATTCTATATCAGTCATCTATAGATTTATGTAAAATAAAAGTACAAGGATCAGGAAAGAACCAATATTTTGACGGGCAAACAGCAGAAGGTTCCTTTAATAGCAGAAGGTGGCATTCAATTCAACTCAACGTGAGGCGCATTAGCTAGCTATGCATTCTGCAGACTGCAGACAATGTTTAAATGTAAAGATTTGTCTATTTTACCTACCAGGCTAGGCTACCACGCACACCTACACCTTCCAAAACCGAACTACTGTGTGTATATAATAATAATGGATCCGGTTAACATAAAGTGAACTTTATGAGAAGTTCACTTCATGCCCAATACAGTGCTTACACACATGCAAGAAAGTAATCTCTTCGTCTGCGTATCAGCACTGTATTAAGTATGAAGTGAAATTACCATAAAATTTACTTCATGATAATCACTCCCAATAATAATAATTATAATGCAAAGGCCTGTGTTCAACAAGCTTGGTCTTATTTCTTAAGTTTTTATGCGACTTTTGGTACTTTGTTTTAGTCCTTTTGTTAATTGGAATGTATTTTCATTTCCAATGCATAAAAAATTTCTTTTTTATGTCCCTACGAGTCGTGTAATTATCTAGTCAAATTCATTTTGAACGACAATTTGTCGATCTTTAAGATTTTGAAGATGAATGTTCTCATACCAACTCTAATATTACCCTTGGATGGATACATGAAGGTGGTCTTTTGGATAGTGGGTTTCTATTGGTGGCAAATTGCTCTTTATCTCTATGCACCAACATCTAACATATGCCAAAGGTGTAGGGTTCAAATCCTTCCAATGCAAAACATGTTTTCATATATAGAGTGGACCAAACTCCCTGCAGAAGTTGTTGCAGCATAATGTGCATATCTCAAGGGATGGCGATTTATAACTTGTTACACCTGGATTTTCCAAGGGTTATAAATCATGAAAGATTATACTTTCATTCGCCAAACTTCCTACGACAAAACCACCAAGGTGTTCTTGCGATTAAAGTATGAAAATCATAGCTAATCAAATTTACATCTCTTAATCTCTCTCTTACATATGTACACACATTCCTTATATAAATTTATTGAATATAGAGTAGCCAAAATTACTTTATCTATAGCAGAACACCCCAGATGAAGCAACTGGTTAATTATCAACAAATATTTCAAACAGGTTCTACGTCACGAGCTGGAAGTTGTAATCTACACTGATGGGTCACTGAAGTATGCAGTAATCGCCTTCAACTTGCCATTTAGGAAGTTCTTTTCAACCTGGAAAAATATTTCTTTATAATTATGATCTAATCTAATAGTGTAAGTTGGAATCATCAAAAAACTCAACTTGCGTAAACCAGAGCATGCAACAGTGTCTTTGATTGAAATTATTTAGGGATTAGTATGTATTGAGACGAACATTGGAACGAGGAAACCTTATCCCTAAAAGCATATATGAGGCGGCTAAAGATGTGAACCAAACATTAATATTATCGGATTAGTATGAATTGAGACACAAGCATTAGAACGAGGAAACCTTATCCCTAAAAGCATATATGAGGCGGATAAAGATGAGAACCAAACATTAATACTAACGGAAAATATACGAGGGTGTAAGAGTGGAAGCATATGACCCAGGCATTTACTCATAACTAGTTACAACTTTATGCCAAATGAATCATTCAAGTCTTCACCTCTTGGGGCAAAATTGCATCATAAATGAAATTATTCAGATGATTAATTGATTATACCGAGACATTTAAACAAATGATTTACAAAATGAATCGTCATAGGAAAAGCAAAGGTATCCGGAAAAAACAGACAAAAAAGGAATATAAATATCCCCAACTTGGATAATTAAAGGACCTTAATTTTCATTTTCAGTGATAGAATTGTCCCAAGAGTTATATTCTTTTTCTCTCTTTCCATTTTCTTTATTTGGAAGGGGAAGAGGGGGCAGAAAATGTAGTTACAAAAATAACACTCGTATTACATTCATATCAATTTAGATAACAGCCAATATATTAAGTATTTGTTATTATGAGAAAGGTGGTGATTCAAGACTGCCTAAGCGTAGAAATGTATTAGCATATGAAAATAAATAATTGTATGTTCTGAAAAATTGGTCCACATACCTCCAGTGACCATGGAGGGTTGGCAAATAAAGACAACTCTGCCAGTTGATTGAGATCAACATTCCTTGGGAGGAACATGACTATTCTGGAAGCAATTCTCTTTGCAACAGTAAAGAGGAAATACCTGACATTAGTATTTAGTACACACAAGCATAAAGTTAGAACTACAATTTGAAAAGAAAAGGAATAAAAATAATTGTAAATGTTCAGATATTTTTAAGAGTTAAAATTCCAGACCCGTCATGTGGCTTGAGCATACTTTTGATGTCAAAAGCCTTTACTTTGGCATAAGCAGGTCCTCCCCATGGAGGCGACAAGAAGATGGTATCCGCCTGAAACACCACAGATATTCAACATGAAAGCTTGAAACTCAGTGAAGGACTGGACATAAAAAGTAAATAAAGAAGAAATAACTGAATTCTGTTCTTTCACATTGACTACATAGTAAAGTTTGTCCTAAAGACAAGCAACTGTAACAAAAATCTGAACAAAACTAACTACAATTTCAAGAAAGTAAGCACATCAATAAAGAGATCTAAAGGAGGTCACTAAAAGTAAAAAGAAGTATCCGAGCATAAATCTAGAGGTGTCCACCAAAACCAAAAAGTGACGACTGATATTCTGAAAAATATAAAATGTAAGCACTATGATAAATCGAAATGTAACTGGAGAGATTTTTATATTATCTCTCATTTTACAACAAAAAACTGCTGCATCAACTGGCAGATATCCCAAACATAAAATAGCTGGCATAACTCATATCACGTGATAAGTCTCCACTTGGAGTAGAATTCTGCATCATCTTGCAGATATCCCAAACGCAAAATAACTGGCATAACTAATATCAAGTGCTAAGTCTCCACTTGGAGTAGGATCCAACTACCCATAATATTCTGAAGGAGGGCCAAATATAGGATTGTTGAGAAGGTACAAAGACTTCTATGGGGAAGCCATGCAGGAAAAGAGATTGAACACAATTGTATTGGACTCATTCAACTGTATATAATCTTTAGATGCATATTTAAATTTCTACATTGGAAGAATTATGATTATTATTTTTTTAAAATGTGTCTAAAATCTTGAGATGGCAATTACAATTTATGTTCGAGTCATACGAATGGAAAAAAATTATTTATTTTTCTTTTAAAGATTATATATATCACAACTTATGGAGCAAAAAGTACTAAGCAGATAAAAGGGTGCCAAATATTTCACTCATATAAGAACATAAATAAACAAAAAAATGAGGAATTTAAAAGGTGCTCCTTTTGAATGCTAGACACTTAATGTTAATAAGAACCAATACTAGCAACAGAGATCTCTACACCCAACGGTACACCAATAATTTCAAAAAGAAAAAGGATAGGAAGGAAGTAAAATCCACTCCCTCGGTCCCATTTAAGTGAGCTCCCTTGTACGTTGAGATGCACAAAAATAAGTGAACTTAATCTATCCAGATCATTCCCTCTCGCCATCCAAAAATAATAATAAAAAGTAAACTCTCCAACAAAAACTATGCGTCTGTTAAACCAGCACACTTATTTGGGGAAATGGGAAAATAGAATATTCCATAAAATATAAGAGACGAGAACTTTCATACCTTTAAATTTGAAGCTAGAAGGAAAAAATCCCCTATTATGAACTCAATACCCTCATCAACCCCATAGATGGAAGCATTATGCTGTGCATAATCAATCTTCTTTGGATCAATATCAATAGCAGTAACATGTTTGCACCTGGAAAACAAAATAATAAATAATCTTTTGGGACCAAAAAAGCTTTTGACAAAAAATGAAATAAAAAGAAGAGAGTATAGAAAGAAATGACGAGGAGTTCTCAAAAAGAAATACAAGTGCGAAATGCGAAAATAAATAAAAACTAGTGAGCATAGTTGTCACGGCTTCACCAAGGCGACGCCTAGGCGTCCGGGTGATGAAGAGTAAGCCATGTCGTGCATTGACTTGAGGCCGGGTCACCAAGGCGTAAGCCTTGGCAGCTCGGTGCCTCACGGTGCCCAACTTTTTATTTTCCCATGGGTCTTCTACTTACCCAACAGCCATCGCAATGAAGTTTAAAGCCCTAAACTTAGTCTCGGTCTCCTCTCAGTCTCCTGCCTTTACAATGTCGTGACTCCTCACTCCAGTCGACTTCGCGACTCCTCTTCGACTTCGCAACTCCAGTTGACAAGCTGACTCCTCCAGACGACTTCGCTGACTCCTCTTCGACTTCCCTCAGTCGCGTCATCGTGAACCTCCCCCAACCGAGTCTCCCTCAAGTCTGTTTTCTCTCCTTCCTTCTCTCTCGCATGATAAGTATTTTTGTTCTCTGACTCTGAGTTCTCTCTCGCTGCTATGCTGATTGCTGGGTATTTTGTTTGTGAATTGTGATATGTTGGGTTGCTTGGGTTAGTGGGTAGTCTTAGTCGGCTAGTCTGTAATGTGATGGGTTACTTCGGTTAGTGGGTAGTCTTAGTTAGTTAGTGGGTATTATGTAATATGTTGCTTGTAATACTTTGGGTAGTGTTAGACTTTGTATATGATTAAATAATATTGTTTTGGGCATGGGTATTGTTTTGAACTATTAAAATTTGCAAACTTTACACAATATGAACAATACATAATATGTTTTAGACGGTGAGTACTTTTTTGGACAGTGGGTAGTGTTTAACTGCTAAAATATACTCCCTCCGTTCCATATTAAATGTTCTAATTTCTTTTTTAGGATGTTCCAAAATAAATGTCCTATTTCTATATTAGGAACTATATTTATCATATTCTTCCTCTTATACCCTCATAATCTATTTAATATACTTATTGGGAATGTGAGAGTTACAAAAAAATGTATCTAGAGAATTAAATAACATAGAAAAGTATAATTATTATGATCATAGAAAGGTGAAAAAGCAATTATTGTCATAGAAAAGTGAAAAAACAATTATTGGGATCATAGAAAAGTGAAAAAGTAATTATTGGGTTCATAGAAAAGTGAAAAATACTTCAATTAATAAGTAATCAAATAGGGTAATTTAGGTAAAAGAAAGCTTTATTAATCATCGTGCCAAAATTAATTAGGACGTTTATTTTGAAACGGAGGGAGTATTGTTTTGGACAGTGGGTACTAAATAATTATTTCTCCATCTTTTTGAAACTGATAACTGAGACATGTGATATAAGATATACCTACATGTGTTTTTTTAAACTTGTGTGGCAACATTTTGGATATGAAGTTAAGTCCCATGCTGAAACATACACTGATAATCATTATTGTGGACTAAAAAGATATGTAACATTTTATCTACTTCATATTTTGGACAATGAACAGTGATTATTGTTTATATAATTAATTAATTATGGATTATGGACCAAAAGTAATACATTCAATGATTCAAAAGTAAAAACAAAAGTGGAAAATATTTTGACGAATGGTTTGTTATTTGGATCAATTTTGTTTTATATATTTTATTTGATTGTATTGTGTAGAAACTAGAAAACAAAATGGCGGAAAGTTGGGTAGCCGATAGTTATGATATAACTAAGGATCTTCAAAAGAAAAGCTAAATCGAACGATCCAGATTGAAAATATGGATATTGGCCGGATCTAAGTAATAAGGATGTCATGGGCTCGAGCAACATCTAGTTGAAATTTTGAAGATGTAGTGAAGTGCCCAAAAACATGATGCAAAGACAGATTTAAGATGAATTAATGGAAAATAAACTAGGATTTAAACTTCACGTTTAAAACACTAAGATCTCTCAAGTGTATCAACTCCACGCATCAACACCAAGATGGATAAAATACCTCAACGATATGAATAAAATTATCAACTTCAATATCAAAAGTACGTAGTCTAACAGACTTGTGATGATTACATCACTATTTAAAGAGACTTAAAACCCTAATATTACTTGGGAAATAATAAAAGTGTTTAACGATTAAAATACCCTAATTAATAATTCTTAATTACTAATTAATGTCCTAAATCCCCACTAATAAATAAAATACATAAATCACACATCAACTGCTTTTATATTAAACATAATAAAAACTCCAAATAAAAAATATAAAAAATTTCTCTTTGTTCTTGACTTGGAATCTCCATCATTCTCCTCTTATTGGAGAAAACTCGATCTCGAGTTCTATAATATGAGAGAATAAACAATTAACTCCTCTGCAACAGAAGAACATCTTGAAACACTTTTGACAACATCATCACGAGGTATGGCTCAATGATGAGAGCCTTGGTTTTGTATTTAAAGGTGCTAAAAAGCTTTCTGGAACAACGAAATCAACGTCAACTTGGATTGGATCAACTTCTCGAATCATCCTTCGGTAACGAACTCAAAAGCAACGTTAGGTTTTCTCAATTTGTTCCTCATACATAACCTTTGGTTCAACTTTTGAAATTTAAAGAATTTCCATAGACACGTCAACTTGGATTGGATCAACTTCTCAAATCGTCCTTTCTTCGGTAATGAAAAACTCAGAAGCAACGTTAGAGGTTTTCTCAATTTGTTCCTTGTACATAATCTCTGATTCAACTTTTAGAATTTCAAGAATTTCTATGGACACGTCACAACTGTCTATAGCCCCAAAATTCAGAATATCCTCTTTTTCTTTTTCTTGCTCTGCTTGAAGACGTGCCCGCAAGTCAATTAGGCCTTCTTTTATAGAAGATATGTCATCTTTTAATAAATAGATGTGATCTTTTAAAGAAGAACATATAGAAATCATATCATGTGTAGCCTTTCGAAGTTCTTTTGCTTAACTTGTTGACATTTCCTTACTTCAATTTTTCTTTGTTCATCTTGATATCGACGTTGCAATTCTCCAATGTATTCTTGTGCATCAACCATATCCCATCTAAACTCTTCATCCTTGTGTTTCAAATATCTATGACCACATGTATTAATAAGATGGTAAATTCGGTTACTTTCATTGTCAAGAAACCAAATATACTCTTTTGCTTCGGCAATTAATTCTTTAGTAGCTTGAGACATTGGGTGTTTTAGATAATGGGTTATAAAATAAATAAATAAATAAATAAATATATAAAATAAAACTTTTTTTTTGATAACTTAAAGGCATAACTAAAAAGAAAATAAAAAACAGGAGCTCAAGTATGAATTCAGAAAGTGTAGTGGCTGATTTAGAAATGTTGAAAGGGTAAAAGTGTATAAACTACGGGGCTAAAATTTAATAGTTAAGAAAACCATGGGATGTAAACTGTAATTTTGGAAATATATTTATAAGATTAGGGTTACTTTCTTAGAGGCAGAGCATCAGTAGCACAACACAGCAGCTAAAGAGGCAGAGCAACAATAGCACAACATAGCAGCAATGACAAGTCTTTTTTTTCTCTCAGTGAACAACAACCTCGATGAACAGTAACTCCAACAATGAACTGATACTCCGGTGATGAACAATATTTTTTTTAATATCGAAGATCCCCCAAAAATTGAAAAAATAATGGAAAAACCTTAATCTCTGATACCAAAAATGATGCAAGACAGATTTAAGATTAAAAATTAAAAATTAATGGAAAATAAACTAGGATTTAAACTCCACATTCAAACCACTAGGATCTCAAAGTGTATCAACTCCACGTATCAATAAACAAGATGGATAAAATACCTATACGGTAGGATATCTCTACGATATGAATAAAATAATCAACTTCAATATCAATAGTATGCGGTCTAAAAAACTTATAAGGATTACATCACTATTTAAAGAGACTCAAAACCCTAATATTACTTGGGAAATAATGAAAGTACTAAATAACTAAAATACCCTTATTAATAATTCCTAATTAATAATTAATGTCCCAAAACCCTACTAATAAATAAAATACATAAATCACATGAACTACTATTATATAAAACATAATAAAAACACCAAATAATAAATAAAAAAGGGTTAATGACAAAACTGTCCCCCCAAGTTTGGACAAAAATCAATTTGATACTCATAGTTTGGGAATCTTCAATCAACATCTCTAAGTATTTTAAAACAACAAATGTGTTCTCTTTTGGCCGGACAGACCAATTTTTCGACAGAGATTGCCACGTGTCAAATTTTTTTTTTTATGAACTATACGTTTTGGATGTAGGCATATATACATATATTATGATTTTATACAAGTATATACACTCCAAAAAAATTATTACAATTTAAAATAAAATATTAAAAGACCAATTAATTAAACAAATGGAGGAAGAGAGAAGGCCCAGGAAGACGAGAGAAAGAAAGAGAGAGAAAAGGAGAAGCAGAGATAGAGAAGAGAAGGATGAGAGAGAGAAGTTTGATAAAGAAGAAAAAAAAAGAGAACAATTTGATTTTTTGATTTTATTGTTATTTTGTAATTGCTTTTTAATTTTGTCTTCTTACCATTGATGTTTTATTTATTTAATTTGTTTTTATTTTAGTTTCTTCTTTAAAGAGACTTTATGATTTTAATATTGATTTTTTTATTTATTTTGTATTTATAGATTTCATGAAAATAGTTTATTTGTAGATGGAGGTAATGTGTCACTCAAAAGGAAAATTATAATTATATTTAATTTATTATTTATTGTCATTGAATTTATAAATAATGTTGAGATTTTTTTTTTTAATTTTAAATGTTGGGGGAAATGAACAAAGTAAAAAATAATATTATTCGAGAAAATACTTATTAAATACAAGTAAAATATACAAGCCAAATGTATTGAGAACGTCAAAGTACAAAAAAAGGTAGTCAAATTGTATTCCTACGTAAAAAATTGGTCGGTCCGGCCAAAAGGGAACACATTTGTTGTTTTAAAATATACTTAAAAGGCATTGATTAAAAATTCCCAAACTTTGAGTATCAAATTGATTTTCGTCCAAACTTGGGGGGACAGTTTTGTCATTAGCCCAATATAAAAAATCTCTTTTTTGTTCTTGACTTGGAGTCCCCATCAAAATATCAATAGAAATTATGAGGGAGATGCAAGTGACTTTGAATAGTAAAACGAGGTACAAGTCAGTTGAGCTAAATGTAGTAAAAGTGCAAGAAGAACAATCATCTGCTCCTCCACGCATAGCTTCTAATGCTTCCTCTAACACTCCCAAGTTTTGGGATAGCTTCCAAAAGGAATGTTGCTTTTCAATTCCAACAGCTACAACCAAAAGACGGTTGAAGTATTTCTAAGGAAGACTCACGAAGAAGTTGTAGAGAGGCATAGTAAGCATTTGAGCCAAACGACTATTGAAAATCGTTTGACACAGGACGAAAAGGAGAGAATCCATATGCACATTGCCAACTTTTTCTACGAGTGTGACATACCATTCAATGCTGCAAATGCAAGGAGCTTCGAGGCAATGATCGAGCCCATATGACAATATGGGTTGGGTTTAAAGCCTCCAACGTATCATGAGTTGAGAGTCCTTCACTTGAGAAGAAAAAGAAGTAAACCGATGAGTTAAAGGTGAAACATGAAATTTCTTGGAAGCAATATGGTTCCACGCTCATGTCAGATGGTTGGATAGATAGAAGGGGAAGACACTTGCTTAATTTCCTTGTTAATAGTCCGAAGGGGACTTAATTCATAGGTTCTGTTGCTGCTCCTGTTAATCGCAAGATGCCACAATGTTGGCAAATCTCTTTGATAGTAAAATTGAGGAAATTGGCCCCGAATATGTTGTTCAATGGTCACGGACAATATCTTTAATTACAAAGCAGCGAGGCATATACTAATGGAGAGGAGACCTACACTATTTTGGACACGATGCTCATTGCCTATACCTTATGCTAGAGGACATAGGCAAGCTGAAGCAATTCCAGCTTACAATCGTAAATGCAAGAAGAATCACAACTTTCATTTACAGGCGTCGCCTTCTTGATGCGATGAGGGAAAAAACAAATGGGAGGGATCTTGTGAGACCTGGAGTTACTAGATTTTCTATACCTTTCCTCACCTTGCAGAGTTTGTACAAATATAGAGATGCATTGAGGCATTTGTTTACAAGCGGGGATTGGATAAAATCTAAGTTGTCGGCTACCAAAGCAGGAAAGAAAGTATGTGATACTGTAATTTTAACTACATTTTGGCATCATGTTGAGGATTGCATTAAGGTATCACAACCACTTCTTGTAGCCTTGAGGATTGTTGGTGGTGATGAAAAGCCTGTTATGCCAGAAGTTTTCGATGCGATGGAGTGTGCGAAAGAAAAAATCAAAGATACATTTGATAACAAACAAAGACTTTACAAGAAGGTGATTGACATTGTTTAGCAGCGATGAGAAAATCAAATGGAGCAAAAATTATATGGGGCTACGTTTATCAATCAACATAAGTACGTTGATATCAAAGAGGAACGTTCGGTGTTAGCTGGCACTCTACGAGAAGACTTCGATGACATTCTTGCAAAGATGGTGCCCGAGCTAGATTTGCTAGACAAGATAAGCAATCTAGCCGATAACTATACAACTATGATGCTTCTCGAGATACTTTTGCAAGAGAAATGACAATTAGGCAACGGAAATTAAAGAATCCTCGTAAGTATATTGAAATATATATATATATATATATAGATATAAAAGATAAACTATATATTGAGATATATATACATATAGAGATATAATAGATAAATTATAATTATATACATTCTTGTTTTTCTCCTTTTAAAAATATTTATATTTCTTTTAAATGTTTGTTAGTTATTGGTGGAGCGCTTTTGGAGGGAGCTTACAAAGTTTGCAAAAGGAATTCTAGACCTTTGTTGTTCTTCTTCCGGTTGTGAGTACAATTGGAGTACATTTGAGTTTGTAAGTACTTTCTATTGTTGGTTCAAAAGTAATAAGACATTCACTACTAATACTAACTATTTTTTATATAATCAAAATTTTATCAGTATTATTATTATTATTATTATATTTATTTTAGATTCATACAAAGAAGAGGAATAGATTGAAACACAAACGATCGAGTGACTTAGTGTATGTCCAATACTATCGAAAGATCGTTTCAAGGTTCCAAATGAGGCATGAACTTGAGAAAAAATTTGATCCATTAGCCATTGATGACTTTGAATGGAGTAACGAATGGATCAATAATGAGGCCTATGTTGTTCATCCCGGGGAGGATCTTACATGGAATGATGTGTGGATCGAGTAGCCGGTGCATCCAACACGCTTGAAGGTCGCAATCCTTCGAGAATGGCTCATGCTAATACTAGTGATAATGTCATTACGTATTCTCGACGTGGTGGTGGTTCAACTTCAAGGGAATCAAGGTTGATGAATTCCAACTCAGATGATGAAGTTGATGGAGAGAATTCCAAATAATGATGCAGATGTGGATAATGATTTTGAATAAAGACCACCTACGCCTTTGAATGACAGTAGTTCTCGTGGAGGAGATGGAGATGACCCTGTTCTTGATGAGTTTGCTTGAATGATGTTTAAAGACTAGAATATATACATTATTTTGGCTTGATATGTGGTGATTTATTAGTTATTAAATTAATAATATGTGATGGTTGGTTGCAACTTTATTTTTTACGTCGTGTTTGTTGAATTCTACATTTCTTCTACTAGTCTTTAACATCAAATGTTTTATTTTTGGATTGTAATTGCTAAGTATTTATGTAATTGTGTTTTTAATATTGTTCCATAATTTTATGTTTTGGATTTTAATGTATATGAAATTTTATTACCAATATACCTGTTAAATAAAATAAATAATATATAAAAATAATGTTTAGAGACTAGAATATATACATTATTTTGGCTTGCTATGTGGTGTTTTATTAGTTATTAGATTAATAATATGTGCTTTATTTTCTACGTCGTGTTTGTTGAATTCATTTCTTCTATTAGTTTTTAACATCAAGTGTTTTATTTTTGGATTGTAATTGCTAAGTATTTACATAATTGTGTTTGTATTGTTGTTCCATACTGTTATGTTTTGAGTTTTAATGTATATGAAATTTTATTGTCAATATACTTGTTAAGTAAAATAAATAATATATAAATTGATCATTATAAACGACTAATCGCCATACAAACGCTATGGATGTCGCCTTGTCGCCTAGGCTCCTAGGCGTCCTGGCAGTCGACTACCGTCAACTATGCTAATGAGACAGTGCCCGCTAACATAACAACTCCAACAGCCGAAGCCCACATTGATGCTAGAAGTGAACACTTTATCCCAAAAAATAGAAGAGAGATAGGTATCATTAAAAATTCCAACATTATTTTTGTCCATATACTCAATAAAATAGCAAAACAAACAAACTTCCAAAGAATCTTGGCATCCTTGTATCCTACAAAACCCAAAAAACTGAGCCCAAGGAAACTCTAAGGGTACACCGAAGCCTTCTCAAAAATCCCAAAAAGAAAATTTCTTAACATGATACTCATAACCAAGTTCATGTGTTTGTTTTCGCCTCTATAAATAAGGGAAAATCACTAGTATCAAATACAAATATAAAATCAAAAGAAGGCTTGCAAAAACAAATTTCAAATCCAAGTACAAGTGTGTTTTTTTCACCTCTATAAATAAGGGAAAATCACTAGAATCAAATACAAATATAAAATCAAAAGAAGGCTTTCAAAAACAAATTTCCAAAGGATACAATAACCACAGGTCCACAATCTTCTATTAGGAGCAGAAGAAAAAAATAGAAACTTGGCTAAGAAGACCCAAACGATCAATTGAATCATTAGTCTTGTGATCATTTAAATTCCTCTTGCCAATGAATGAAACTAGCAATGGAACATTACGTAAAGACGAGTGAAAAATATTGAAAATGTAACCAATAGATGAGCATCATCATGCCAACTAGCCTCAAAGAACACTTGACATCATAGGAAGGAAAGAACTTAAGTCTCAAACCATGAGATGTGAACTTCCGAGGGCTAGCGTGAGGAAAGAACTAATGTATTTATATATCAGAAACGTTATCAAGTAGTAATTATACAGAAAGTAATATAAATCCTCTACTACATGAACATAACATAATATACTCTAATTAAAAAATGCAACAATAATAATGTGATTAGGGAATGACAACAATAATAATTCTACAAAAAACTAAAAAAATAGCATTAGGGAATGACCATTCGTTCTCACCTTTGAGCAAATTGTATGGCATTTCCACCAACTCCAGTGAAACAGTCAACAATAATTCCACTACCACAACGGGATGCGTGATGCTTTGCTATAAGCTCTGGGGTGACAGAAAACCATCCCTCCTCATCCATTCTTATGCCACAATCAAATTTGGAGAACAGTAGGTACCTTTGAGACCAATACTTGTTAATGATGGGTGAAAATTCTTCAAAAATCGCTCGATATTGTAGCTCTGAATAAAGAAAAAAATATATATCAAGAGCTCAAATCTTTTTTCATAGTATTTACAAAAAAAACTACCAGTTAACATATTACAATTAGCAGTAGAATCACACCACCTAAGCAGTAATCATTTTATAGTTTAATCTTCATAACCTTTAAGCCAAAATATGTGACACAGCCACCACATAGTTTAATGTGCATCTCTTTGCATATTGACCATCCAAAATTCCAAGTGAAATGCCATTTAAGATGGAGATGATAAAAATGACCTAGCTCATTATGGCAACATTTAGCTGTGAAGGAACATATGCAATCATACTCTTCCCAACAGCTTAATTCAGAATAAGATAAACCTAAAACCGAACTCTCAGTTGGTTTCACAACCTAGCAGTTACATTTCTATGTTTATTCTTATTATTAACATGACTAAGCAACAATATGTTGAGTTGAATTGTGCCTTTGATTATCCTCTTGTACATAAAACCCATGGTCTGCTTGAATTATGAAACCGAAGATTATATATCCTCAGTTTGGCTGCATACTCTGGAAATCTCATCCCGTATAATAGATACTATCATGCTGATGAGACATAAATTTCAGTACAAGTAATCCCTTCCCCTATCATTTAGTCAAGGTCCCTTCCAAAGTCAAGACTTTTATTTTGTCTCTAGTATTACAAAGTTTGAACACCAATGATCTCTATTAGAATCACAGATCCTATAACGCCTATCTCTGGACATTTATTTTTGGACCGGTGGAATCATTCAAGTTATACACAAACATGCTTGTAGCTTAGTGCCACATCAAAGGTCAAGATGACAACAGGCCATTTGGGAATTTGACAATAACAAGACCAAGTGCCCAATTATCATTAAAGGCACTAGCCAATTACCCGCAATTGGAACATACTTGACCCATTCGTGCGGAGGAAAGCCTCTTATAGTTAAAGAATATACAATGTCCTAATTAGAAGAGAAAGGTATCAAGGAGAAACCAAAAAAATAGGACCATTTTGCACATAGCAAACAAACTTCTGACATTTGGGAAAAGGTAAACTCTGCACCATGATAAGGGAGCCATATAAAAGGCACCCATCATGCAGTCAGCCTTCATATAGTTGCAATCAACCATGGACTACAGTGTGCAACAACTAAATTAGTTTGCTATTTTTTGTACTTTTTTTGTTTGGCATGATGTAGATAAGTTAATATATATATATAGCCCTCGTATACAGCCAGATTTTGCAGATTTTTCTATAAACTGTTGCAAATAAAAGGAAAAAGTTCACTCTTAATGATTAAAATCTGATTGAAAAATGTATACACAAATACAAATACACATGCAAATATATATAAATATGTATCTATCTATAGATATACATACAAAAACAGAATCCCAAGGACATGCAGTATCTATTTAATATTGGGACACAGAGAGAGAGATGACCTTCATTGTCAGCAGATATATTCCTATGCGACCGTTTTCTCCTCACTTTCTTTTTGCGTTTAGTATTGACAATTTCACCCTCAGCATCCATCTTAACTTCAATAGAAGTTATATGTCCTAGACACGAGTCAGTATCCTGGATATCTTCAGACAAAGATTTAGGGAGTGTACTAGCCAATCTGCAAACACATTGCTATTGTCATAAGCTCAGTTGAATACCATGAGTTGTTTATACTTTGTACAAGAAAAATAATAGAGACATGCTTAAGACAATCCTTAGAAACCACCTTCATAATATGACATAACATAATATTAAAGAATTAATAATAACTAGTGAATATCAATAGGAAAAAAAAATTGAGGAGCAGAGTTGAAGAAAACATACAAGGCACTCTGCTGCTGAGTATCTGACAAGGCATAAACTGAAGTTTCAACAATGCATTTATTAATCTCAAGGGGTTCATTTAAAGGTTCGGAACAGCATCTTAGAGTGGTTGAAGTCAGGGAATTGTTGAAATTGTCAGCAGCAAGCCCAAAGCCCTCTAAGGTCTCATTTGACGGCTGGTCCAAAGATCTATCATCTTTCCTGGATTCTTCTACCGAACCAAGATTATATTGTGAATCAATTGAATCTAGTTTTTCATTGTAATGGAAAGAAACAGCAGAATCAACATACATTTCAGCCACATCAACAACCATTTCTTTTGGCTCATCACCCATGTCCAGAAATAGTAAATGTTCCATGCCTGGAGGTGGTTCCCATGTACTCTCTTGTGTTCTTATATTAAAAAAGTAGTTTCTTGAATAGAATGAATCCCAATATGTTCTCCAATCTCCAAAACCATCATTGTATTCACTGCCTATATTATCATGATCAAGATGTTCCGAAAAAACTGCAGAGTCAGGACCCTGCGACATCTTAGCGCAGATATCACTCAATAGCCTCTCATATTCTGCACAATGACCATCTACTGAGGGGCATTCACTGTCCATATTATCACGATCGAGCACTTCCGATAACTGAGAACACACCGTAAAGTCAGGACCCTGTGACATCTTAGAGCAGAAATCACTCAATGACTTTTCACCTTCTATATTACCATCATCTACTGAGGGGCCTGCAGATAACGAATGTTCCATCAACCCTCCATATTTCTTCTCAGTATGACCACCACCGCCTTTTAGCAAACAGCTTCCTGCAGCAGTTCCATCGCCAAAATTGATTGGACAAGCCTCCTTTCTCATGTCATCCTTTGATAAAAATTTACTGTTGACATCCACTGCAACATCACAGCACGATGATTCACTTTGGCCTGGCAGTGAAATGCAACACAAAGAATTGCTCATGTTATCATGAATAATAGTGGGAGATGTGATCTCTTGCTCACTCACTTTGATGGAACTGGGCACTGCATTTTCATTTTCTGCATTAGTACGCAGATGCTTCTTGTTGCTGTCCTTACTTTTCCCTCTGATCATTCCATTTCTCTTCAAAAAAAATTCCAACATCATCAAATCGACAAACAGTGAAAAATGAAATGAATTAACAGAATAGAAGAAATATAAGGCCAAGAGGGCTTTTGTTCATTTTCAGTCAAAAACTCATTCAATCTCCGTATGAAATTGAAATAAGTTCATACTAATTGCATGCCATCTCTATATGAGCCACCTAGATAGGGCTAATTATTTTAAAGTTTCACATAATATCATAGGGTAAACATATAACAGCATCTAAAATCAGGGAAATATTACCCATCATTATATATTTGAGCCATTAGTTTCTTAGAACTTGATTAAAGCTCAATCTTTCAACTAATTTTCAATATCAACATAGTAATGAATATGTTTATAACTTTGCAATCAATTTGAAATTTTATTAATATATATTGGACCGTCGAAAGAAAAAAATGTAATTCCTTCATTTTAAGATGGATGAGATATACAACTTTGTCAATCAACACTCAATAAGAATGTATCATTCATTTATTAGACATGGCATGGAATTCCGTGTAAGCTACGTTAATAGTAGTTTCATCTCTATGAAGCACACCAAATAAATAAACTAATTACAATGGGTCAAATGTAACGATTATAAACCTTTAAGTAAATTATGAAAACATAATAATATAGATATCGTAGAATGCAAGAAAGACAAGCTCACCACCTTATTTCTGCAAAAGGATAGAGGAAGACCCAGAGCATCCATCTGTTTGGCAAGTTCTAAATCATCTGGAAAAGGGGATAAAACAAAAAAGAAGTTCAAAAGCCACTTCAAATAATTAAAACTCCAAGATTATTTTATCAAAACGTTACATGAATTATCAATTAATGCTCTAAGAAAGAATTTATTCAATAACAAAAAGGGGTAAAACACTTGCCATTATTCATAGCCGAGACATTCAAGCCACTATCAACATCCTGAACAGGTTTCTGCATCCAACAAATAAATAAAAACTAAATAACAATAAAATGCAGATAATTATAACTAAAACTGAATTATCTTACATAATATATAACACTAGCTGTGTCCCGTACCTCCGGAGGCACTACATGGATGGTGGTATTTATCCCAAATTTTGGACGGCCAAAATGATTTATTAGGGATAGTGGGAAATTCAAAATCAGTTGTATTTTGTTAGATCAGTTGTATTTTGTTAGATAGATTATTCAAAAACATTAGAGAATCTAGCAGACTGAACCGAAATTCGGGAAAATATAGTCTATCTATACACAGAATAATCTTACCAGATTTTGGTTAAATTGAGACCCTCCTCGAATCTCCGCTGAGGCATAATCCCCGTCCCTGGTAAATAAACAAAATTGCAGAACTGAATTGAGTAATACACAAAAAGTTGAAAATGTCCTCTCTTTTTCCTTTCTCTTTTATTAAATGTTAGTTGCCCTAAATTCTTAGTCTTACAGGCATGTATGAATACATCAAACACAAACATATACATATACGTATATAGAGAGAGAGAAAGAGCAAACCATAGGTAGATTTCAGTGAGTTTGAATAGGGATCCAAGAGCTTTGATAGCAGGTGATTCGTCGTCCACTTCTAGGAGCTCCATAGGTGGAGTTGAAGCAGCAGGTTGAGTTAAATCAGTCGATTAATTGGGAGGGAAGGATGACGAATCAATCCGGACTACAGACAAAGATCCGGTCGGCCTACCCATAAACCCAAAGGCCAAAACCAAAAGGACGCAATGATACCGTATTTGAATATTATCCGTGGGATATTACAAATATTTCATGTTGCATATTTGTAGTATATAAATATTATATTTTATTTTTAGATACGAATATGGATAGAGTTATGTTATATATCGTTATGATCGTGAGGTAAGTGTAAGACCCGGTTTATTATAAATAAAATTGAATTTTTTTTAATTATTATCTTGAATAATAAAGTGTTAATTTGATATAATATTTTAGTTATGGGTGAAATGTACAAATTTTATAAAATAAGCAAGTGGTTATAAAATATTTATTGTTGACGGGGAATATTCATTTGGTCGTGAAATATTCGTTTTGTCGGGGAATATTCGTACAATGGGGCAGTCATTTGTAGACCCCATAACGAAAAACGATCGAATGAAGAAAACGATAAATTTGAGTTTTTATAAATAACGGCGTAGTTGTTACCATTAACACTGCTGAAATACCCGGCGGTTAAAATATAGTAATACGCGTGGTTGCACATTAGCACACGGTATTGTACAGTATTGATGAATTATTTATCCTTACATAAGAAGGCACCGCTCAATAATTGTTACAGTAATTACTATTCAATATGTTATTTTATTGATTCAATAATTGCTACGTTGATATTTTATATTATTGTTATTTTAATAATTATCACTGCATAGTATTTCTCATTATCAGATCAATAATTCATATTATTTGAATAATATTATTAGATAGCATTATTGACAATGTCTAAAGAAGTTCTGTCTAATGAGAGGTTTGGTCACCTAATTGCGCGCCAATAAGAAAAAATCCTTATCGGAGAGCCCACTCTTTCCTGGGAACGACCTGGTTGTCATAATTATGATTCTGTAATATTATTTGAGAATAATTAATTATTGATTTATATGATAAGAAAATATTTATTTTATGTGGATATAAATGAAGAAAATATTTATTTTTATGTGGATATAATTGAAGGAATTAATGCTGAGGTGTTTTATCAGTATTTTATCGGAATGGAGGTATTAAAAATCGTCCGTATGTGAATTTCGGACATTTTTTGTTTGAAATTTGGAAAAATTTTCTTCTACAAAGTTGTTGAGAATTAAATTTTCTATGGAAAGAACATGAGATTTGAATTTTTTTGATAAAAAGAGTTATTTATTATGAATTATTGAAGTTTCGAGAAATTAAATATTTTTATTAAAATTATAGGTGGGACCCACTTTTGTTTTAAACATGTGGGCTGCAACTTTTTTTCCCAGAATTGGCATGTTGGTGACTGGTCTTGGTAGGTGGCGTAGAAGGAGGAATATATATATATATATATATATATATATATATATATATATATATATATATATTATTTTATTAATTTAGTCTCCTTTGGCGTTATAGCATTTTCCTATAAATAGGGTGCTTAGTTAGAATTGAAAATCACACCAGAAACAAATTTTCTCTCTCTCTCTCTCTCTCTCTCTCTCTATATATATATATATATATATATATATATATATATATATATATTATCGAGCGTATTTTGTAAGTATTTAGATACTTTGAGAGTTGCTATTCAGTGCAAATTTTTTTCGATTTTACATCCGATATTCCGATCAGAAGTACTGTTATTTTGAAGTAAGGGATGTTATTTTCTTCAATGATATTATTTTCTTTAATATCATTATGCTGAAATATTGATATGAATTTTATTGTGGAATTTTTACCTTTTTGTGTTGGGGTTACTATTCACGTATACGACACTATTCACAAATACGGTACTATTCACCAAAAAATAAAATTTTCTCTTCTTTGTCCCAGATGTCTATTATGGTTACTATCTTTAATTGTATCCATGTTTTGATCTTTATTCTTGAATTTTACTTCATTATGGGTTATTATGGAATATTTTTAAACTTGAAATATCTAAAGTACGAATTTTTAATCTTTGTTCTTTAATTTCACTGGATTCGTTTCTTTAAAATATCTTTCATCATCCTCAGTCCTAAATGATAATATTACTGAATATTTTTGGCCTGTAATGCAAAGATGAATGATTAACTGATGAATATCTTTAGCTCGTAGTGCAAAGATGAACAGGTGTTTAGATGAACATGACCAACTGTTGATACAAATGAATATCTTTGGCCTGTAGTGTAAAGATGAATATTTGATGCAAGATGTATATTGATTGATGTTACAGGGATAAAATATTGATGATGAACTTTTAAATCTTAGAAGATAGTAGAATTCATTCTCTACTTAACTCTTCTAATGTATTGTTATTTCAATTGCAGTTGTTGATCTAAAACTTGTTGTCTATTATATTTTATCAGATTTTTCTCTGTTGAAGACTAACGATAATTTGTTGTATATTATCTTAGTCATAATATTCTTTACTGGGCTAGTTGAGCTCACCCTTTTTCTTTTTGTTCTATTTTTCTCAGGAGGTGAGAATATAGCGGGAACTAGTCGGGGTGTGGAGTGATGTTTCAGTCAGTTGTGTTAGCAATCCTCACTATTTTATAAAATAATGTTTCAATAATTGTAATGAGGAGTTATTTGAGTGTGAATATTGTCTAGAAGACAATATTTGTATTTAAACTCACAGTTTATGTATTGTCGTATTTTTCACGACAATTGTAGTAATGATGTTGTAGTTATTTCTGTACCATGTATTTGGCGACTCAGAATAGGTGATGTATACCTATTTTGGAGGCGTCACAGTATGTGCATAAATGGGATAACTAAAATTTAAGAAAGATTTTAATTTAATTTATTATATTTCGCCATGTTGGTCGCAATATAATTTTATTAAATATTTATCTACATATATATCATTTTCTATATAAATATACATGTATGTGTATTCCAAAATATACATTTACAACCTTACTAAGTACTAAGAAATTTTTTATCTAATTAATGTAAAACTTTAATCCATAAAATATAATAAATTAACGTGAGTCCTTCTTAAATCTTTCATATTCTATATATCTATATATGTCGATATTTAATATCAATATAAATTTGTCATTATATATAACAAGTCTCGAAATTTATTAGGATAATTCATCGTATGAAATATTTCTTTAAAATAATTACTACTATTACTACAACTCATCTGCTTAAGTGACAATTAAAAAATTTACACGTAAATTTGTAATATACATCAATTTGCCTAATAATCTCTTGTGTTTTTTCATTTTCATACATATATCATGATCAAGATAGCTCATAAAATAAAGGGGAGCACTATTTTCACATGTATTTTTTTATATTTTCACATAGTTTTTTCACACATGAAGTTGGGATCCACTGTATGCTCATGTGAGAGATATGCTCATGTGAGAGAAGACCATGTGAAAATACCAAAAATACATATAAAAATATTGTAACGCCCCCAAATCTGGGTACCTATTACCTCGGACCTGGTGCATTACGATCCAACCTTCATCTGATTATTCCTAACTTTACATCGTATTTGAGGTTAAACTTAATAAAAATGCGGAATAATTAAAATTTTTTTGTTTTCTTTATTTTTCCTGAATCACAATCTGTATCAACTACATATCTTTGAATCAAATTTTTGTTATGATTCGCTTCATCCGAATTACTATATAAAATTTTACATCTCAATTCGATACCCTTTATATATCAAATTGTACAACTTTACACTCAACATTTATTAAACATCTTAAACTATTATCATGTACATCTTCTAGAACCTTAAACATGGTTCAAAGTAATAACTTCAACTAAATAATTAATCTTCTTGTGTTACTATTGATCTCTATCATTCAAGTAGTACGTAACGTTACCTCGAATCCTTAACCTGCAAAAATGGTTATTTGCAAGGATGAGCTTGACAGCTCAGTAAATCTAATAGTTTTCATGCATCACATAGCATATAATATCATGCTCAGTTTATACAATCATAATCATTTAAATTCATTACGCATGTTGCTTCTCTCACATAACAAGTATAGAGATTAACTTCTTAAACATATAGTCATAGATTGACTTTCAAATTTCATATACATTTCATACGTAATTCCTCATTCTCATAGCATAATATTATTCAACTAATAGTCATCATATTCATATAGCAAATAGGAACTGAAAGACTTGCATTGATCACTGATTACAAACAACAGATTAACATCTTATAGATATTTGCACTTCACTTATCTTACACAATTATATAATCATGCACATCAACTGTTAGTCACATAGCAACGCATATTAGTTGTTATGTAAACTTTACTCTACATCCTATAACCCTTCCTATTAATCGATACACAATGTTCAATTTAATTATGCTAACTTTCGACTTATATCTCTTTGTTCAATCGGTTTAATTACGTTAAACTTCTTTTTCCATCTCATTATGTTCCAATTTAATTGACACTTAACATTCAGTTAAGTCTTAAACCTTGTCTTTACATCACATTAGATGTATGATGTTTGTTAACATTACTTAAGTTAACCTTCGTATCATATTTCCTTATACTTCTCTTTTAGTTGACACTTAACGTTTGATTAAGTCGTCATAGTTGTCATTACATCGAATTAGATGTATTACATTAAATAATCATCTGTCTTAGGTTCCTTTAGGTTCCTCTATAATCATCACTCAACATTTGGTTAAGTCTTTAAAGTTTAACCTCACATCTCATTAAATAAAAACTAGGTTTAATCAACTTACTTAAGAATCTTCATAACATACCTCTAGAATTTCGTAAAATGTTACTTAACATTCGACTAAGCTTATTAAGCTCTCTATCTCATCATCATTTGTGGATAAGGTTTATCAACCTTCGTTATATAATCTTCACTTCATTCTTTAAATTTAATTTGTTCGAATTGACACTTATCAATTCGTTAGGTGTTTAGAGCTTTCCATTATCCCTCATTAGGTGAATAATGATTATTAAAACTGATTTACATTAAGTTCCCTTGCTACATCTTGAAGCTTTCCAATTCAGATTGCTCTCTCAATTAACAGAACTCACACTCCATATTTGCATTTATCAAAGGTTTATCAAATTGAAGAATGAAGAGGAAGGCAATCATTTATAAGGAACCTATTAACCAATTGCAGAGTTTTGTCCCAAAAATTAAACTAACGGGAAGAACGAGAAGCCATTGGGCAAGAGAGATTTGGTAGAAAGTGATTATCAACTCCTTCCTCAACCATTTTTATAGCCATGATTCAATTTCTGTTTATACGCAATAGAGGAGGATAGGCCATTGGCCTATTATGCGGCTGATGGAGGAAATTGGGACAATGATTTTGGGATAAGTATTTTATTTAGTCTACATTACCAATTTGGACCACAACATAATAAAAATACTTCTTTTTGGGCTCATTAAGTCAATTCTAATGGCTTAATATTACTACATTATGTTAAGTTATGGGCGCGCGCGCACACACACACACACACACACACACACACACACACACACACACACACACACACACATATATATATATATATATATATATATATATATATATATTGTAAGACCCCAACTTATTATAAATAAAATTGAATTTCCTCTATTTATTATTTTGAAATAGTAAGGGGTGATTTGATTAATGTGGTTAGTTATGGGTAAAATGCGCAAATATCTTAAATAAGCAAGTGGTTATAAAATATTCATTGTTGTCGGATAATATTCGTTTGGTCGTGGAATATTCTTATTGTCGGAGAATATTCGTACGATGGCGCAGCCTTGTGTGGGCTCCATAACGGAAAGCGATTGGATGAAGAAAACGACAAGTATAAGTTTGTATAAATAGCGGCGTAGTTGTTACCGTTAATACTATTGGAATACCCGGTGGTTAAAACACAGTAATACGCGTTGTTGCACAGTAGCACACGGTATTGCACCAATTATTGATTCTTACGTAAGAAGGCACTACTCAATAATTGTTACAATAATTATCGTTCAATATTTTATTTTATTGATTCAATAATTGCTACGTTGATTTTTTATATTATTGTTGTTTCAATAATTGTCACTACACAGTATTTTCCATTATCAGATCAATAATTCATATTATTTGAATAATATTATTAGATAGCATTATTGGCAATGTCTAGAAAGGTCTGTCTAAGGAGAGGTTTAGTCACCTAATTGCGCGCTAGTAAGGAGAAATCCTTATTAGAAAGCCCCCTCTTTCTTGGGAACAGCCTGGTTGTCAGTATTGTGATTCTGTAATATTATTTGTGAATAATTAATTATTGATTTATATGATAAAGAAAATATTCATTTTATATGTATATAGATGGAGAAAATTTTTAATGTGACAATTGTTAAAAATTAATATTTTATCTTTTCTGATAAAATAATTTATTTAAATATATTATTATATAATAATAATATAATAATGATGATATTTTTACAATGAATGGAGGATATATGAATAAATGAGGAGGAAGAATATTTTTGTTACTAAAAATATTTAAAACATGTTTTTCATGTTTGTAGACCTCATTTATTGACTGAAATTTGATTATAGCCTGTAAAATCGTTCGTATGTGGATTTCGGTCAATTTCTGCTTGGAATTTGGAAAAACTTAAACTTACAAAGTTTTAGAGAATTGAATTTTGTATGGAATGGACATAAGATTTGAATTTTTCTGATAAAATGACTATTTATTATGAATTATTGAAGTTCTGAAATAATTGATTTTTGAAGTTTTAATTATTTTTTTGAAGAAAAATGTTTTTATTAAATTTTGGTAAGGGGGCCCATTTGTGTGGATGATGTTTTGGATCAAAGAAAGTGTGCGTAGGAATTTATAAAAAATATATTAATATTTTATTAAATTTTCTGCTTTGGTGTTCTAAGCATTTTTCTATAAATAAGGTGCTTAGGTTAAAATTAAAAATCACACCAGAAACTAAAGTTTTCTCTCTCTCTATATTATCGAGCGTATTCTTGTAAGTATTTTGATACTTTGAGTGTTGCTATACGGTGCAAGTTCCTTCAGTACTATATCCAATATTCCAGTCAGAAGTACTGTCTTTTTGAGGTAAGGGATGCTATTTTTAAAAAAAATGATATTATTTCTTTCAATATCATTATGCCGGAATATTGGTAAGATTTTTCTTGTAAAATTCTTGTCTTTTTGTGTCAGGGTTACTATTCACGAATACGGCACTATTCACAAATACGACACTATTCACCGAAAAATAAAATTTTCTCTTCTTTGTCCCAGATGTCTATTTTTGTTACTATCCTTGATTGTATCCATGTTTTGATCTTTATTATTGAATTTTACTCCACTATGGTATATTATGAGTTATTTTTGAACATGGATAAACCGAAGTACGAATCCCTAATATTTGTTCTTTTGTCTCACTGGATTCGTTTTCTTTAAAATATTTTTCATCATCCTCAGTTCTAAATGATGATATTACTGAATATTTTTGACCTGTAGTACAAAGATGAATGATTAACTGTTGAATATCTTTGTGTTTAGATGAACATGACCAACTGGTGATACAAATGAATATCTTTGGCCTGTAGTGCAAAGATGAATATTTGATTCAAGATATATATTGGTTGAAGTTACAGAGATAAAATATTGATGATGGACTTTTAAATCTTAGAAGATAGTAGAATTCATTCTCTACTTAACTCTTCTAATGGATTGATGTTTCCGCTGCAGTTGTTGATCTAAAATTTGTTGTCTATTATATTATATTAGATTTTTTCCTGTTGAAGACTAACGATAATTTGTTCTATATTACTTAGTCATAATATTCTTTACTGGTCTAGTTGAGCTCACCCCTTTTTCCTTTTTGTTCTATTTTTCTTCTCAGGAAGCGAGAATATAGCGGGAAGTAATCGGGGTGTGGAGTGATGTTCCAAGGCAGTTATTATTATGGTCCTCACTATTTTGTAAAATAGTGTATCAATAATTATAATAAGGACTTATTTGAGTGTGGATATTGTCTAGAAGACAATATTTGTATTTAAACTCACAGTTTATGTGTTGTCGTATTTTGCACGACAATTGTATTAATAAAGTTGTAGTTGTTTCTGTACCATATTTTGGCGACTCAGAATGGGTAATGTATACCTGTTTTGGGGGTGTCACAGTTGGTATCAGAGCTTAGGGATATGGTCCCTGGCGAAGATCGAAAAATAGTATTAGGAGGGGAGAGACGAGTAAATCCTTCGTTAGTGTGTCCTACCTAAGCTTATTTGTTGATTGGTCAGAATATAGGGATATTATGTGATATATTAATTTTTTTAATTAACCCTTGTTTTATGGCAGTATTTGAGAATGACAACTGAGAATGTTATCAATGGAGTAAGTGAGACTGTGGAGGCACCTTTAATCACCAATCAGGAGAACGTGCAACGGGACAACAATGTTCCTCATTTAAACAACACCACTGATCAGGCGATGAACGATGGGATGTTTAAAAGCTTTTTGCAGTTCATGCAAAATCAGACGAGGGAGACTCGTGTACAAAATACGGGTGGAAATGATAACAGCGCACAGTTTGTCACAGCCAAGCAGTTCAAAGAGTTGGGACCACCAGAATTCTGGGGAAAGCCGAATCTGATTAAGGCGGAAACATGGGTCAAGTAAATTACCAAGATATTCGATGTCTTAGGATGCACGGAGGAACAGAAGGTTCCATTCGCTACCTTTATGTTCCGTGGTGAGGCAGATTACTGGTGAAAATCCGTGAAACGTACCCAGCTAGCCGCACTCAGCATGTCTTGGGAAACATTTCAGAAACTGTTCAATGACAAGTACTTTCCTGAAAGTATTCGTCATATGAAGGAGGTAGAGTTTATTAGACTAGAACAAAACAACATTACGGTGTCTCAGTACGAGGCGAAGTTCGTAGAGTTTTCCAAGTTCGCACCTCATTTGGTAGAGAATGAGGAACGAATGACATGGATGTTTCTGAGAGGTCTAAAACCCGAGATTCGGCAATATTTTATCTCTCATAAATTTTTTTTATATTCAGATGTTGTAAATAGGGTTCAATTATTAGAGCGAGATAATGAGTATGTTCAACTGAGGGACCACAACCAGGGTCATACCGGTGACAGTAGTCATCGGAGCAATGATAGCCAACGGAGAGGAAAAAATACAGACAAATGCGGTAACCACTCTGGTGGTAATCGGTCATGATAATAGGAGAGGCGAGTCAAGTGAAAGTTTCAAAAAGAGGAGATTCAACAATAACAATGTGAAGACGTCAGCACCAGCATCAACTATTTCTAAGGAAGGAAAACGACCACCGGTCGTATGCTATAAATGTGGAAAAGAGGGACACATCAGCTCAAACTGTCCACAACAGTTCAAGGTATGTTATAATTATGAAAAGGAAGGACATATCACTCGAGATTGTACTGTAGCGAAACCAAGTCCAGCGGGGATGGTGACTCAAAAGGCTGTCCCAGAAAAGTTAAAGTCAGCAGTTCCTAGAAGAGCGTTTGTCGTGACTGGTCAAAATACAAGGAACCCAAACGAGGTGATCATGGGTAAGCTAATCATAAATTCTTGCGAAGTTTATACCTTACTAGATACCGGTTCTACCCATTCATTTATCTCTCCTGCTTGTGCTCAACGTTTAAACTTGACTCCAGAGATATTAGACTTTGACTTATCTGTGGAGACTCCGTTAGGAGAAACTTTCATTACATCCACTGTTTATAGATCTTGTATGATACAAGTTGGCACCATCACATTACCTGTTGACCTTATCTCTTTAAAGATACTTGCATTTGACGTGATTTTAGGGATTGATTGGTTAACTACTCATCATGCCAAAATTGATTATTTTTGTAAGGTTGTTAGTTTTCATATTCCTAACCAACCTGTTATTCGAATTCAAGCAACTCAACCACTGAAATCAATCATTGTCATATCAAGCCATAAAGCCATTCGTTTATTAAAAAATAAATGTCAAGCTTTCTTAGCCCGTGTTATGGACTTGAACAAAAACACGTCAGATTTGAATAAAATTTCCGTTGTTAGTGAATTTCCTGACGTATTTCCTGAAGAACTTCCCGGTCTACCTCCAGAACGTGAAGTTGAATTCTTTATTGACCTTGAACTTGGTACAAAGCTCATTTCTAAAACTTCATATCGAATGACTCCTATTGAACTTCAGGAGTTAAAGGTTCAACTACAGGAGTTGTTGGACATCGATTTCATTCGTCCTAGTACATCTCCTTGGGGTGCTCCTGTTTTATTTGTAAAGAAGAAAGACGGGAGTATGTGATTTTGTATTGACTACCGGGAATTGAACCATGTCACCATCAAGAATAGGTATCCGCTACCTCGTATTGATGACATGTTTGACCAGTTGCAAGGAGCATAATTCTTTTCAAAGATCGATCTTCGTTCTGGATATCATCAGCTGAAGATTAAAACTGAGGATATTCCGAAGACTGCCTTCAGAACTCGGTACGGGCATTATGAATTCCTAGTCTTGTCTTTTGGATTGACTAATGCTCCTGCGGCTTTCATGGATATGATGAACCGAGTATTCAAGGAATATTTGGATCAGTTTATTGTTGTCTTTATTGATGACATCCTCATATATTCCAAAAGCCGTGAAGATCATGAGCACCATTTAAAGCTAGTACTTCAAAGGCTTCGCGATAACAAGCTATATGCCAAACTGAAGAAATGCGAGTTCTGGCTTGAGGAAGTAGCATTCCTTGGGCACGTGGTGTCAAAACATGGAGTATCTATTGACCCAGTGAAGATTGAAGCATTACAAAGTTGGGAGCAACCGAAGTCCGTGACCGAAGTACGTAGCTTTCTAAGTTTAGCTGGTTATTATCGGAGATTTGTGAAAGGATTTTCTCGAATCGCTACTCCGTTAACTCAACTGACTCGGAAAGATACACAATTCGTATGGAGCGAGGAATGCGAGAAGAGTTTTCAAGAGCTTAAGAGGAGACTCATTTCGGCACCTGTACTGACAATACCATCTGGTTCGGATGGATTTGTTATCTACAGCGATGCTTCGGGCAAAAAGTTAGGATGTGTTCTCATGCAACATAGGAAGGTCATATCCTATGCCTCGCGACAACTCAAAGAATATGAGAGAAATTACCCTACTCATGATCTAGAGTTGGCAGTAGTCGTTTTCGCGTTAAAAATCTGGAGGCACTATTTATATAGGGAAAAAGTGAAGATATATTCGGATCATAAAAGCCTCAAATATTTATTCACCCAAAAAGAACTCAGTATGCAATGACGTTGGCTCGAGCTGTTGAAAGATTACGACCATACCATTCAATACCATCTCAGAAAAGTAAACGTGGTAGCTGACGCATTGAGTAGAAGATCATATGCGGGAACGAGTGCGATGTTGTCAACACAAAGGCCCATTTATTTTTATTTACAAAAGATGAAGATAGGATTCAAGACTCCAGGGACCCATGCGATGATGTCAAGTATATAGAATCAACTTTAATAGATAAAGTTAAAGTTACTCAAGCCACAGACTCGGAGCTGATGCGTATGAAGAAGAAAGTGCAAGAAGGTGTTATCCCAGAAGCAAAAATCAATGAAGAAGGAATACTTCGAGTCAACTCCAGACTTTGTGTTCCTAATGACTCTGATTTGAAGTACAAGATCATGATGGAGGCACACAATACACCGTTTCCAATTCACCTTAGAAGTACCAAAATGTATCGTGATCTTCGACATACATTTTGGTGGAGCAATATGAAGAGAGATATCGCGAAGTTTATCTCGAGGTGTTTAACTTGTCAACATGTAAAGGCGGAGCATCAAGTGCCAAAAGGTCCAGTGCAACCACTTGAGATTCCGAAATAGAAGTGGGAATACGTTACCATAGATTTCGTTACGGGTCTTCCCAAGGTTTCTCAAGGCATAGATGCGATTTGGGTTATTGTTGATAGATTAACTAAGTCTGCTCATTTCTTGCCGATACGGGAGACTTATTCCCTTGAACGTCTTTCTCGTATGTATGTAAATGAGATTGTGAGATTGCATGGCATGCCAGTATTTATAGTTTCTGATCGTGACCCAAAATTCACTTCACGATTTTGGGTTAACTTGCAGAAAGCTATGGGTACGGATTTACGATTCAGTTCAGCATACCATTCTCAAACGGACGGACAATCAGAGAGGGCTATTCAAACTCTTGAAGATCTATTAAGACTCTGTGTCCTAGACTTCAAAGGGAGTTGGGATAAGTATTTACCATTGGTGGAATTCTCCTACAACAACAGTTACCAGGAAAGTATAGGTTTGGCTCCATTCGAAGCATTGTATGGACGAAAGTGTCACTCTCCAGTATATTGGGATGAGGTGGGTGAAGCAACAATGTTGGGACGTATTACTACAGAAAAGATGCAAATGATTTGACAACGTATACAAACGGTACAGGATCGACAAAAGAGTTATGCGGATCTTCCTCGAAAGGACGTGAAATTTAGTATTGGGGATCATGTATTGTTGCGAGTTATTCCATGGAAGGGAGTTACAAGATTTGGAAAGAGAGGAAAGCTTAATCCACAATTTATTGGTCCATTTCAAATTCTTGACCGAGTAGGAAATGTGGCCTATAGACTCGCGTTACCTCCAAGCATGTCTCGTGTTCATAATGTTTTTCACATATCTGTGCTTCGTAAATATGTGAAAGACCCGAGCCACCTTATTGAGTTAGAACCGGAAGAGATAGCTGAAGACTTTACGTACGAGGAGGTACCTGTCAAGATCTTGGATAGGAAGGAGCATGTCCTACGCACAAAGATCATACCACAAGTCAAAGTTTTGTGGAGGAACCATGCTATTGAGAAAATAACTTGAGAGTTAGAAACGGAAATAAAAGCGAGGTATCCTCACCTTTTCGAAACACCAGGTACTTACGTCAATTTCGATGACGAAATTTCATAAGGAGGGGAGGTTGTAAGACCCCAACTTATTATAAATAAAATTAAATTTCCTCTATTTATTATTTTGAAATAGTAAGGGTTGATTTGATTAATGTGGTTAGTTATGGGTAAAATGTACAAATATCTTAAATAAGCAAGTGGTTATAACATATTCATTGTTGTCGGAAAATATTCGTTTGATCGTGAAATATTCTTACTGTTGGGGAATATTCGTACGACGGTGCAGCCTTGTGTGGGGCACATAACAGAAAGCGATTGGATGAAGAAAACGACAAGTATAAGTTTATATAAATAATGACGTAGTTGTTACTGTTAATACTGTTGGAATACCTGGTGGTTAAAACACAGTAATACGCGTTGTTGCACAGTAGTACACGGTATTACACCAATTATTGATTCTTACGTAAGAAGACACTACTCAATAATTATTACAGTAATTACTGTTTAATATTTTATTTTATTGATTCAATAATTGCTACGTTGATATTTTATATTATTGTTGTTTCAATAATTATCACTACACAGTATTTTTCATTATCAGATCAATAATTTATATTATTTGAATAACATTACTAGATAGTATTATTGGTAATGTCTAGAAAGTTCTGTCTAAGGAGAGGTTTGGTCACCTAATTGCGCGTCAGTAAGGAGAAATCCTTATTGGAAAGCCCCCTCTTTCCTGGAAATGACCAGGTTGTCAATATTGTAATTCTGTAATATTATTTGTGAATAATTAATTATTGATTTATATAATAAGAAAAATATTCATTTTATGTGGATATAGATGGAGAAAATTTTTAATGTGATAATTGTTGAAAATTGATATTTTATCTTTTCTGATAAAATAATTCATTTAAATATATTATCATATTATAATAATATAATAATGGTGATATTTTTACAATGAATGGGGGATATATGAATAAATGAGGAGGAAGAATATTTTTGTTATTAAAAATATTTAAAACATGTTTTTCATGTTTGTGGACCCCATTTCTTGACTGAAATTTGATTATAGCTTGTAAAATAGTCCGTATGTGGATTTCGGTCAATTTCTGCTTAAAATTTAGAAAAACTTAACCTTATAAAGTTGTAGAGAATTAAATTTTCTATGGAATGGACATAAGATTCAAATTTTTCTGACAAAATGGCTATTTATTATAAATTATTAAAGTTCCGAAATAATTAATTTTTGAAATTTTAATTATTTTTTTTAAGAAAAATGTTTTTTTTTATTTTGGTGAGGGGGGCCCACTTGTGTGGCTGATGTTTTGGATCAAAGAAAGTGTGCGTAGGAATTTATAAAAAATATATTAATATTTTATTAAATTTTCTGTTTTGGTGTTCTAAGCATTTTCCTATAAATTGGGTGCTTAGGTTAAAATTGAAAACCACACCAGAAACTAAAGTTTTCTCTCTCTATATTATCGAGCATATTCTTGTGAGTATTTTGATACTTTGAGTGTTGCTATACGGTGCAAATTCCTTCAGCACTATATCCAGTATTCCAGTCAGAAATACTGTCTTTTTGAGGTAAGGGATGTTATTTTTTAAAAAAATAATATTATTTCTTTCAATATCATTATGCCATAATATTGGTAAGATTTTTCTTGTGAAATTCTTGTCTTTTTGTGTCGGGGTTACTATTCACGTATACGGCACTATTCACGTATACATCACTATTCACAAATATGACACTATTCACTGAAAAATAAAATTTTCTCTTCTTTGTCCCAGATGTCTATTTTTGTTACTATCCTTGATTGTATCCATGTTTTGATCTTTATTATTGAATTTTACTCCACTATGATATATTATGGGTTATTTTTGAACATGGATAAACCGAAGTACGAATCCCTAATATTTATTCTTTTGTCTCACTGGATTCATTTTCTTTAAAATATTTTTCATCGTCCTCAGTCCTAAATGATGATATTACTGAATATTTTCGACCTGTAGTGCAAAGATGAATGATTAACTGATGAATATCTTTGGCCCGTAGTGTAAAGATGAACAGGTGTTTAGATGAACATGACCAACTGGTGATACAAATGAATATCTTTGGCCTGTAGTGCAAAGATGAATATTTGATTCAAGATGTATATTGATTGATGTTACAGGGATAAAATATTGATGATGGACTTTTAAATCTTAGAAGATAGTAGAATTCATTCTCTACTTAACTCTTCTAATGGATTGCTGTTTTCGCTGCAGTTGTTGATCTAAAATTTGTTGTCTATTATATTCTATTAGATTTTTCTCTGTTCAAAACTAACGATAATTTGTTCTATATTATCTTAGTCATAATATTCTTTACTGGGCTAGTTGAGCTCACCCATTTTTCCTTTTTGTTTCATTTTTCTTCTTAGGAAACGAGAATATAACGGGAAGTAATCGGGATGTGGAGTGATGTTCCAAGGCAGTTATTATTATAGTCCTCACTATTTTATAAAATAATGTATCAATAATTGTAACGAGGACTTATTTGAGTGTGGATATTGTCTAGAAGACAATATTTGTATTTAAACTCATAGTTTATGTGTTGTCGTATTTTGAACGACAATTATATTAATAAAGTTGTAGTTGTTTCTGTACCATATTTTGGCGACTCAGAATAGGTGATGTATACCTGTTTTGGGGGCGTCACACACACACACACATATAAGTAAGTGTACTCATACTTTGAATATACACCACTATATATAATCATGTAGCTCATGTACATTGGGTTAATCCAAATAATATAATTTAGTTGGGTACTAACATACTATTATATTCCATAACGCTTATTATTCTAATCACACATAAATACTCCAATGATTACTTAATATCAATCATTTATTCTCTTACCATTAATTTTGTTTTAATAATTCCAGTTAAATCTCCAGTTGATCCAACAGTAATATTTATGTCAGACAAGGCTCATTATTCAAGCTTTATTAGAATTACATAGCTTAAGCTTATTATAGTCTCAGCAGTTAGAAAATATCAAGGGTCTAGGCCATGTTTGACTTTTCCCCAATTTTATTTTATTTTAATATTACGCTAATATAAAGTTTGTGTGACACACTTTACCTTAATGCTAAATTATCTAGCTACCTTGAATAATTATACAATTATAATATGTATAACTATTTTACTAGTCTTTATGAGATTATACTCATAACACCTCTATTTAAAATAACCACTTCTTTTAGAATAATTAGTATTTACTCCACTAATTATTTTAATAAATTACACAATTATATAATATAATTGTTCAATTTCCTCTCTTCTATAATTTGTCCCAAGATAATTTCTTTAATCTATACATTTAGCCATATCTCAAATATTAATTAAATTTATCAATCTCTAACCAATATTTATTTATAGATATATTAGTTTTCTTCTCTCTTCAACCACTTATTTTTCATTAACATCTTTCAAAATATTAAACCCTTTCATATATTACCATGTTATGTAATATATTAAAAATATCAATTCAATTAACATAATCATTTCATTTTCTTTAAGCAACACACATATATTAATTCACCATTTTACTTGAGTGAATTAACCCTGTCATTCAATTTACTATAACACCACTACTAATTAAGGTTTTAATATTCAAATTATATTATTCCATAATATAACTTTCAACTTAATTTAAATTAACCAATATTTATTCTTGTTTAGTTAATTTTCAAAACTAACTCTCATTCAATTCATGTTTTGCTATCTCAATCCATTCATGGACAATTTGAACACCAAATATGACTCATATTACACTATATTAGCCACTAATATACATACCCTAAAGTTCAGATTACACAAACTCATCCAGAAATCATCTGCAGACCTGTGTGGCCACGCTGGTCTTAGACCTGGAAGTGGCGCGGTCGCATGACCTCAATTTCAGATGTAGACATGTTATGCTTCAGCACAGGGGCGAACCCAAAGCAGGGGCTGCGACGCCCCCAAATTCGGATCCCTTCGAACCTCGGATCCGGTCCGCCACGATGCTACTCTCGTCAAACTATTTATATTTTTTATTCATAACTTAATGAATGAAACTTTACTTATTACAATTTAGAATATAAATTCATTCCATTTTCAGGATCTGCACAATGACCCAAAACTTTCATAAGTTTCTAATCCTGGTCATTTACTATTCTTGTATTACATCACATTCGATATTATAAAAACGCAGAATAATTTAAACTTTTTCAATATCTTGAATAAAATCTTTTATTGATTTCATAACTTTGAACCAATTACAATTCTTGAATCAACTATATAATATGGTTCAGTCTATTGGAATTACACTTGACTATTCATAATGATAATATATATTGATTTATTTTTGATGTTGAATTAGTTTTTAAATATTTATTGATTGTCAGGCATAGACATACGTAATTGGGTTACAAAAACTAAACATATAAAATTTGAATCTATTCATTAAAATTTTCAAGCCGAAGGGACTAGTGACGAACTTGTCATTGCTGATATTTATTTTTGTAACAGTTAAAAATGAGTTTATCATGCAACAATTTCAAGCAATGAAACCTCGAAAAATATTATTGTAAACAATATTTGAGGATTATTTAAGTTTGTGACTCATTTTATTAAATTTTTATTATTGATTTTTTTTATTTGACCCCACTGAACTTTCGGGTTAGATCCGCCCCTGCTTCAGCAAAAGCAAAAACTTAACTTACAGATCCTTTGAACATGCTAACTTGTTATACCAGTTAACCAAAATCGATCTCCTCTTTGATTTTTCAACATCAATCACTACCTTCTTCAATCATTTAGAGATTAAACTTCAAATTCAAATTCTACTTTCTTTAATAGTTAATCAATTATAAATCTCATATATATATATATATATATATATATTTTATTCTCACCAAATCACATAATTTAAAATATATAACACATATATATTCTTATTTGAACCCGAAAAATGCCATAATAAGAATTTTATTTACTAAATTCTTATTTTAATAATTTTTAAAAATTCAGGTTATCACAAACATCAGTTCTCTAAAATAAATCAATATCGCTTGTATGAAAATTATATGAGTGGTTAACATGAAGTTAACTTTGGTTAATTGATCAATATAATACCGACACACAGGCCGAGAGGTGATCTCTCTCTATGCGTGTTAACATTGTATTGGTCAATTGACCTATTTACCATGAAGTTAACTTCATCGTAATCGAATTCGAAAATTATAGACATTTTAACCAATTATGTTACATTGCACGGTTATTTTTGTAAAATTTAGTTTGAGTCCGATTCTCACATTTTTGTGAGTTTATTCCTTCTGCGTGTTAGTGTGAATTTATTAATGTTGTGATAAGCAATGTAGGGCTAAAAAATGCAAAGTGTAATTAAATGATAATTGAACAAAATTGACTAACAAATGATACATTCATTAATCATTGATCTTTTGACGATTTTACCAACGTTGAGTAAAATATACTGATTTCTACATGTATTACATTTCTCATTGCGGTCGGGTTCGTTGTTGATTGGGGTTTATAGATTTTTCTCGTGCTCAAAAGGACAGACCGGACTCGTTAAAAAGACAAACACATGTCAAATTTGGTCAATGAATCGGGGATTCAGAAGAAAAAAATCAAGATTATGTCCAGAGTGCATTGATGAGTCCCATAAATTTTACAAAGAAAGACGTGTCAAACACTGTGGAAATCAGACTTCAAACGATTCACAAATCAGACCAGAACGACCTCCGAAATGCGAAAGATCGTCACCCAAGAGTCAAACATTTCAGAACACGAAAATTATTCCCAAAATTATTTCAAAGACTTTTTGATACGTCCGAATTTTTTTGGAGGAATTATAGTCCAAAAAGTGCTAAAATTGGACCAATGTAGCTCCCGAAATGTCTGAAAAAGCAAAAAGAATAAAAGGAGGAAAGAGAGGCCGCTGTCAGATACTAATTGGCAGCCCCAGGTGACTCTCTTAATATTCTCCCATTCACTTATATTTGCACATAAAAATTGATATTTTTATATGATCACTTTTACATAAATAGTGAGTATGTTCCACCTCTATGTGAAAAAGATTCATATAAAAATATTATTTTAACATATGAAAATATCATTTTCCTACATTAAACCATCCCACACCTTATTTGGCCCTCTCTCTTGAAACAAAATCTAAAACCCACTCCCCCCTATCCGAAAAAAAAGTAGGAGAGAAAAGAAAAAAGAGAGCAAGAAGAAAAAGAGAGGAAAGAAAAAGGAATAAAGGAGGCTATTTTTTTCTCTTTGCAACAATTTTGTAATTCTCCATTTACAAATAAAGGTAATTTTTCTAATTTGTTCTTGTATTTATTTATTATTATTTTTTGGTTATTCATATCATTCAAATTGTACATTTTTACACACTTTTCATTTGTTTCCTTATATTTCATTTCAATGAAATATTTAGGATTCAGTTTATTTTTTACAAGTACATTAATTCCATCATTTGGGATAATCCCATTTTTTTGGGATATATTTGAATGTTGCTTTTGTTTTAAAATTATAAATATTTGTTATATTATTGTTTTATTTGAGTTTATGACAACTTCTAAATTCAAAAATCTAACTTTTGTTGGGTAATGAATATAGATTCAATTGTAATGTAATTTTATTTTTTCTCCGTCAATCACAATTTCAGTCACACATGGCCATGAAAAACACCAAAGAATAATAGAGAGAAGTTTGTAGACAAGTCTCCCCAATCTCTCTTGGTAATCTTCTATTTATAGGCATAACTCATTAATTCTTTTCCATGTAGGTTTCAACTTCCTAGTGACAATCAACTTCCTTCAAAGAGATATTCTAAATGGACTTTCTTTTCTTTCATTGGATTTGACTTGTACACCAATATTGTTCCACCTCCTTTATTTTCCTTATAGGATTCTTCTTATTTCTTTCCTTCCATGAATATGAGCATTAAATATTGTTTGATCACCAAGATATTAACTTTATTGTAATAAAATATTAAATTCATGTGCTTGCTTAATTACAACTTTGCCCCTCCTTTTACCAGAGCCGGCCTTGGCCCAGGGCAGTAGCCCTGGGCCCAAAGCTGAAGGGGGCCCAAAAAATTTTAAATTATAAGCTTATACCCACAACCCACATAACAATTAATCTTCTCCTCAAAAATCAAAACCGAACAGTCAGCTCAATTGTACCGAAAATATGCAGAACACAGAACACTAAAAGGTTTAGCTTCAATTGCCAGCGCCTAGAAGCCATCAACAACACCGAAAATTCTCTTGCAAGTTGCAACCCAATACCCATCAGCCATCAAATAGATCTCTAGTACTTCTGTGGCTTTCAAATCTGCTTCTGCTTCTTAAAATCTGATTCTGCTTCTTGCTACGCTCTCTGACTCTGAGGTATGTTCTGTAGATTGTGTTATGTGTATTTGACTATTTGTGTGTGATAGGCAAAGGGTTTGTTTGAGTTTGTTTGTTAGGAAGGGGGAATAAGAATTCATGGGCTCCTTTTTGGCTTTTCCATGAGTGAGATTGAAAAAGCAGTGTGTTTGAATAATGAATGTGAGAAGAAATCGAAAAAATGTATTAGAATTCTGTTCCAGCACAGTCAAAATATGCTAGTTAGCTGCGTGTCTTTTTAGTTTTTACCAGGTAGGTTTGGAATTATGCTCGATTCTAAAATATTCTTTTTACTTTTTGAGTGAGTATTGAAATATTGAATGCCCCTGGTTTTGCAGGATATCATGATAGGTCAAGTCATTATTTTGTTTAAAAATTGACATTTTTTCACTAGAGGCAAATCATGTCAATTGTCATTATCAGGATATCATGAAAGGGATTTTTACACAATCATTATCAATTCCTACATATCAAATTTTCCTTGAGTGAGATTAAAAAGCAGAGTGTTTGAATTCATGGGCTCCCTTTCCACGAGTGAGATTGAAAAAGTAGAGTGTTTGAATTTTGAAGAGAGAAAGAGAGTGTTCTATTTTAATTTAATAAAATAAAATTTTGATTTAACAGTTTCAATTTTTTTTAATTTGAGTGGGTTTTGGGTTTTTTATTGTAAAATTGAGAATGAAATATGGTGTGATCATGTATACATCTATGATATTTTCTGAATAATTTAAAAAGATGTTTGCTGAATAAAGATGTTTCAATTGGTTTTTATTTTTGTTTATTTTCTCCTATTTTGTAGATTGTAATACATATAACATATTTGTGTTAACTTTTTCTTATTTATTATTTGATTCAACAGAAAACTTGACTGGGATTCTTGTTCTTTATAATTGGAAGTTTCAAGTGGAAGAAATATACTTAAAATCCAGGTTTTATTGTTCTTTGATAATTAGTTTTATTGTTTTTTATTGTGTTGTGTTTATTATAAAAATTAAAAAATGCTTCGTAAGAAACAACTTTCCGGAAATCTCAAGAGACAAAAAAAGAAAAAAGAAGAAGAAATTACTCAAAGTTTAAGAGGATCTTTGAATAAATATTTTGTTAAACAAACCAATGCTTCACTTGAAAATATAGATGAAGATTTACCAAATGAATATGAACAGAATTAGTAGAAAATGAAAATGATGTGAATGAAGATATTGGTAATCTAGCTGAAAATGAAAATAATGATGAACCTTTCCTTGATGAAAATGAAAATATTGATGAACCTTGCCATGAAAATGAATGTCCCGAAACAAGATTTGATTTGAACATTTATGATCCACGAGTTTGGGATAATCTTGATGTAAAAATGAGAGATTTACTTGTAGAAAAAGGTCCCCTAAGAGAAACTAATCTCAAATTCCCCATGGACGAACACAATAGACATTTTTCTTTAAATTATTATCTTCGCACGTTACCAAATGGGGAAACTAAGGATCGAAAATGGCTAGTGTACTCAAAGGAGTTGGATAAAGTGTTTTGTTTCTGTTGTAAGTTGTTTAAAACAATGAATTCTAGAAGTCAGTTAACTAGTGAAGGAACTAGAGATTGGAAACATCTTAGTGAGAAGCTTAAACAACATGAAAGCAGTATTGAACACCTCACTAACTTGAGGTCTTGTGTTGAATTGCAAATTAGATTGAAAACAAATCAAACAATAGATACAGAATTACAAGAGCTAATCAAGAAAGATACACAACAATGGAAAAATGTTATTGTCAGTGTCATCGCTGTTGTGAAATGTCTTGCTATACATAATTTGGCTTTTCGTGGAATAAATGAAAAAATTTATGAAGATGGTAATGGTAACTTTTTAGGCCTACTTGAAATGATTGCAGAGTTTGATCCAGTAATGCAACATCATTTTCGACTCATTAAAGATAATAAAATTCATTATCATTATCTTAGCCATAAAATTCAAAATGAGTTGATAGCTATTTTAACATCAAATGTTAAACATGCAATCATTGAAAATATAAAAACAGCTAAATATTTTTCAGTCATTCTTGATTGTACTCCTAATGCAAGTCACAAAGAACAAATGACTTTAATATTGAGGTGTGTAGATGTTTCAAGTACTCCAGTAAATATAGAAGAGTACTTTTTAGAGTTTCTGAATGTGGAAGATACATCTGGATTAGGAATTTTTATGAATTACAAAATGTAATGGAGTCCCTTACACTTAATATTGATGATATGAGTGGACAAGGTTATGATAATGGCTCTAATATGAAAGGGAAAAATCTAAGTTTACAAAAAAGCTTACTTGATATAAATCCTAGAGCATTTTACATGCCATGTGGTTCTCATTGTCTCAACTTAATAGTTTGTAATATGGCCAAGTCATGTGTTAAAGCAAAATCTTTTTTTGGAGCATGTCAATGCATATATACAGTATTCTCTAATTCAACAAAGGGATGGAATGTGTTACTTGATTACATAGATGGCTTGACTTTGAAATCATTGTCTACTACACGTTGGGAAAGTCACATTGAAAGTGTCAAAGCAATAAAATCTCAAGCTTCCCAAATCAGAGAAGCTTTGTTTAAATTAACAGAAATTAGTGAAGATGCCAAATTGAGTAGGGATGCACAAAGTTTAGCATTAGGAGAGCTTTCAAGTTTTGAATTTATATTAAGTTTGGTTATTTGGCATGACATTTTGCATAAGATTAACTTAGTTAGTAAAAAGTTACAATCTGAAGACATGCGTCTTAATGCTGCTGTACGACAATTAGAAGGACTTGTTTTATTTTTTGAAAACTATAGAATAAATGGGTTTGTTTCAGCCATGATTGATGCTAAAGAAATTTTCCTTGATATGGGAATTGAGCCTGTATTTCCAAAAAAGCGTCAAATTTGTAGAAAAAGGCATTTTGATGAGGTTTCCAATAATGATAGGGAACAACAATCAGCTGAAGAATCATTTAGAACTGATTATTTTCTTGTTATAGTTGATATTGCTCTTAGTGAATTGAAGAGTAGGTTTGAACAATTGCATTGTTTTGAATCAATTTTTGGGTTCTTATTTGATGCTGCAAAGTTGACTTCGTTTGATGATAATGAATTAAAAAGTTCTTGTGTAAATCTTGAAAATGCTTTAAAACATGATGATGTTTCTGATGTTGATGCAAGAGACTTATTTTCAGAATTACAAGTGTTGCAAGTGATGTTACCAAAAGAAGCATATGAAACAGATAAACCATGGACATCCATTAAAATTCTTGAGTTTGTAAAGAGTGTGGATATGTTTCCTAATGTAATGGTTGCTTATAGGGTATTATTGACTATACCAGTGACAGTGACATCTGTTGAAAAAAGTTTTTCTAAATTAAAATTATTGAAATCTTACTTGCAGACCACCATGACTCAAGATAGGCTAAATGGATTAGCGATATTATGCATTGAAAAGGATATGTTAGAAAACATTAAATATGATAGTATAATTGATGATTTTGCATCTAAAAGTGCAACAAGAAGACATTTTAAATGATGTTTTGTGGTTCAAAATTCATTGTATTTTTTTGTAGGTACATGTGATGATTCTTTGCTTCGATTAATTGTGGAGGATGAAAAGAAAGATCAAATCAAGAAATGTTTATGGAGATTCGGGAGGAAGCATGTAGACTTAAATATGTAAGTTTCATTTTTTAATGCAATGATTATAATTCGGGGTACTCTTTTTCCTCCGTTTGGGGTTTTGTCCCATTGGATTTTCCCCAAACAAGGTTTTAATGAGGCCCCAAAGTGTTCTTCCTTATCTTTTGTAAATTCTTATAATTTTAATAAAATTAATTAGTTGATAATTTATTTATTTTTTTGTTTAATTTGTATAAAGGGGCACACTTGAGAAAATTCGCCCTGGGCCTTAGAAAACTCAGGACTGGCTCTGCCTTTTACTTTAAGTCCAAATAATGCTCAATTTGTCTCCAAAGCACTTCCAAAGTCATGAACTCCTTTAATTGCACCTTAAATAAAAATATAAGAATAGTGAGTGTATTTAGGCATAAAATAAATACAAAAGATTAAGCATTAAGGGATAAAAATATAACATATTTTGTAAGACCCTAACTTTTTATGAATAAGATTTGATTTATATATTATTCTAAATAGTAAGATGTTGATTTAATAAATATTATAGTTGTGGATGATATGAGCAAATTATACAAAGTAAACAGTTATCGGAAAATATTCGTTTGGTTGGAGAATATTTTTTTTGTCGGAGAATATTCGTACGACGACGCAATCATTGCTGGACCACATAACGGAATAACTGTTGGATATAGAAAGCGACAGAAATAACCTTTTTATAAAATAACGACAAAACTTTTACCGTTAACTGTTGAAATACCTGGTGATAAAAGTACAGTAATACGTGTTGTTCCACAGTAGTACACGGTATTGCATAGTATTTCTGATTATTGATTCTTATGTAAGAAGTCACTCAATATATTATTTAATAATTGCCACAGTAGTTACTGCATAACATTTTATATTAGTGGTTCAATAATTTCTACAGTAACAGCTGCATAATACCTCATATTATTAATTCAATAATTGTTACAATAACATCTGCACAATATTTTATACTATTAAATCAATAATTTTCATGACACAATAACTCATATTATTGAAATGATATTATTAGATAGCATTATTGACAATGTCTAGAAAGTTCTGTCGAGGAAAGAGGTTAGGTTATATATTTGCGCACCAGTAAGGAGAAATCCTTATTGAAAAGCCACCTCTTTCCTGGGAACGACCTGGTTGTCAATATTATAATTCTGTAATATTAATTGTGAATAATAATTGATGAATAAAAATTATTGATAAGTAAATAATTGTTCAATTTTATAAATGGAGGAATTTAGAATAAAATATTTGTTGAAAGTTTGACATATTTTTCTATGAAATCATAATTATCTTCTCTGATAAAATATTTATTCAAATATATTATTACAATATATTATAATAGTATAATTTTATAATTGTTTAAATAATAAAACATGTGATAAAAGGGATGTGATAAAAGGGATGGAGGTGAGAAAGTTGCCTTTGAATACTTTGTATTCTTTTTCCTTTTCTCCAAGTTGGTGGGCGGAAAGAATTGCTCATGCAATTCATTTTTCTAAATTGTGGGCCCTTAACCAATAAGAAGGTGTGAATTAGGCAAGTTTGGCAGAAACAATTGGCAGATGTTCTGATGTTATCAAGCATAGTACACCACCATCCTTCTATAAATAGGTTACTTAGTTGAAGTATGAAACTCACACCAGAATCACAAAATTCTTCATCTATAATATTGTGTGTATTTCTTTTGAGTATAAGTATACTTTGAGTGTTGTAAGACCCCAACTTTTATGAATAAAAATTATTTTTCTCGAAATATATTTTTGAATATTATGGTGTGGATTTGATATAATATTATAGTTGTGTGTAATATTTATAAATTTTATAAATTAAGCAAGTGGTTATAAAATATTCGATTGGTCGGGGAATATTCGTTTTAACAGGGAATATTCGTACGACGGCACAATCATAGGTGGACCCTACAACGGAAGTATTCGTAGTTAGAAAACGACATAATTATCTTTTTATAAAAATAACGGCGAAAGTTTTACCGTTAAACTGTTGAAATAGTAAAAGTACAGTAATACGCGTGCTTGCATAGTAGCACACGGTATTGATTATTGATACTTACGTGAGAAGTCACTCATTTATACTCAATTATTGCTACAGTAATTGTTGCATAATATCTCTCATATTATTGATTCAATTATTGTCATAGTATCATCTGCATATTATTTTATATTTTTTAAATCAATAATTGAGACGACAAAATTATTCATATTATTATTTGTAATATTGACGATGTTTATAAAGTTCTGTCGAGGAAAGGGGTTTGGTCACCTAATTGCATGCCAATAAGGAGAAATCCTTATCGGAAAGCCCCTTCTTTCCTAGGAATGATCTGATTGTTAAATATTGTGAGTTATAATATTAATGATGAATAAGTTCGTGTTGATTAAAGATGAAATTGATATTTTCATTGTGTTGGAATTATTAGTGTTAGTGGAAATCAACATTTATTTCGATAATAATTAATTTTTGGAGGTTATATTGACCAATCGGGTAATTAATCGGATAAATGAGCAATTAATTGTTATTAGTTCGCATGTAACTTACTGCTGGTTCACATGTATGGAACTATTGATTCTTATTCATATACTATTGATTTACATGCATGTACTATTAGGGGAGGTGGTGCAAGTTTGATAATACTTGTAAGATTAAATTAAAAATGGAGGAAAAGATGAAGGTATTATACTGTAATAATTCGAGCCCCAAAACGTGCAATTATCGAAACTATATTTTCCTATAAATAGAATCCCATTCTTTTTTTATTCTCACCAATTCACTAAGACTCACAAGAGCAATTATAGAGAGAGAAGCTATAGAGAGGAAGAAGAAGAGTATTCTGCTACTTTACTATTTTAGTATCCAGTCTTCTTCTAAGGTAAGAGATATTATTTTTGTTCAGTATTTGTAAGAAATAATATTTTCTTTCATACTCTGTAGTATGTGATTAATATTATTTCGTTTCGTATTCCAAATTCTACACTCATTCTGTTAAAGTATTACTTCTATACTCCATGAAATTAGTAGAATATCCTTGATATTTGTGCTTCATCTAGTGTCTTTTCATGAAAACAATTCTGAGCATTCTTGATAATTATTGATCTTTTCATGCCGAAATACTATTCACGGGGTACTATTCACAAAGTATTATTCACGGGAACTATTCACAAAGTACTATTCATAAAGTACTATTCTCGGGTATTATTCACGGGATACTATTCATAAAGTACTATTCACCCGGAGTACTATTCATGACAAAAATTAATTTCTTTTCGGTCCAAATTATTTTTGATACAATATTATTCTTGAATTTTACTCCACAAAGCAGTATCATGTTGACAATTTGGACATTATTGAATTCTGGATAAATTAAATTATAAATCTTTAAAAATTTATCCTTTGTTTTATTTTAATTGAATTCTTATATCATTATCATCATCCTCATGCTTATATTATGATGAAAGTCATCTTTGGCTTACGTGTATAGATGAACTGTTGATTGGTATGATTATGACCAGGGATCATTCGGTATAATTATGACCTGTAATGTTATAAATGATGTGGTAAAAGTCCTCATTGGCCCGTAGTGCATTGATGGACAGTTGCTGGTATGATCATGACCATTGGTGAAAACACGAATATCCTTGGCCCGTAGTGCATAGATAATTCGTGGTTGTGATACTATTTATTGAGCTGAGTCTCATTGATAAAGTTGATGATAAACTTTTTAAATCATAGAAGATAGTAGATATCATGCTCTACTTGACTCTTCTAATGGATTGTTTGTTCCGCTGCAGTTAAACTTGATGTTTATTATATTTTATCTGTTTAACATTGTTAAAGGCTAACGATAATTTATTATGCATTATCTTAGTCATAATATTTCTTACTGGGCTAGTTGAGCTCACCCTTTTGCTTTCATTGTTCTCTTCAGGAAATGAGAATATAGCTAGGACGAGTCGAGAAATGGAGTGATGGTCCAGATAGGTGGCTATAATAGTCCTCACTATTATGTAAAATAGTGTGATAATAATTGTAATGAGGACTTTATTTGAGTTTGGATACTCTCTATGAGACAATATCCGTGTAAAAACTCTCAGCTACGCTTTTGTCATATTGTATAAAAGAAGTTTGTATTTAATTTCTGTACCATGTATTTGGCGACTCAAGATGGGTGATGTATACCTATTTTGGGGGCATCACAAGTGTAGCTTATAGTGCAAGATTTTCTCAGGATAATATTCGTTATACAAGTCAGATCTAGTTTTCTACTAAGGTAAAAGATGTTATTTTCTTTCAATACTCGTAAGAGATATCATTTTCTTTCATACTTCATATTATGTAAGTGATATTATTTCATTTCATATTCCTAAATTTAAACTTACTATGGTAAGTATTGCTTCTATAATTCCTGAAATGATTAAATTTTTTTTGAAGTTTGTGCTTCATCTAATATCATTTCATTGAAATATTGGTCTGAACTTTCTTATTAAATTTTAATCGTTTCAATTCGAGGTATTATTTATCCGTGATACTATTCATACCGGAGTACTATTCATCCGGGGTACTATTCACGACGAAATTTAGTTTTTTTCTTTGCCCAAATTATCTTTGAAATATGAATCTTAAACATCATTCTTGAATTTTACTCCACAATTGGTGATCATGTTGCCCTCTTTTGTTAATTGGGCGCAGCTGCGCCCTGCTAGAATTCTTGAACTCTGCTGCTGTCTTCTGCACTTTGAGTTCACACCATCAATGCTCTCATTGTTGATCCCCTTTACTCATGCCATAAGTCTTTTGCTCCCACACACCAGTCTTCATAACTATCATGTCTTTTTGCCCTCCTTTTGACTAAAGATGCCACCGAGCTTGCTTACGAACATAAAACCTATAAAAAGGAAAGAAATGCATGAAAAGAAACTTAAACACATAAAGTTAAGCAACCGTTATAGCAAGTTAGTACCCGATAAGTAAGTGTAAAACCTACTTATTAAATATCATTTCATTGAAATATTGGTCTGAACTTTCTTATTAAATTTTAATATTTTTATTTCTGGTACTATTCATTCGTGGTACTATTCATACCGGAGTACTATTTATCTGGGGTACTATTCATGCCAGAGTAATTTTCACAACGAAATTTAGTTTTTTTCTTTGTCCAAATTAACTTTGAAATATGAATCTTAAACATCATTCTTGAATTTTACTCCACAATTGGTGATTATATTGACAATTTAGACATTATTGAACTCTAGATAAATTAAATTATAAATCTCTAATATTTATTCTTGATCTCACTTGATTGATTCTTTATATCATTGTCATAATCCTCATGCTTATATTGTGGTGAAAGTCATCTTTAACCCGTAGTGTAAAGATGGACTGTTGATTGGTATGATTATGACCACGAATTGTGTATTGGTATAAGCATGCCATTTAATGTTATAGATAAATGTTTGTGGTGAAAGTCCTCTTTGGCTCGTAGTGCATATATGGATAGGTGTTTGGCATGATCATGACCACTATTGATACAAATAAATATCTTTGACCCGTAGTGCAAAGATAAAATGTTGATTTACATAATTATTGATTAGTGTTACAGGGATAAAATATTGATGATGAACCCTTAAATCATTGAAGTTAGTAGATATCATTTTCTACTTGACCCTTCTAATGGATTGTTTGTTCCGTTGCAGTTGTTGATCTAAAACTTGTTATCAATTATATTTTATCTGATTTATCATTGTTGAATACTAACGATAATTTATTCCTCATTATCTTAGTCATAATATTCTTTACTGGGCCAGTTGAGCAAACCCTTTTTTTTTGTTCCATTGTTCTTCTCAGAAAATGAAAGTGTAGCTGGGACTAGTCGGAGAGTGGAGTAATGGTCCGAGATAGTTACTATAGAAGTCTTCACTATGTTGTGAAATAGTGTGATAATAACTGTAATGAAAACTTAATTTGAGTTTAGATATTGCTGTATTATGTACGGTGCAATATTTGTATTCAAACTCACAGTATGTGTGGTCGTATTTTGAATGACAGTTAATAATTGTTTGTATTTAAATTTTGTAATATGTATTTGGTGACAAAATAGTTGTTGTCCATGATATAATGCACAAAGAGATAGAGGTGTATGTGGGTGACATCATAGTCAAGTCTAAGAAGGAGGAGGATCACTCATCCGGTTAGCTAGACAATTTGAAGATGTGGTATTTTGGCACACCCAAAGAGACCGTAACGACTATGTCGATGCATTAACTACCCCTGGCTTCTTTAATTCAAGCCTCAAAGGGCAGAATCATCCCTCCGCTTAACATTATAACCAAGGAAAGGTCCGCTTATTACTATTAGATCAATGAAATAACAGTAGACATAATAGGGGAGAAACATTGGTTTTAGGACATCAAGTGTTATTTACAAACTAGATCACTTCCACGAGAAGGCAGCACGTCCGAGAAAATAAGAATTCAAAAAATGGAATCAAAGTTCTTTCTAAGTGGTGAAACCTTATGTAAGAGAAGTGCGGATATGAGCCTTCTCACATGCTTAAAACAAATGCAAGCAGATAATTTATGAACGAGGTGCACGGAGAATTTAATGGTCCATACATGAGTTGTAAGACCCCGAATTTTATGAAATAAAAGTATTCAATTTTTCTTATAATTATTATCCAGTAAATGGTTAAATTGATAAAAGGTTAAAGTTAAGGGTGATATATGTAAATATTTTAAATAAGCAAGTGGTTATAAAATATTTATTGTTGTCGGAGAATATTCGTTTGGACGTGGAATATTCTCGCTGTCGGAGAATATTCGTACGATGGCGCAGCTATTTGTGGGCACCATAACGAAAAACGGTCGGATGAAGAAAATGACAAGTTTGAGTTTTTATAAATAACGGTGTAGTTGTTACCGTTAACACTGTTGGATTACCTGGTGGTTAAAATATAGTAATACGCGTGGTTGCACAGTAGCACACGGTATTGCACAGTATTTTTGAATTATTGATTTTTACGTAAGAAGGCACTACTCAATAATTGTTACAGTAATTACTGTTCAATATTTTATTTTATTGATTCAATAATTGCTGTGTTGATATTTTATATTATTGTTATTCCAGTAATTGTCACTGCACAATATTTTCCATTATTAGATCAATAATTCATATTTGAATAATATTATTAGATAGCATTATTGGCAATGCCTAAGGAATTTCTGTCTAAGGAGATGTTTGGTCACCTAATTGAGCGCCAGTAAGGAGAAATTCTTATCGGAAAGCCCCTTCTTTCCTGGGAACGACCTGGTTGTTATAATTGTGATTCTATAATATTATTTGTGAATAATTAATTATTGATTTATATGATAAGAAAATATTTATTTTGTGTGGAGATAAATGAAGGAATTAATGCTGAGATGTTTTATCAGCATTTTATCGAAATGAAGAACAAAATTTGGAAATTTTCAGAAAATTAGTTTATTACTTGATTTTGTAAAATCTATAAATCTTTGTGTATAAGGTGTTAGGAGATGAGCCATATATCAAAAGAAAGCCCTAGAAGTAAGCTAAACGCAGAAATTTGAATAACCCAAATATTCTTTGTGAATTTTTCGTGGTGACTGTTTGAGTGAAACTGGTACGAGAGACTTATAGTCCGAAAATCAAATTAGTGTTCTTAAAGCTCTATTACATGAGTTATAATTTTAATCCGATCGTTGGATCGTTGTGATTTTTAGATATGTTATACATACATATGTTGAGTATATGTCCACAAATTTTGTACTAAAAATTAACGTATGATTTCTTAAGAATTTTAAGAGGTGTTGAAAAACGTCCGTATGTGGATTTCGGACATTTTTTGTTTGGAATTTGAAAAAACTTAAAACTACAAAGTTGAGAATTCGATTTCGTATAGAATGGACACAAAATTCATATTTTTCTGATAAAATGGCTATTAATTATGAATTATTGAAGTTTCAAAAATTAAATATTTTTATTAAAATTATGGGTGAGACCTACTTTTGTTTTTTTTAAAAACATGTGCTGAATTAAATTTCAAAGGTGGAGGGCTGATTTGGTCTTGGCATGCGTAAGAAGAAAGAAAGAAATAATATTATTTTATTATTTTACTCTCCTTTGGCGTTCTAGCATTTTCCTATAAATTGGGTGCTTAGTTAGAATTGAAAATCACACTAGAAACAAGTTTTTTTTTCTCTCTCTCTATATTATCGAGCGTATTTTGTGAGTATTTAGATACTTTGAGAGTTGCTATTCAGTGCAAGTTTCTTTCAGCATTACATCCGAAATTCAAGCCAGAAGTATTATTCTTTTGAGATAAGGGACAGTAAGGGATGTTATTTTCTTCGTAAAGATATTATATTATTTTCTTCAATATCATTATACCGAAATATTGATATGAATTTTATTGTGAAAATTTTACATTTTCGTGCCGAGATTACTATTCACGTATACGACACTATTCACGTATACGACACTATTTATGTATATGGTACTATTTACTTATATGATATTATTTACGTATATGGTACTGCGTACGAATACGAAGTACTATTCACGAGTTACTATTCATGAATTACTATTCACGAGTTACTATTCACGGGATACTATTCATGATAAAATTAGTTTATTTTTCTTACCAAATTATCGTTGATTTATGAATATTGCTCTTGAAATTAAATCCATGTTTTGTTCATATTGTTTTTATTATCATATATAACATTTTTATAATCCCGGTGATGAAATTTCTCTTTGACTTGAGTGTAAAGATGGGTAGATTGTTGGTATGATCGTAACTATGGGTTCCCTTTGGCCAGTAGTGCAAAGATAAATTGTTGACTGGAAAGATCATGACCATTGAATTTATAATTGAATATCTTTAGCTTAAGTGCAAAGATGAAATGATCAACATGGTTATAATTATTGTTTATATAAATTCTGAAATGATTATATATTTCTTTGAGATATTATTATCTTTGGTCTGTAGTGCAAAGATGATCTGTTGTTAAATATCTTTGGCCTATAGTGCAAAGATGACCTGTTGTTGAATATCTTTGGCCTGTAGTGCATAGATGACCTGTTGTTGAATATCTTTGGCCTGTAGTGCAAAGATGAACTGTTAATGAATATCTTCGGCCCGTAGTGCAAAGATGAACTTATTAGTATGATTATGAACAGGAACTGTGATTTGGTATAACCATGATCTTTGATGTTTTAGGTAAAGACAGGTGATGAAAATTATCTTTGTCCTGTATGAGAAGAGGAATTTAGAACCACAATTATGATTATGAGTTATTTATATGATTGTGGACCGGAACTGTTGATTGATGTTACATGGATAAAACATTGTTGGTGGACTTTTAACATGGAGAAGATAATAGACTTTATGGTCTATTTGACTCTTCCAATGGATTGCTCGTTCCGCTGTAACTATGGTTGAAAAGTTTTATCATCTACCATATATTCTAAATCTCTGATTCATCACTGACGAAGGCAATTGATAATTTAATTATCTTTAGTCATGATATTCTTTACTGGGCTAGTTGTGCTCACCCTTTTGCTTCACAATTCCTTTCAGGTAATAAGAGTGTAGCTGGGTCGAGCGGGGGTAACAGGGGAATAGAACGGTGGTCTCTAGCTGTGGTGGTTCTCCCTAAACAGTATGAAAATAATTTTATTGAGAACTTTAGATTAATATGTTGTATTTTATACATCATTTAGTAGTTATATTTGGTGAATCAAATAGGGTGAGGCGAACTCAACGTTGGAAGGGTGTTTTGCCACTATCATACAAGATGTCTAATGACCTACGACTTCGTGTTATCGTAAGACAGGGTTGTGCACATCCACTCGCTGGGTATATCTACGAGCACTACCTATATAATCTTGGAGTTTGGTTGAAATATAATTCTCAATTGGAGACAATGGAGATAATTATATGTCAAGAGAAGAGTCACCATTGGAAAGAATATGATAGCAATCTTCTCATTTTTCTTTGGGGTCTATTGGGTCAACCAATGATAATTCTCTAGTCATATGATATTTATTATAACTTAGATGCATGTCTTCCCATGTACGAAGGTTTCCTTGAACATTTTTCAAAGATTTTAATTTTTAAAACAGTTATTGACTGTACCTTTATGTAAGATGTCATTGTGACGTGTTATCTAAGGTTGGGATGAGAGTCATAGTTGATATATAATTGTATCAAAACTCACAGCATATGTGTTGTTGTATTTTGTACGACAATTATAATAATAAAGTTGTAGTTATTTTTGTACCATGTATTTGGCGACTCATAATGGGTTGGGTAGATTGGACCTATTTTGGGGTTGTCACAATTGGTGTCAGAGATTAGGGATAATGTATCGACGGAGATCAGGGAATAGAACTAGTAGGGGAGAGACGAGTAATATCATTCGCTAGTGTGTGTGCTACCTAAGCTAAATTTTCTTACTTGAGTTGACAAATTATAATATGTCAATTAGCCTTTGTTTTGAAGCTGTATTCTAGAATGATATCTGAAATACAGGAGATGAGCAATGGAAAAATCATGATGATCGGGGAGATAGAATCTGAAATGAAAGCAAGGTATTCTCAACTCTTGAAAATACCAGGTACGTAAATTTCGGGGACGAAATTTCTTAAGGAGGGGAGATTGTAAGATCCTGAATTTTATGAAATAAAAGTATTCAATTTTTCTTATAATTACTACTCAGTAAATGGTTAAAATGATAAAAGGTTAAAGTTAAGGGTGATATATGTAAATATTTTAAATAAGCAAGTGGTTATAAAATATTCATTGTTGTCGAAAAATATTCGTTTGGTCGTGGAATATTCTCGCTGTCGGGGAATATTCGTACGATGACACAACCATTTGTGGTCCTCATAACAAAAAATGGTCGGATGAAGAAAACGACAAGTTTGAGTTTTTATAAATAACGGCGTAGTTGTTATCGTTAACACTGTTGGATTACCTGGTGGTTAAAATACAGTAATACGCGTGGTTGAACAGTAGCACACGGTATTGCACAGTATTTTTAAATTATTGATTCTTACATAAGAAGCCACTACTCAATAATTGTTACAGTAATAACTGTTCAATATTTTATTTTATTGATTCAATAATTGCTGCGTTGATATTTTATATTATTGTTGTTCCAATAATTGTCACTGCACAATATTTCTCATTATCAGATCAATAATTCATAGTTGAATTATATTATTAGATAGCATTATTGGCAATGTCTAAGGAAGTTCTGTCGGAGAGGTTTGGTCACCTAATTGCGCGCCAGTAAGGAGAACTCCTTATCGGAAAGCCCCCTCTTTCCTAGGAACGACCTGGTTGTTATAATTGTGATTCTGTAATATTATTTGTGAATAATTAATTATTGATTTATATGATAAGAAAATATTTATTTTGTGTGGAGATAAATGAAGAAATTAATGCTGAGGTATTTTATCAGTATTTTGTCAAAATGAAGAACAAAATTTGGAAATTTTCAAAAAAATAGTTTATTACTTGATTTTGTAAAATCCATAACTCTTTGTGTATAATGAGTTAGTAGATGAGCCATATATCAAAAGAAAGCCCTGGAAGTAAGCTAAACGCAGAAATTTGAATAACCCAAATATTCTTTGTGGATTTTTCGTGGTGATTATTTGAGTGAAACTGGTTCGAGGGACTTATAGTCCGAAAATTAAATCAGTGTTCTTAAAGCTCTATTGCGTGAGTTATAAGTTTAATTCGACAGTTGGATTGTTGTGATTTTTGGATATGTTATACATATATATGTTGCGTATTTGTCCACAAATTTTTAACCGTTAAAAATTAACGTATGATTTATTATGAATTTTAAGAGGTGTTGAAAAACGTCCGTATGTGAATTTTAGACATTTTCTATTTAGAATTTGGAAAAACTTAAAGCTACAAAGTTATAGAGAATTCGATTTCGTATAGAATGGACATAAAATCTGTATTTTTCTAATAAAAGGGTTATTTATTATGAATTATTATAGTTTTAGAAATTAAATATTTTTATTAAAATTATGGGTGAGGCCCACTTTTGTTTTTTTGAAAACATGTGCTGAATTAAATTTCAAAGGTGGAGGGTTGATTTGGTCTTGGCATGCGTAAGAAGAAAGAAAGAAATAATATTATTTTATTATTTTACTCTCCTTTGGCGTTCTAACATTTTTCTGTAAATAGAGTACTTAGTTAGAATTAAAAATCACACTAGGAATAAGTTTTTTCTCTATCTCTATATTATCGAGCGTATTTTGTGAGTATTTAGATACTTTGAGAGTTACTATTCAGTGCAAGTTTCTTTCGGTATTACATCCGAAATTTCAGCCAGAAGTACTATTCTTTTGAGGTAATGGATAGTAAGGGATGTTATTTTCTTCGTAAATGATATTATTTTCTTCAATATCATTATACCAAAATTTTTATATGAATTTTATTATGAAATTTTTATATTTTCGTGCCGGGGTTACTATTCACATATACGACACTATTCACGTATACGACATTATTCATGTATATGATACTATTTACGTATATGGTACTGTGTACGAATACGGAGTACTATTCACGAGTTACTATTCATGAATTACTATTCACGAGTTACTATTCATGAGTTACTATTCATGAGTTATTATTCACGAGTTACTATTCATGAGTTACTATTCACGACAAAATGGGTTTCTTTTTCTGACCAAATTATTGTTGATTTATGAATATTGCTCTTGAAATTAAATCCATGTTTTGATCATATTATTTTTATTATCATATATAACATTTTTATAATCATGGTGATAAAATTTCTCTTTGTCTTGAGTGTAAAGATGGGTAGATTATTGGTATGATCGTGACTATGGGTTCCCTTTGGCCAGTAGTGCAAAGATAAATTATTGACTGGGATGATCATGATCATTGAATTTATAATTGAATATCTTTAGCTTAAGTGCAAAGGTGAAATGATCAACATGGTTATAATTATTGTTTATATAAATTCTGAAATGATTATATATTTCTTTGAGATATTAATATCTTTGGCCTGTAGTGCAAAGATGATCTGTTGTTAAATATCTTTGGCCTGTAGTACAAAGATGACCTGTTGTTGAATATCTTTGGTCTGTAGTGCAAAGATGACCTGTTGTTGAATATCTTTGGCCTGTAGTACAAAGATGAACTGTTAATGAATATCTTTGGCCCGTAGTGCAAATATGAACTTATTAGTATGATTATAAACAGGAACTGTGATTTGGTATAACCATGATCTTTGATGTTTCAGGTAAAGACAGGTGATGAAAATTATCTTTGTCCTGTATGAGAAGAGGAATTTAGAACCACAATTATGATTATGAGTTATTTATATGATTGTGGACCGGAACTGTTGATTGATGTTACATGGATAAAACATTGTTGGTGGACTTTTAACATGGAGAAGATAATAGACTTTATGGTCTATTTGACTCTTCCAATGGATTGCTCGTTCCGCTGTAACTATGGTTGAAAAGTTTTATCATCTACCATATATTCTAAATCTCTGATTCATCACTGACGAAGGCAATTGATAATTTAATTATCTTTAGTCATGATATTCTTTACTGGGCTAGTTGTGCTCACCCTTTTGCTTCATAATTCCTTTCAGGTAATAAGAGTGTAGCTGGGTCGAGCGGGAGTAACAGGGGAATAGAACAGTGGTCTCTAGCTGTGGAGGTTCTCCCTAAACAGTATGAAAATAATTTTATTGAGAACTTTAGAATAGTGTGTTATATTTTATACATCATTTAGTAGTTATATTTGGTAAATCAAATAGGGTGAGGCGAAGCCAACGTTGGAAGGGTGTTTTGCCACTATCATACAAGATGTCTAATGACCTACGACTTCGTGTTATCATAAAACAGGATTGTGCACATCCACTCGCTGAGTATATCTACGAGCACTACCTATATAATCTTGGAGTTTGGTTGAAATATAATTCTTAATTGGGGACAATGGAGATAATTATATGTCAAGAGAAGACTCACCATTGGAAAGAATATGATAATAATCTTTTCATTTTTCTTTAGGGTCTATTGGGTCAACCAAGGATAATTTTCCAGTCATATGATATTTATTATAACTTAGATGCATGGCTTCCCATGTACGAAGGTTTCCTTGAACATTTTTCAAAGATTTTAATTTCTAAAACAGTTATTGACTGTACCTTTATGTAAGATGCCATTGTGACGTGTTGTCCAAGGTTGGGATGAGAGTCATAGTTGATATATAATTGTATCAAAACTCACAGCATATGTGTTTGTTGCTTGGAATAGTCTAATTCCTTGGTTCTTAATGCTGCTATTATATTAAATCTAGAGAGTTTATTCTAAGTTGTATGATAGTTTGAATCTTGTGAAGAGCTTGTTTCATTTAGTGATAGACATGACAAAATTGGCCCAGGCTTGCAGGCCGGGCTGGCTTGTAAAAATTGGGCCTTGGGCTTAACTTTTTTAGCCCATGAAAACTTGGGCCATTTTGGCTCGGCCCAAATTTTGCCCGACCCGTTGTGACCCGACCCGTAAGTTTTTTTTTTAACAAAACAATGCTCTCTTTGAGAATTGAACTCGAGACCTCCCCCACTCCTTAAACAAGTGCTCAAACTAACTAAGCTACAAGGGTTTTTTTATTCTAAAGTCACTTTATGCCTTACTACATCTCTTTTTAATACTATTTGTCTATATTTGTTTGCAAGGATTACACTTGGGATAAGACTATTAAACCCAAGTGTCTTGTTTGTTTTTAAATTTGAGCTTAGGATTATTAGTCTTGGAATTATAAAATAGCTTAAGATGATGTATTATTTAATATCATGTTCTACATGGTATTATAATCCCTACCATTTGGGATTAAAAATTGCTAGACAAAATTAACCTCAATCTTTTTTTTAAAATGACCATTATATCCTATAATTTCTTTTATTATTATTGGCAACTTAAAGCTTACTGGTACAAACACTAAATATTTTTAATTTTTTTTAAGGAGGAGGGGTTGGGGGTGGGTAGGGTGGGGGTAGGGTATATATATATATATATATATATATATATATACTGAATATTATTTTTTTGGGAAGGTAGAGCGTGGGGGTGTATACATAATCACTGAATATTATATTTTTTTTGGGGGGGGGGGTGAAGGGTGCGGATGCGGGTGCTGGTGGGGGGTCGGGGGTGGAGGATGGGTGAGGGAGGATGTATACATAATCAGTAAATATTATTTTTTTGGGGGGCTGGGCAAAGGTGGAGGTGTATACATAATTAGTAAATATTATTTGGGGGGGTTAGGGGTATGGGGTGGGGGTAGAGGATGGGGGGTAGGGGTGGGGATAAAGGGTAGGGGTGGGGGTAAGGGATAGGGCTCAAAGGTAGGGTAGGGGGTAGGGCATAGGGGGTGGGGGTAGAGGTAGGGGGTAGGGGTTGGGGTAAGGGTGGGTTAGGGGGTAGAGGTGGGTTAAGGGGTAGGGGTGGGCATAGAGGGTAGGGTAGGGGTAGGGGTAGGGGGTAAGGGTGGGGGTAGGGGTAGGGGTAAGGGTAAGGGGTGGGGGTGGGGAAGGGTTAGGGTAGGGGTAGGGTGTTAGGTTTTGGAAAAATCAAAGATGCAATCAAATTGCATAAAATAGCGGAAGAATGATAAAATCAGATTTTAAAATTTTTACAAACCAATTACTCGGATCATCCTTTATGCATATTATTAATTAAAACGAAGAATAAGAAGTTATGAAATCATACCCTTGTAGATATAACCTTCCATAGGTACAAACGAGTTTAACTCCTACTTCTCCGCGATCTCCTTGAATCTCCGGATTGATTCCTTTCCTTTGATCAACGTTAGCCACCCAATTGTTTGGCATCGTGTTCCACCAAGGAAGAATGTTTATACAAGAAGGAGGGTGGTTGGCTAAACCCTAGTTTTCTATCTCTGTAGAAAAAGGAGTATACTCCAACAATTGGAATTACGTCTACTGATATCTAGCATAAGACTTCTCTTATATAGATATTAGTTAACCCTTCTAATATAATTAAAATAGAATTTTATTTAATTAATTAAACTCCTTTAATTTAATTAATTAAGCACCGTAGTCTTATTAGGGATGTAAGACCTCGAATTTTAAGAAATAAAAGTATTTAATTTTTCTATTCAGTAAATAGTTAAATTGATAAAAGGTTAAAGTTAAGGGTGATATGTGAAAAGTTTGCAAAGTAAGCAAGAGGTCATAAAATATTCATTTGGTCGGAGAACATTCTTTTTGTCGGGGAATATCCGTACGACGGCGCAATCATTAGTGAAACACATAACGGAATAACTGTCGGATATAGAAAGCGACAGAAATAACCTTTTATAAAAAAAATAACGGCAAGACTTTTACCATTAAACTGTTAAAATATCTTTTGTTAAAAGTACATTAATACGCATTGTTGCATAGTAGCACACGGTATTGCATAGTATCTCTAATTATTGATGCTTACGTAAGAAGTCACTCAGTTTTATTTAATTATTGTCACAGTATCATCTGGACAATATTTTATATTATTAAATTAATAATTGAGATGACACAATTATTCATATTATTATTTATATTATTGACAATGTCTAGAAAGTTCTGTCGAGGAAAGGGGTTTGTTTATTCCTGGGAACAATCTGATTGTCAATATTATGAGTTATAATATTAAATGATGAATAATTGTTGAGAGATTAAAAATGTGTTGTGGTAATTATTTATTCAAATTTTTGTATATAAATAGAGGAGTTTGTCATGAGGTGTTTGTTGTAAGTTTGACTTATTATTCCATGGGGAGATGTGCTAATTTTTCATACCGTTAGTTGAAGTTATAATAATAAATCAATATGGACCACTGGTTGAAGTTATAATAGTAAATCAATATGGACCACTGGTTGAAGTTATAATAATAAATCAATATGGACCGCTGGTTGAAGTTATAATAGTATATCAATATGGACCGCCAGTTGAAAGTTTTAATAGTAAATCAATATGGACCGTCCGTTTTAATAGTAAATCAATTTGAACCATTTGTAAATTAGTTACTATTTAGTCCATTCTTCTATAAATAGAAGCTCATTCCTTCATTATTTCTTATGAATTCACTGAAACTCTAGATAGAGAAACTATAGATAGAAAGAAGAAGAGTATTATGCTACTTCACTATTGCAGTATCCAATCTTCTACTAAGGTAAGCGATGTTATTTTTCGTATGGTAAGGGATATTACTTTTTGTATTCGTAAGGGGTATTATTTTTTTCGTATTCATTTTTTATTAATCTACGGGAGTAACATGTTTACGCGGATTACCGCATGCATAGTGAATAACCCTTCGTATCCATTCTTTATTAATCTACGAGAATAACCTGTCTACGCGATTACCACATGCATTGTGAATAACCCTTTGTATTCATTCTTTATTAATCTACGGGAGTAACCCGTCTACGCGGATTACCGCATGCATGGTGAATAACCCTTTGTATTCATTCTTTAAAAATCTACGGGAGTAACCTGTCTATGCGGATTACCGCATGCATGGTGAATAATTCTTCGTATTCATTCTTCTTTAAATTGTGAAAATGATCTGTCTACGCGGATTACCGCATGACAGGTGAAAATCGATTTGCTGTTTCATATATTCTTTCATACTTGTATGAGATATCATTTTTTTGTACTTGTCATGAAATATCGTTTTCTTTCGTATTCTCCTTTTATGGGTACTATTCATATCGGAGTACTATTTATCCGGGATACTATTCATTCGGGGTACTTTGCATGACGGGGTACTATTTATTTGATAATATTTACGGGATACTATTCACGACAAAAGTAATTTTTTTCTGTCCAAATTATTTTTGATACATGAATATCTATTTATTCGGGGTACTTTGCATGACAGGATACTATTCATTTAATACTATTCACGATAAAATTGGTTTCTTTTCTGACCAAATTATCTTTGATATATGAATCTTATTTTTAAATTTGAATCCACGTTTTGATCATCATGTTGACCATTTGGACATTCTTGAACTCTGGGTAAATTGAATTATAAATCTCAAATATTTATCCTTAATCTTACTTGATTGATTCTTTATATCATTATCATCATTCTCAAGCTTATATTGTGGTGAAAGTCATCTTTGGCCCGTAGTGCATAGATGGACTGTTGATTGGTATGATTATAACCAGGAATTGTGTATTAGTATAATCATAACCTGTAATGTTACAAAAAAATGATGTGGTAAAAGTCATCTTTGGCCCGTAGTGCATAGATGGACTGTTGATTGATATGATGATGACTAGAAATTTTGTATTGGTATAATCATGACCTGTAATGTTACAGACAAATGATATGGTAAAAGTCATCTTTGGCTCGTAGTGCATAAATGGACTGTTGATTGGTATGATTATGACCATGAATTGTGTATTGATATAATCATGACCTATAATCTTACAGACAAATGATGTAGTGAAAGTCCTCTTTGGCCCGTAGTGCAAAGATGGATTGTTGATCATTAGTTTAACAATTGAACATCTTTGGCCCGTAGTGCAAAGATAGACAATTGATTGACATGATCATGACCATTGGTGATACTAACGAATATCCTTGGCCCGTAGTGCATGGATAATTCGTTGATTTGAAATGAAGATATGATTATTGAGTGTCTTTAGCCTTTGTGGCAATGACAAACTGTTGATTTACATTATTATAAACATGAATTGTGAATTTAACTATAATCTTTGGTGGTTCAGGTGAAGACAGGTGATGAAAGTTCTGTTTGTCTTGGGTATAACAAAAAACTGCTGATGAGTATTACATGGATGAAATATTAATGATGGACTTTTAATTTGGAGGAGATAGTAGACATTATGTTCTACTTGATTCTTCTAATAGATTGTTGTTTCCGCTACAGTTGTTGATCTAAAACTTGTTGTCTATTGTATTCTATCAGATTTTTTCTTGTTGAGGACTAAGGATAATTTGTTCTACATTATTTTAGTCATAATATTCTTTACTGGGCTATTTGTGCTCACTATTTTGCTTCACAATTCCTTTCAATTAGTAAGAGTGTAGCTAGGTCGAGCAGGGATAACAGAGGAATAATGTGATGGTCTGAGACAGTGGAAGTTTCTCAATACATTATAAAACAGTATGACATGCAATATATAATTGTATTGAGGACTTAAGATGGGTGTGTCGTATTTTATACGTCACTTAATAATTGATTTTGGTGAACAACAATAGGGTGATGAGAACCCGACTTTGAAAGCGTTGAAAATGCACCCTATTAGAATGAGGAGGATATAATTGTACTAAAAGCTTAAAGGGTGTGTTTCCACTATCACACATGATGTCTAACCTCATACAAACTCGTGTTATCATAAGATATGGTTGTGCACATCCACTTGCTGACTATATCTATGAGTATTATTTATATAATCTTGGAGTATGGTTGGAATATAATTCTCAGTTTGAGACAATGAAGATAATTATATGGCAAGAAAGTACACACCATTGGAATGAACATGATAGTAATCTTCTCGTTCTTCTTTGGGGTCTATTGGGTCAACCAAGGTTAATGCTCAAGTCCTATGATATCTATTATAACTTAGATGCATGACCTCTCATGTATGAAGGATTCCTTGAGCATTTTCCAAAGATTTTAATTCCTAAAACAGTTATCGACTGTACCCTTATGTAGAGTATCATTAGTTTGGAGTGTGAGTACTGTTATTTGTATTAAAACTCACAGCTTATATTTTGTCGTATTTTACACGACAATTAATAGTTGTATAAATGAAGTTTATATTTGAATTCTGTACCGTATATCTGGCAACTCAGAATAGGTCGTGTGGACCTATTTTGGGGGCGTCACAAGGGATAACTAATTAAACTCTTTTAATTAATTTACCTCCTAATCTTATTAGGAATAAATGAGAGTGCTTATATTAAATTAATTCCCAAACTTCTTTAGAAATAAAAATAATAATAATTGTAATAATATTAATAAGACTCCTATTATTAATTTATATTTAATATTTCTAAAATATTAAATAATAAATATTAAGCTATTTAATTTACTCTATCACCATAGATTAAATTAAATACCCTTAACATATTATTACGATTATCCCATTATCTTTTTAAATAATTATTCTTCCTTTTATTGTTTAACCCTTTAGGTTCCCCATATTAAACCGGTTTTGAATAAATCAATTAGAATAATTCTAATTTCATTTAAATAAATAGATTAAACTATTAATTTATTTAAATAAATAATATTTATTCTACAATAAGGATAAGTCTCTTTAGCGATCAGTGACTTTCCAGATAATATAGATTTTAATATTAATCATTATAAGACATGGAATTACTGTCAAGTTTTATTTTATTTAATTATATGTATTTCGATTCCCAAATGCACAACTCCGAATGAATGCAAATTAGAAACACCTTTCTAATTTCATTCCATCTTGGCCAAGGATTCCTAGGTTGTCATTTATCGAATCACATATGACATTTCTCTTCTTTTACTAGAAGTGATAGACTTTTTATTGATCATTCTTTATCTCCATATATAACTTATTACACCCAAGTATACCCTTTAATATACCCTAAGGGTCTTAAGAAATAAGTTAAAGTGTAATTCATTATACACAAGATACTATGATGATCTCAAGTCTAAGGATCACTTGTACAACTATCACTACAGGAATTCCTATTGACATGCAAGTAAAACTCCATTAGGTATTCCTTAGCGAACCACGTTCAGTGAACTTATTCTCAAATAAACACCTACATACATGCTTTAGTGTCTCCACACAAATGATCATGAGATCAACCATCCTCATCCAATGACCAAGCAACGTATGTACCAATCTATCCAGATTTACTAATCCCCCTTTTTAGCAATCCATTAATTGGGAACATTTTAATTTTTAAGCAATCTAAGAATTTAGATCTCATTAGCATGATCTCATCATGATTCTAAAAGCATTGCTTAAAACTATGGGTTTATCACATAATATTAAAACAACACCATGTAGATAATCAACTGCCTTCAGTAAATAAGTACTTTTATTAATAAATCAATAAATTTATTTACAAAGTATATGATTTATCATCATACTTGATTGACTTGCACTACAAAGAAAATGGCTATTTCCGACGAAATTAGCTTCGATGGACTATATTATGTCGAAATAAGCTTAATTCCGAGGGAATAATGCGTTGAATATAAGTCCCTCGAAAATAGCATAATTCTGACGGAATTCCGTTAGAACTAGAACTCTACAAGTGGCGCCAAGATTCTCGCCATCGCGAAAACTAATTTCGACGAACTAAGTTATTTCTGAGGGAATTTTCGTCGAATTTAAGTCTGTTCCGAGGGAATTATTTTTGACGACATCGGAATTAACGAATAAAATCTATTCAGCTTCTGCAGCACCTTTTATTTCAATTCACACAATCACTCTCATTCTCTCTCTCACACTCATTCTCTCTCTCATCCCGCCCGCCCCCACCCATCTGGTCACCGGTCCCCCCACCCCTTCCCCTCCCTCTGCCACCTCTCCCTCCGGCCTCACACCCACTATAGCCTCACCCCCTTCCTCCCCAGCCACCAGTCCCCCCAACCCCCAACCCCACCCTCTCCTTTTCCCCCAATTTCCCCCTACCCCTGGTCCCCCCACCCCTCTCCACAGCCACCCCCACCCCCACTACAGGCCTAGAGACTGCAGCCACATACCACTACCCAGATTCTCCTCCTCGTTCAAGGTAAGTGCTTCCCAATTTTTTTAGGTTTCATATATACATTTGATAGTTTTAAGGGTTTATATATATGGATAATTCAATGAGAATGTATACTGAAATTTGGATAATTTGTGAGTTGTCGATATAATTACTGAAATTTGGATGAATTTGTGAGTTATTGATATAATTGTTGAAATTGGGTGTATACTTAAATTAGGAATTTAATTTTGGAGTTGTTGTTTTGTTGCTGAAATTGGGAAGGGTTTTGTTCTGCAAATTGGGATTACATATATATTTGATTTAAGGAAATTGTTGCAAATTGATATTAAGTACTTTTATGTAAGACCCTAACTTTTATGAATAAAGATTATTTTTCTCGAAATATATTTTTGAATATTATGGTGTGGATTTGATATAATATTATAGTTGTGGGTAATATTTATAAATTTTACAAAGTAAGCAAGTGGTTATAAAATATTCAATTGGTCGGAGAATATTCATTTTAACAGAGAATATTCGTACGACGACACAATCATGGGTGGACCCCACAACGGAAGTATTGTCGTAGTTAGAAAACGACAAAATTATCTTTTTATAAAAATAACGACGAAAGTTTTACCGTTAAACTGTTGAAATACCAGGTGGTAGAAGTATAGTAATACGCGTGGTTGCATAGTAGCACACGGTATTGATTATTGATGCTTACGTGAGAAGTCAATCAGTTATACTCAATTATTGCTACAGTAATTGCTGCATAATATCTCTCATATTATTGATTCAATTATTGTCACAGTATCATCTGTATAATATTTTATATTTTTTAAATCAATAATTGAGACGACAAAGTTATTCATATTATTATTTGCAATTTTGACGATGTCTAGAAAGTTTTGTCGAGGAAAGGGGTTTGGTCACCTAATTGCGCGTCAATAAGGAGAAATCCTTATCGGAAAGCCCCTTTTTTTGGAAATGATCTGGTTGTTAAATACTGTGAGTTATAATATTAATGATGAATAAGTTCGTGTTGATTAAAGATGAAATTGATATTTCTATTATGTTAGGATTATTAGTGTTAGTGGAAATCGATATTTATTTCGATAATAATTGATTTCTAGAGGATATATTGACCAATCGGGTAATTAATCGGATAAATGAGCAATTAATTGCTATTAGTTCACATGCAACTTACTGTTGGTTCACATGTATGGAACTATTGATTCACATTCATGTACTATTAATTCACATGCATGTACTATTAGGGGATGTGGTGCAAGTTTGATAATACTTGTAGGACTAAATTAAAAATGGAGGAAAAGATGAAGGTACTATAATGTAATAATTCAAGCTCCAAAACGTGCAATTATCGAAACTATATTTTTCTATAAATAGAAGCTCATTCTTCTTTCATTCTCACCAATTCACTAAGACTCACAAGAGCAATTATAGAGAGAGAAGCTATAGAGAGGAAGAAGAAGAGTATTCTGCCAGTTCACTATTCTAGTATCCAGTTTTCTTCTAAGGTAATGAATATTATTTTTGTTCAGTATTCGTAAGAAATAATATTTTTTTCCATACTCTGTAGTATGTGAGTAATATTATTTCGTTTTGTATTCCTAATTCTACATTGCTTCCATACTCCATGAAATTAGTAGAATATCCTTAATATTTACGCTTCATCTAGTATCTTTTCATGAAAAAATTATTCTAAGCATTCTTGATAATTATTGATCTTTTCATGCCGGAATACTATTTACGGGGTACTATTCATAAAGTACTATTCACGGGTATTATTCACAAAGTACTATTCAGAAAATACTATTCTCAGGTACTATTCACGAAGTACTATTTATGGGATACTATTCATAAAGTACTATTCACCCGGAGTACTATTCATGATAAAAATTAATTTTTTTTCGGTCTAAATTATTTTTGATACAATATTATTCTTGAATTTTACTCTACAAAGCAGTATCATGTTGACAATTTGGACATTATTGAATTTTGGATAAATTAAATTATAAATCTTTAAAAATTTATCTTTTGTTTTCTTTTAATTGAATTCTTATATCATTGTCATCATCCTCATGCTTATATTGTGATGAAAGTCATCTTTGGCTTACGTGCTTAGATGGACTGTTGATTGGTATGATTATGAACAGGGATCGTTCGGTATAATAATGACCCGTAATGTTATAAATGATATGGTAAAAGTCCTCATTGGCCCGTAGTGCATTGATGGACAGTTGTTGGTATGATTATGACCATTGTTGAAAACACGAATATCCTTGGCCCGTAGTGCATGTATAATTCGTGGTTGTGGTACTATTTATTGAGCTGAGTCTCAGCGACAAAGTTCATGATAAACTTTTTAAATCATAGAAAATAGTAGATATCATGCTCTACTTGACTCTTCTAATGGATTGTTTGTTCCGCTGCAGTTAAACTTGATGTTTATTATATTTTATCAGTTTAGCACTGTTGAAGGCTAAGGATAATTTATTCTGCACTATCTTAGTTATAATATTTCTTACTAGGCTAGTTGAGCTCACCCTTTTGCTTTCATTGCTTTCTTCAGAAAATGAGAATATAGTTGTGACGAGTCGGGGAATGGAGTGATGGTCCAGATAGGTGGCTATAATAGTCCTCACTATTATGTGAAATAGTGTGATAATAATTATAATGATGACTTTATTTGAGTTTGGATACTCTCTATGAGACAATATCCATGTAAAAACTCTCAGCTACGCTTTTGTCGTATTGTATAAAAGAAGTTTGTATTTGATTTCTGTACCATGTATTTGGCAACTTAGAATGGGTGATGTATACTTATTTTGGGGGTGTCACATTTGGTATCAAAGCTTAGGAATATGATCCCTGACTAAGGTGTGAGACTAGAACTAGGGGGGAGAGACGGGTAAATCCTTCTCTAGTATGACCTACCTAAGCTTATTTATTATTTAATTGATCGGTCAGAGTATAGGGATAATATGTGGCATGTCAATTAACCTTTGTTTTGTGGCAGTGTTTGAAAATGGCATCCGAAAATGTCGAGTTAAGCAATGGAGCACATGAGACCGTTGAGTCACCACTGATCAATACCCAGGATAATATGCATCAGGAAGGCAATAATCCTCAGGTGAACAATAACACTGACCAAATGATGAATGACAGAATGTTTAGGAGCTTCCTGCAATTCGTGCAACATCTGGCAAGAGAGGCTCCTATTCAAAATACAGGTGGAAACACTGGCAACTCTCAAACGGTCACCGCTAAGCAGTTCAAGGAGTTAGAACCACCAGAGTTTTTGGGAGAGCCAAAACCACTTAAGGCGGAGACGTGGACAAAGTAGATCACCAAGATATTTGATGTCTTGGGATGCTCTGAGGAGCAAAAGGTTCCCTTTGCCACCTTCATGTTGTGAGGAAAGACAAATTACTGGTGGGAATCTGTAAAGCGTACTCAACCTGCCGCACTGAAGATGTCTTGGGAGATGTTCCAAGAACTGTTCAACGACAAGTACTTTTCCGAAAGTATTCGTCACATGAAGGTGGTAGAGTTCATCAAGCTGGAGCAAAACAATATGACCGTGTCGCAGTACGAAGCTAAGTTTGCCGAGTTATCCCGGTTTGCATCCCACTTGGTTGATAATGAGGAGAGAATGACGCGGATGTTTCTAAGAGGTTTGAAACCTGAGATACGTCAATACCTAATTTCTCACAAATTGTGTTTGTATTCAGATGTTATAAATAGGGCTCAGTTATTAGAGCACGATAATGAGTCAACCCAACCAAGAGAGAGCAACCGATAAAATGATAATACCAGTGGTAGCAGTCATCGAAGCGGTGACAACAAACGTGGAGGTAATTAACATGCCAGAAATGGTAACCACTTCGGTGGTAATCATGACCAAGACAATAGGAGTGAAAATTTCGAGAAGAGGAGATTCAATAATGATGGAAAGATGTCAACACCAGCACCCGTTTATAAAGAAGGAGAACGACCACCGATCGTATGCTTCAAATGCGGAAGGGAGGGACACATCAGTCCAAACTGCACGATGCAGTCCAAAACATGTTACAATTACGGAAAAAAAGGTCACCTAGCCCGATTTTGTCATACAGTAAAGTCAAGTTCAGCTGGGACGGAGGCACCAAAGGCCGTCCTAGAGAAGTCAAAGCCGATAGTTCAAGGGAGAGCATTGTCGTGACCTCCCAAAAAGCGAAGAACCCGAACGAAGTCATCACGGGTAAGCTAATCATAAACTCTAGTGAAATCTATACTTTATTTGATACCGGTTCTACCCATTCTTTTCTTTCTCCTACTTGCGCTCAATGTTTAAATTTAACTCCGGATAAATTAGACTTTGACTTATCTGTTGAAACTCCATTGGGAGAAACCTTCATTACATCTACTGTTTATAAGTCTTGTTTGATTCAAATCGGCACCCTCATGTTACCTGTCGATCTTATCTATTTGAAAATACTTGCATTTGATGTGATTTTAGGGATTGATTGGTTAAGCACTCATCATGTTAAAATTGATTATTTTCGTAAAGTTATTAGCTTTCATATTCCTAACCAACCTATTATGCGAATTCAAGCAACCAAACCACTAAAGTCAATAGCTGTCATATCAAGCCATAAAACTATTCATTTATTGAAAAACGGATGTTAAGCTTTCTTAGTCCATGTCACGGATTTAAATAAAAATACGTCAGATTTGAATGATTTTTCTATTGTTAATAAATTTCCTGACGTATTCCCTGAAAAACTTTCTGGCCTACCCCCAGAGCGTAAAATCGAATTTTGTATCGACCTTGAACCAAGTATAAAACCCATTTCTAAAGCTCCATATCGAATGACTCCTATTGTAAGACCCCAACTTTTAATAAACAAATATCGAATTCCCTCTAATTATTATTTTGAATAATAAGGTGTTAATTTGATATAATGTTTGGTTATGGGTGAAATGTGTAAATTTTGCAAAATAAGCAAGTGGTTATAAAATATTCATTGTTGTCGGGGAATATTCGTTTGGTCGTGGAATATTCTTGCTGTCGGGGAATATTCGTACGATGGCGCAATCATTTGTGAGCCCCATAACGGAAAACAGTCAGATGAAGAAAATGACAAGTTTGAGTTTTTATAAATAACGGCATAGTTGTTACCGTTAACACTGTTGGAATACCAGTTGGTTAAAATATAGTAATACGAGTGGTTGCACAGTAGCACACGGTATTGCATATTATTTTTGGATTATTGATTCTTACGTAAGAAGGCACTACTCAATAATTGTTACAGTAATTACTGTTCAATATTTTATTTTATTGATTGCTACGTTGATATTTTATATTATTGTTGTTTTAATAATTGTCACTGCACAGTATTTTCCACTATCAGATCAATAATTCATATTATTTGAATAATATTATTAGATAGCATTATTGGCAATGTCTAAGAAAGTTCTGTCTAAGGAGAGGTTTGGTCACCTAATTGCGCGTCAGTAAGGAGAAATCCTTATCGAAAAGTCCCCTCTTTCTTGGGAACGACCTGGTTGTCATAATTGTGATTCTGTAATATTATTTGTGAATAATTGATTATTGATTTATATGATAAGAAAATATTTATTTTATGTGGATATAAATGAAGGCATTAATACTGAGGTATTTTATCAGTATTTTGTCAGAATGAAGGTATTAAAAATCACCTGTATGTGAAATTCGGACATTTTATGATTGGAATTTGGAAAAACTTTCTTCTACAAAGTTGTAGAGAATTAAATTTTCCATGGAATAAACATGAAACTCGAATTTTTCTGATAAAAGAGCTATTTATTATGAATTATTGAAGTTGCTAATTATTGTTTACATTTTAAAACATTTTGGAAATTTCTAGAATGGGTGGGCCCCTCTTTTGGTTGGTGATAAATATGGTGAAATTTTATTTCAAAAGTGGTGGGCTTAAATAGTAACAGGTAAAGCCATCAGGTAGCAGGTTAGTCTGCTTTGGCGTTCTAGTATTTTTCTATAAATAGGGTGCTTAGTTAGAATTAAAAATCATACCAGAATCATAAGCTTTCTCTCTCTATATTATCAAGCGTATTTTTGTGAGTATTTAAATACTTTGAGAATTGCTATTCAGTACAAGTTTCCTTCAGCCTTATACCTGATATTTCAGCCAGAAGTACTGTTCTTTTGAGGTAAGGGATGTTATTTTCTTCATAAATAATATTATTTTCTTCAATATCATTATGTCGAAATATTGATATGAATTTTATTGTGGAATTTCTATCTTTTTGTGTCGGGGTTACTACTCACGTATACGGCACTATTCACGAATACGACACTATTTACAGAAAAATAAAATTTTCTCTTATTTGTCCAAGATGTCTAGTATGGTTACTATCTTTGATTATATCCATGTTTTGATCTTTATTTTTGAATTCTGCTCCACAATTGATTATTATGGAGTATTTTTGAACTTGAATAAACGGCAGTACGAATCCTTAATTTTTATTTTTTTGTCTCACTGGATTCATTTTCTTTAAGATAATTTTCATCATCCTCAGTCCTAAATGATGATATTACTGAATATCTTTGGCCTGTAGTGCAAAGATAAATGATTAACTAATGAATATCTTTGGCCCGTAGTACAAAGATGAACAAGTGTTTAGATGAACATGACCAACTGGTGATACAAATGAATATCTTTGACCTGTAGTGCAAAGATGTATATTGATTGATGTTACAAGGAAAAAATATTGATGATTGACTTTTAAATCTTAGAAGATAGTAGAATTCATTCTCTACTCGACTCTTCTAATGGATTGCTGTTTCCGTTACAGTTGTTGATCTAAAATTTGTTATCTATTATATTTTATCAGATTTTTTCCTGTTGAAGACTAATGATAATTTGTTGTATATTATCTTAGTCATAATATTATTTATTAGGCTAGTTGAGCTCACCCTTTTCCTTTTTGTTCCATTTTTCTCAGGAGGCAAGAATATAGCGGGAACTAGTCGGGGTGTGGAGTGATTTTTTCAGTCAGTTGTGTTAGTAGTCCTCACTATTTTATAAAATAGTATTTCAATAATTGTAATGAGAATTTATTTGAGTGTGGATATTGTCTAGAAGACAATATTTGTATTTAAACTCACAGTTTATGTGTTATCGTATTTTGCACGATAATTGTAGTAATGAAGTTGTATTTATTTCTGTACCATGTATTTGGCGACTCAGAATAGGTGATGTATACCTATTTTGGGGGCATCACAAAATATACGAGTAGAACCGACTTTAATCGATAAAGTTAAAGCTGCTCAAACCACGAACCTATGAAGAAGAAAGTGCAAGAATGTGCTATTCCGGAAGCGAGAATCGATGAAGAAGGAATAATTCCGGTCAACTCCAGACTTTGTGTTCCTAATGACCCTGATTTAAAGTATAAAATTATGATGGAGGCGTACAACACACCGTTTGTAATCCATCCTGGAAGTACCAAAATGTATCGTGATCTTCGACATACATTTTGGTGGAGCAATATGAAGAGAGAGATCGCGGAGTTTATCTCAAGGTGTTTAACTTGTCAACGTGTCAAGGAGGAGCATCAAGTGCCAAAAGGTCCATTGCAACCACTTGAAATTCCAGAATGGAAGTGGGAGCACATTACCATGGACTTCGTTACAGGTCTTCCTAAGGTTTCTCAAGGCATATATGCGATTTGGGTCATTATCGATAGATTGACCAAGTTTGCTCATTTCTTACCTATACGAGAAACTTATTCAGTTGAACGTCTTGCTCGTTTGTACATAAATGAGATTGTAAGACTGCGTGGTATGCCAGTATCCATAGTTTCTGATCGACACCCAAGATTCACTTCACGATTTTGGGTTAGTTTGCAAAAAGCTATGGGCACGGATCTATGTTTTAGTTCGGCATATCATTCTCAAACGGACAGGTAGTCGGAGAGGATTATTCAAACTCTTGAAGATCTATTAAGACCTTGTGTCCTTGACTTCAAAGGAAGTTGGGACAAGTTCTTGCCATTGGTACAATTTTCCTACAACAACAGTTATCAAGTAAGTATTGGCATGGCTCCATTCGAGGCGTTGTATGGACACAAGTGTCGTTCTCCAGTACGCTGGGATAAGGTGGGTGAAGCAACGTTGTTGGGTCCAGAATTGGTACGCATGACAACGAAAAAGATTCAAATGTTCCGACAACGTATAAAGACCTCACAAGATCGACAAAAGAGTTATGTTGATCTTCATCGAAGAAACGTGGAATTCAATGTTGGAGAGCATGTGTTGTTACGTGTTGCTCCACGGAAAGGAGTTACAAGATTTGGAAAGAGAGGAAAGCTCAATCCTTGATTCATTGGGCCATTCGAAATCCTCGATCGAGTAGGAACGGTGGCCTATAGACTCGCCTTACCGCCAAGCATGTCTCGTGTTCATAACATTTTTTACATATCTATGTTACGTAAATATATGAAAAACCTGAACCACATTATTGAATATAACCGGACGAGATAACGGAAGATTTATCGTATGAAGAGGTACTTGTTAAAATCTTGGATAAGAAGGATCATATTCTACGCTCCAAGGTTATAACTCAAGTTAAAGTTTTGTGGAGAAACCACGATGTTGTGGAAATAACCTGGGAGTTAGAATCTGAAATGAAGTTAAGGTATTCTCACATCTTCGACATACCAGATAATTACCCTAATTTTGAGGGCAAAATTTTATAAGAAGGGGATGTTGTAAGACCCCAACTTTTATGAATAAAGATTATTTTTCTCGAAATATATTTTTGAATATTATTGTGTGGATTTGATATAATATTATAGTTGTGGATAATATTTACAAATTTTACAAAGTAAGCAAGTGGTTATAAAATATTCGATTGGTCGGAGAATATTCATTTTAACAGGGAATATTCGTACGACAGCACAATCATAGGTGGACCCCACAACAGAAGTATTGTCGTAGTTAGAAAACGACATAATTATCTTTTTATAAAAATAACAGCGAAAGTTTTACTGTTAAACCGTTGAAATACCCGGTGGTTAAAGTACAGTAATACGCGTGGTTGCATAGTAGCATACGATATTGATTATTGATGCTTACGTGAGAAGTCAGTCAGTTATACTCAATTATTGCTACAGTAATTGCTGCATAATATCTCTCATATTATTGATTCAATTATTGTCATAGTATCATGTGCATATAATTTTATATTTTTTAAATCAATAATTGAGACGACAAAGTTATTCATATTATTATTTGTAATATTGACGATGTCTAGAAAGTTCTGTAGAGGAAAGGGGTTTAGTCACCTAATTACGCGCCAATATGGAGAAATCCTTATCGAAAAATCCCTTTTTTCCTGAGAATGATCTGGTTGTTAAATACTATGAGTTATAATATTAATGATAAATAAGTTAGTGTTGATTAAAGATAAAATTGATATTTCTATTGTGTTGAAATTATTAGTGTTAGCGGAAATCAACATTTATTTCAATAATAATTGATTTCTGGAGGTTATATTGACCAATCGAGTAATTAATCGGATAAATGAGCAATTAATTGCTATTAGTTCACATGCAACTTATTGTTGGTTCACATGTATGGAACTATTGATCCACATTCATGTACTATTGATTCACATGCATGTACTATTAGGGGAGGTGGTGCAAGTTTGATAATACTTGTAGGACTAAATTAAAAACAGAGGAAAAGATGAAGGTACTATACTATAATAATTCGAGCACCAAAACATGCAATTATCGAAACTATGTTTTCCTACAAATAGAAGCTCATTCTTCTTTCATTCTCACCAATTCACTAAGACTTACAAGAGCAATTATAGAGAGAGAAGCTATAGAGAGGAAGAAGAAGCGTATTCTGCTAGTTCACTATTCTAGTATCCAGTTTTCTTATAAGGTAAGAGATATTATTTTTGTTCAGTATTCGTAAGAAATAATATTTTCTTCCATACTCTGTATTATGTGAGTAATATTATTTCGTTTCTTATTCCTAATTCTACACTGATTCTGTTAAAGTATTGCTTCTATACTCCATGAAATTAGTAGAATATCCTTGATATTTGCGTTTCATCCAGTGTCTTTTAATAGAAATATTATTCTGAGTATTCTTGATAATTATTGATATTTTCATGCCGAAATATTATTCACGGGGTACTATTCACAAAATATTATTCACGGGTACTATTCATAAAGTACTATTCACATATACTATTCATAAAGTACTATTATCGAGTACTATTTATAAAATACTATTCACGGGGTACTATTCATAAAGTACTATTCACCCAGAGTACTATTTATGACAAAAATTAATTTTTTTTTCGGTCCAAATCATTTTTGATACAATATTATTTTTGAATTTTACTCCATAAATCAGTATCATGTTGATAATTTAGACATTATTGAATTCTGAATAAATTAAATTATAAATTTTTAAAAATATATCCTTTGTTTTTTTTAATTGAATTCTTATATCATTGTCATCATCCTCATGCTTATATTGTGATGAAAGTCATCTTTGGCTTACGTGTATAGATGGAATGTTGATTGGTATGATTATAACCATGGATTATTCGGTATAATCATGACCCGTAATATTATAAATGACGTGGTAAAAGTCCTCATTGGCCTGTAGTATATTGATGAACAGTTGCTGGTATGATCATGACCATTGGTGAAAACACGAATATCATTGGCCCGTAGTGCATGGATAATTTGTGGTTGTGATACTATTTATTGAGCTGAGTCTGAGCGATAAAGTTGATGACAAACTTTTTAAATCATAAAAGATAGTAGATATCACGCTCTACTTGACTCTTCTAATGGATTGTTTGTTCCACTGCTGTTAAACTTGATGCTTATTATATTTTATCAGTTTAACACTGTTGAAGGCTAACGATAATTTATTCTGCATTATCTTAGTCATAATATTTTTACTAGGTTAGTTGAGCTCACCCTTTTGCTTTCATTGTTCTCTTCAGGAAATGAGAATATAGCTAGGATGAGTCGGGGAATAGAGTGATGGTCCAGATAGGTGGCTATAATAGTCCTCACTATTATGTGAAATAGTGTGATAATAATTATAGTGAGGACTTTATTTGAGTTTGGATACTCTCTATGATACAATATCCGTGTAAAAACTCTCAGCTACGCTTTTGTCGTATTGTATAAAAGAAGTTTGCATTTGATTTCTGTACCATATATTTGGCGACTCAGAATGGGTGATGTATACTTATTTTGGGGGCGTCACATTTTAGGTTTATTTTGTGCAATATTACAGCTTCTTTAAGTGTATATCATCCTATTTATTGTTTAAATTTGCTTTTCGTTATGCAATTCCAGCTTATAGTTTATTTCTTCAATTACTAGATGCTTGAAATTTCTGACTGAATTTTCCACGAAAATTCTGTCAGAATTCTGGAGATGCACAATTTGTGGGCCCTACAAACTATTTATATATATGTTACTTAATTTTCTAATACTAAAATTCAGTAATTAAGTAGCATTTACTTAATTAGTTTTCGACTAATAAAATAAAACAAAATGAACCAAGTATAACTAAATAAAATAATATAATAAATTACATAAATTGGAATAATATAATATAAGATAATATAATATAAAATAAGTTATTTAAATAACATAAGATAAGATAAAATCAAATCAAATAATTTACACTTCAAATATCAATTAATTTAATTAACTTTATTAAAAAATAATATAAATTAAAAAAATTATATTTAATATAATAATATATATTAAAAAGAATAAAATAAAATATAATTTAATAAATTAAAAAAGTATAATATAATAAATAGATTAAATTAAAATTACTAAAGTATAATATAATAAAAAAAAGAAATAAAATTAAATTAAGCAACTTAATTAAGTAAATAAAATAAATAAAACAAATTATATTTAATACAATAGTATAATATTATATAATACAAAATAAAAATAAAATAAATTAGAATAAAATATAATATAATACGAATTTAATTTAATTTACTAAAATAAAATAATATTATTAAAATTAAATTAAATTAAATAACTTACTAAAAAAATAAAATAATATAAATTTAATATTATTTGATTTTGTTTTTCTTTATGCAATTGCAATGTATTTCTTCAATTACAGTATTGTATGTTCATTACAGTAAAGATAATTGGAATGTGATGCTTGATATTTCCGACGGAAATTCACTAATTAAGTCGCATTTACTTAATTAGTTTTATCACGGGGAATCAGTTGAGTTGAGAGAAGTTATCGACAATACTGTAGACAAACTAATTGAATGGGATTCATACCCCGATAACTATGATGTCGTGGAGATATTGGTCGTATATGTTCTTCCACCGTCAATGTGCATGAAGGACCCGTATATGTTCTTGACTTTACTCATATAGGGGGATAAGAATCCTATAAAAGACATAAATGTGTACCTCAGACTGTTAGTTGATGAAGTTAAGATGCTGTGGGAGACGGGGGTTCAGACTTATGATAAATCGGTTAAGCAGAATTTTGTGATGAAGGCTGCCCTGTTGTGGAGTATCACTGATTATCCGGCACTTGGTATGATTAGTGGTTGGTCGACCCACGAGAAGTTGTCATGTCCAGTCTGTATGGGGGATGTGCAAGGCACACAACTACTGCATGGTCGAAAAACTACTTTCTTTGGAACTGTTCGTAGATTCTTACCTACTGAACACAGTTCCAGAAAGATGTCTGCACAGTTCAATAGAAAAATAGAGAAGAAGAGTGTTGTTAGTCGATTGTCGGGGAATGAGGTCTTGGTCTGGCTCAATGATCTAAAATTTCCACCGCCAGGGAAGGAGCATGGTAAGTTGAGAGCAATAGGGTATGAGAAAACTCATAATTGGACTCACTCGCCTATTTGGTTTGAGTTGCCATATTATGTGACGCCACCAAAATAGGTCCATTCCACCCAACCTATTCTGAGTCGCCAAATACATGGTACAGAAATAACTACAACTTTATTATTACAATTGTCGTGCAAAATACGACAACACATATACTGTGAGTTTAAATACAAATATTGTCATCTAGACAGTATTCATACTCAAATAAGTCTTCATTATAATTATTGATACACTATTTTACAAAATAGTGAGGACTACTAAAACAACTGTCTTGAACCATTACTCCACACCTCGACTAGTTCCCGCTATATTCTCGTCTCCTGAGAAGAAAAATGGAACAACAAGGAAAAGGGTGAGCTCAACTAGCCCAGTAAAGAATATTATGACTAAGATAATGTACAACAAATTATCCTTAGTCCTCAACAGAGAAAAATCTGATATAATACAATAGACAACAAGTTTTAGATCAACAACTACAGCGAAAATAACAATTCATTAGAAGAGTTAAGTAGAGAATGAAATCTACTATCATCTATGAATTTAAAAATCCATCATCGATATTTTATCCCTGTAACATCAATCAATATACATCTTGAATCAAATAGTCATCATTGCACTACAGGCCAAAGATATTAATCAGTCGGTCATATTCATCTCAACATCTGTTCATTTTTGTACTACGGGCCAAAGATATTCATCATAAAATCATTAATCTTTGCACTACAGGCCAAAGATATTCAGTTATATCATCATTTAGGACTGAGGATGATGAAAAATATTTTAAAGAAAACGAATCCAGTGAAATAAAAGAACAAATATTAAGGATTCGTACTTTAAACAATCCAAGTTTAAAAATACTTCATAAATAACCAAAGTGGAGTAAAATTCAAGAATGAAGACCAAAACATAGATCCAATCCAAGATAAAAATCATAACAGACGATTTTGGACACAGAAAAGAAAATTTAATTTTTCTGTGAATAGTGTCGTATACGTGAATAGTGCCGTATACGTGAATAGTAACTCTGACACTAAAAGATAGAAATTTCACAAAAAAAATTATCATGCTTCGTGAATAGTACTCGTGAATAGGAACTCGTGAATAGTAACTCGTGAATAGTAACTCGTGAATAGTAACTCATGAATAGTAACTCGTGAATAGTAACCCCAACATGAAAAAATTTCAAATTTGATAAAAAGTTCCAACCAATATTTCGGCATAATGATATTGAAGAAATAATATCATTTACGAAGAAAATAACATCCCTTACTTCGAAAAGACAGTACTTCTGACTGGAATACTGGATATAGTGCTGAAGGAAACTTGCGCCGTATAACAACACTCAAAGTATCAAAATACTCACAAGAATACGATCACTAATATAGAGAGAGAAAGAGAGAAAAAACTTCAGTTTCTGGTGTGATTTTCAATTCTAACCTAAGCACCCTATTTATAGGAAAATGCTTAGAACACCAAAATAGAAAATTTAATATAATATTAATATATATATATATATATATATATATATATATATATAAATTCCTACGCACCCTCTTCTTTAGTCAACAAATCAGCCACACATGTTCCAAAGACAACAAAAACGTTTTTGTTAATTAAAACTTTAAAAAAATTAATTATTCCAAAATTTCAGAACTTCAATAATTCATAATAAATAGCCCTTTTATCAAAAAATTTGAATCATGCGTCTTTTTATAGGAAATTCAATTCTCTACAAGTTTACTGAAGAAAGTTTTTCCAAATTCCAAACAGAAATTGACCGAAATCCACATACGGACGATTTTACAGGCCATAATCAAATTTCAGTCAAGAAATGGGGTCTACCGACACACAAAACATGTGTTAATCATTTAATGCAATAAAAATACTATTTCTCCTAATATACTCATATATCACACATTCATTGTAAAAATATCACTATTATTATATTATTAAAATATAATAATATATTTAAATGAATTATTTTATCAGAAAAAGATAAAATATTAATTTTCAACAATTGTTACATTAAAAATTTTCTCCATCTATATCCACATAAAATCAATATTTTTCTCATCATATAAATCAATAATTAATTATTCACAAATAATATTACAGAATCACAATACTGACAATCAGGCAGTTTTCAGGAAAGAGGGGGCTTTCCAATAAGGATTTCTCCTTACTGGCGCGCAATTAGATGACCAAACCTCTCCTTAGACAGAACTTTCTAGACATTGCCAATAATGCTATCTAATAATATTATTCAAATAATATGAATTATTAATCTGATAATGAAAAATACTGTGTAGTGACAGTTATTGAAACAACAGAAATATAAAATATCAACGCAGTAATTATTGAATCAATAAAATACAATACTGAATAGTAATTACTGTAACAATTATTGAGTAGTGCCTTCTTACGTAAGAATCAATAATTGGTACAAGACCGTGTGCTACTGTGCAACAACGCGTATTACTGTGTTTTAACCACCGGGTATTCTAAAAGTATTAACGATAACAACTACGCCGTTATTTATAAACAACTTATACTTGTCGTTTTCTTCATCTAATCGCTTTCCGTTATGGGGCCTACAAAAGGCTGCGCCGTCGTACGAATATTCCCCGACAGCAAGAATATTCCACGACCAAACGAATATTCCCCAACAACAATGAATATTTTATAACCACTTGCTTATTTAAGATATTTGTGCATTTTGCTTATAACTAACCACATTAATCAAATCAACCCTTACTATTTTAAAATAATAAATAGAGGAAATTCAATTTTATTAAAAAAAAATTCGGGGTCTTACATATTGGGTCACACTTGGAGTCCATCATTGTATAGATGTCATGCATACAGAAAAAAAATCGAGAATGTGTTCTACACCGTGCTAGATGCTAGTGGTAAAATAAAAGACAATGAAAATTCACCTAAAGATTTGGAGGCTATGAACATCAGGTGGGAATTGTGGCTCCGTCCTAACAACTTAAAACCAAAAGCTCCTTTTTATCTTACCAAGCAACAGGTTGAAGATATTTGCAAGTGGGTAAGTGCATTGAAGCTCCCTAATGGCTATGCTTCTAACATATCTCATTGCAGTAAGGTTCAACAATTGAAAATAACTGGGTTCAAGAGTCATGATTGTCATGTGTTTATGCAGAAGTTGATGCCAATTGCATTTCGTGAGATGCTACCTAGAAAAATTATCGACGCCTTGACCGAACTTTCAAATTTCTTTCGGTGTCTTTGCTCAACGGTTATAAAGTATAGTGATGTGGAACAGATGGAGAAAAATATAGTGCTGACAATGTGCAAGCTGGAAATGATCTTGCCTCCAGGGTTGTTTGACTCGATGGAGCATGTTCCTATTCATCTACCATATAAGATTAAGCTTGGAGAGCCGATGCAATATCGTTGGATGTATCATTTTGAGAGGTAATATCATCTATATTGTGCAACTTTGATGACATTTATACTTAATACTCTGAATTAATATCTTTCAATCATTGTACCAACAGGTACATGTGACGATTAAAGCAGAAAGTGAAAAATAAAGCTCGTGTAGAGTGCTCTATTACTGAACGCTATACAGAGGAAGAGCTTGTCAACTTCTGCTCGTTGTACTTTAAGGATGTAGTCTCAACGAAACACAACCATCTTAGTCGAAATGAGGTTATCAGACCCCAATCTCCTGCTGATGAGTTAGCTGCATTCTCTTATCCGGCTAAACCATTTGGCGAAGAGATGATGACTTATCTAACCGACAAAGTATTTCTCTGCCTACGTGCATCTAAATATGCCTGAAGTATTGGCATACATCAAGTATGTATTATTTTTTGTGGAGTTTAAAGTATTTCTCTGCCTTGTTATCTCAAAATTAACCCTGTTATTATTATGTCAGTTCATTCAAAAATGAAGCGTATGCTTCTGACCCGAGACTAACTACAGCACAGCTGGAAGCATTCACCAATGAAAATTTTTAACAGTGGTTTAAGAGAAGGGTTAAAGAAGATAAAGCCTATGATCGTTTTAGAGATGGTATTTTTGGTCCGTACAAACTTATTAGTTCATATCCCGGTTGTATCGTTAATGGGAATAGATTTAAGGTTAATGACTTGAATGAACTGACATCAGTCAATTCTGGGGTTGTCGTGTTAGGAAGCTGTTACCAAAATTCTGAGTCCAATTACTACGGACGATTAGAAGACGTGGTTGTGCTCAATTATCCCAGAGGTAAAAGGGTTGTTACATTTAAATGTCGTTGGTTTTATAATGAAAAAGGTGTTAAAGTTGATTGTAATAGAATCGTCATAATAGATATCAAGTCAAAGCTACAGTCTGATGACATGTTTGTATTAGCCAGCCAAGCGACTCAAATGTACTACGCTCCTAATGTAGTAAATTCTAGAACCCCATGGTATACAGTTGTCACAACGAAAACCAAGACTTTTGATGGTACTGATTTGTTTGGAACGGATGACCCGTTGTAAGAACAAGTTAGCAATCCCAACCACGTACTGCCAGATGATGACAATGTGTTGGTAGAAGATGTCGTTAACGTACTTGATGATGAAGAAGTTGATGATGACATTATTGCCAGTGATTATGTCATTGTACAAGATGAAGATGACGAAACATTAATTGATACAGACGGGGAAGAGACTGAATCTGAGGATGAAATTGATATTGATTTTGATAGTTTTGACGATGTATTAAGTCTTAACTTTAACTTATTGTTATTTTTGTATAATTCACAAATTCAACTAATATTTTAGCAAGATAATTTTATTAAAAATTAATTTTCTCATTCTTTTTAATTATGGAAGTACAAATATGGCTAGAAACAGTGGTGGAGGTCGCCGCGGAGGTGGTCGTACAGGACTTGGCGACGGCTCCCAGGGCAGGACATCATCATCCTCTAGTAAGTTTCCATCTTTTTTGTAATTTAATTTATTATACCTATTTTATTTAACGCGTAATGAAATACTATATAAACTTATAGATACTGTTCATCGACGTCAGTGAGGGACTAACCTCGGTTTATTTGGGCGTCCGTCGGCCTAGCCAAATTACTTTATATGATTGCATGAATTAAAGTAACATATATTTTGAATTATTGTAGTATCTTGGACCCGGTCGTTAAGCATACGCTACACGCCATTTACTTGACACACCTGCCTATAGAAAGTATGCGATTCACTCAGTTTCCACAGTATGATGCACACTATATGACTACTGTGCTACGAGAGTTCCATGTAAGTCGAATTACATAACTTAAATTAATTAAGATTCTAGGTATTATCATCAATTTCTAATATTTTAACATTATTTGTATAAATTTATTTTAGATATGAGGAGACTGTCTCACAAGAAGCCGGCGACAGTGTTATTACTGCACATGTCACAAAGAACTATTTCGACTGGCTGTACGAGATGAGACAGCGGGCTTCTCGGGCAGTTATTGAGCAGCCTGGGACTACCATACGCGATCATCAGCCTCGCATAGTCTCCGATGCAGCATGGGCAGCTATGTGTGCACATTGGGACGTTGATGACTTCAAGAAAAAGTCTGAGCATGCAAAAAAGAATCGTGGCCAGCTCCAAGTCGTACACACTACCGGCTCACGGTCATTTGAGGAAGTGAAGTCGATAAGTATTGTAATTTAGTTCTTTAGTTATTCGATTGTCATTATCATAATTATTAATTGTTATTTTCATGTATTTATTAGGTCATGCGGGATAGCTTGGGCCGACCTCCTACCATGCTAGAGTTTTGGGATAGAGCCCACATGCCAAGGATTCTAGCATGTCTCCCGCAGCATTAGCTATACGAGTAAGACTAATAGAAATTAATGTATATAATTATTAATATTAGGTAGTTGATATAATGATTTCATTAATATTCAATGTCGCAAAATAAATTATAGGACCGATTTCAGAAGTTTCGAGAACAGCGTATAGCTAAGTTGGAGGCTGCTAAGGGGATGCTGAGCCGTTAGGTTCCACCATTCCTCCGACCGAGATTGTATTATCTTGGGATGACGAGTTGAGACTATGGGTTACGTATTAGGATCCCCATAGTAGTAGTACCAGTAGGTATCGAGTGTTGGGCCTACCGACGATGTCGGCGTATACATGAATTACCTTGAGGTAATATTATTTTTGCTATATAAGTTAATATAATTTAATTGCAAATATTATTTGTAATAATATATTTGTTTTCACAGGCTCTAGCCAACGCCATCGTCTGAGAGTACCTGTTGGATCATCTCACACGGGCGTTGGCTTGGATGACTAGATTTTCCAGAGGGTCATGGCGGCTGTGTCGGAGACATTTCGTATGGATCCAATTATCCGTCATCAGGAGTTACCCAGCCAAGATCGCCTTCACAAGCTAGCACAGGATATTGCAGCAAGGCGACCGTCGAGAGTACGGGTATCCTGCAGGAGAAGTTTGACGCGATACGCGATGAGGTGCTCCGGTTGGTGGTTACCTTACTCTTTGAGACTTTTGGCCCGATAGGGAGTTAGCTCCCACCTACTCAGGTATTATATTTATTTTAAGCTTATTAATTTGCATGTTATTTAATTTTTATACTGTCTATTTTGATTCTCTTATACGGACTAATGCGTTTTATTTTTGTTTATATCAACAGGGTGATGCTACTATCGATGATGATGACGAGCAGGATTTCCGGATACCCGAGCAGCATCGTCGACCCCCGCCAGATGACTCTGATCCTGCTGGTGGTAGTACTAGTTTAGGTTGATATATATATATATATATATATATATATATATATATATATATATATATATATAATGTCTATCATATATCTGTCTAGATGTTTTGTAGAACATTGTATAGGCACGTAGTGATAATTCAACGCCATTTCATTGTTTGTTTTAGTTTATAAGTTATACTATATTAAAGTATATATACTCTACATATAAACACCATTGTTATCTGTACATGATTATTGTATATATTTTTGTAGTTTTATTTTGTAGTTTAGTTTTAAAGTTTATAAGACACACCATTTGTAGCTTATAAGTTTAGTTTAGATGGGTTGATTATGTATTATGGGTTATATTATTAGTGTAGTTGTACAACATTTGTAGTATATACAACGTTGTATTATGGGTTGATTATGATATATATGTCGTTGTTGGTTGTTGGATGTAGTTGTAATATGGGTTGAATATTATTGTATGTATTGTTGTGATAAACAGGTTTCAGGTACAAAAAAGGGGTTTAAGAACCTGGAAAATGCAAAAGCAAAAAAAAGGGTTTTTTTAAAAATTACTATTTTCGACGGAATAAACTAAAACCGACAGAATTTCCGTCGGAAATAATAGATTTAATTTATTTTATAAAATGCTATTTATAGAAATAATTTATTTAGAAAATGATATTTTCGACGGATTTAACACTATTTCTGCCGAACATACCGTTGGAATTAAAAAAATTCACTTTTTCATGTTGCGCCACATGGCAAGTAGTATCCGACGATTTTTTTTAGACGAGATAAATTTCGCCGAGTATAGGTTATTTTTGACAGAACGTTCGTATAAGTCCCTCGTAAATTAATTTTTCCGACCGAATTATTGACGAAAATAAGCTCTACGGCAATAAATTCGTCCGAATTTCTGACGGAATATTCCGTTGGAAATAAGGTATTCTCGACGGAAAAGCCTTATTTCCGACAGAATAGTCTGTCGGAAATAGCCAATTTTCTTGTAGTGTTGTATGCATACTACTTTCATAGGGTAGGGGGTGAGGGTTGGGGTAGGGAGTGGGGGTAGGGGTTGTATATATAATCAGTAAATATTATTTTTTTGAGGTGGGGGTGGGGGCTAGTGGTGGGAGTTGTATACATAATCAGTAAATATTATTTTTTTAGAGTGGGATGGGGGTGAAGGTAGAGGGTGGGGATGTAGGGGTAGGGGGATGGGGGTGTAAGGGGGTGGGGTGGCGTGGGGGGTAGTGGTAAGGTGGGGGTGGGGGTAGGGGAGTAAGGGTAGGGGTAAGGTGGAGGTAGGGGTAGGGGAGTAAAGGTAGGGGTAAAGGTGATGTAGGGTGAAGGGGTAGGGAGTAAAGGGTTGGCGTTGGGGTTTTACATAATCAGTAAATATTATTTTTTTGGGGTAAGGGGTGGGGGGTAGAGGGATGGGGGATAGGCGTGGGGTCGTGGGATGGGGGGGTAGGGGTAGTGGTAGGTTTTTTTCGATGATCATTGAATAATATAACCACTTATTTAAAAGTTTCTAATTAATTGTTCATAATTTTTTGATGTATAAATAAGTTTAAAATATATTATTATTGGTAAAGGTATAATAGTTCAAATGATATTTTTTAATCAAATCCTTTAATTAATCCAGGAAAAAACAAAACATGAGATTATTTTAAGTTATCCCATGAATAATCTCATAAAAAACAAACACGTGACTAGGACTGGACTATTTAATTCTAGGATTAATAGTCTTGGAATTATAATCTCATTGATTATAATCCCGGGATTATAATCTTTACAAACAAACATGGCCTTTGTTTTATTCAATCATAGTCCATCATAAGAATTGATCAAACACAACCGTTAGATTAAGTCAACATTAATATGCAATCTTCAGATTAAATAAAGTGATCTATTTTGTCTCTAAAAAAATAGAGTAATTGAAAGAGAGGAAAAAGAGTAATTAATTAGTATATGGATAATAATAAAATTTTCAATCAATATAAATTAATTAATATTAAAATTAATGAGATTTTTTAATATACGTGATTATGTTTTAAGCGACTTATATAATGGAAAGGAGATAGTATTAATTACTAATTAACCCTTCATAATGAAGATCTTCATTCTTTATTAGCAAAAGTCCATCATCATCAGAGTGACCCTAGTGAGGGCCAATAACATAACATATATAATCTAAATCAAACTTTATCAGTATTTGTTAATTTTTTAATTTTGGGGTTGGGGATTAGGGATTCGAACCTAGGACCTCTTGCTTGGCAAGAGGCCTAGGGAACCACTTGAGCCAAAGGTTCTTGGTTGTTGTGTATGACTTTTGTGAGAGAAGAAATATTATAATGCGTTTTTTCAATTAAAAAAAAAAGCCCCCGGGCTGGCTCGGCCCAACCCGGGCCACGGGCCTCATATTTTCAGCCCAAAAAAACTGGGCCATTTTGTCCCAACCCAAATTTGGCCCTACCAATTTGGGCTGGCCCGTCCCGTTTGTTAGGTCTATTAGTGATAATCTAAGAGGAATTTCGGGTAACAAAGTTTGTTGTTATCTAGTGCTATTAGTTTCATTGAAGGATAAATTTTGATATGCTTAATTAATCTATTTTCTGTGAAAAGGGGATACTGAACTGGAAAACTGAAGTTGTTTATTTATTGGTTAAACTTATTACTTTTACATTGTTATGTTAATTTAGTTAATTGAATTCAAAACACCCTTAACTTTTACTTTATGTTTTTAGTTAGAAACATAAGAATATATGTGAATAACATAGTTCTCTGTGGGATCGACCCTTGCTTTTACTATACTGTGCTTAGTTTTGATTCGTAGAGTTAAATGAGGTTTTTATTTTTTGGAGTGTAAACAACAACTACCAAAATTTTGGCACCGTTGTCGAGGAATAATTAATTGCTTTTATTTATTCTTTGTTTCTTTATTATTTTATGACTCGATCCTCTCAATATGTTAAGCTCAATTTGGATCCAGATATTGAGAAAATATCAAAATGGCTCAGTAAGGAAAATCTTAGAGTGTAGCATACAACTGCAGAAGAAGGAGTTCCAGCACCTGGCCTCAACATAGCACTCGAATTGCTGTCCAACATCTCATCAAGTGAATCAAAAGAGAAGATAGTTGTTCCAAACAACAACATGACTCTCAAGGAGTAAGCAACACCAAATTTAAATCAACAACTTTTATGTATTGAATATCCAACTTTGAATGCTGCTTTTGAACTTAAATCAGGTCTAATCCATCTGTTGCCTAATTTTTGTGGTCTTGCAAGTGAAGATCCATATAAGTATTTAAAGGAGTTTCATGTGGTGTGTTCCACTATGAAGCCACATGGAATAATTAAAGAGCAGATAAAGCTTAGAGCTTTTCCCTTCTCACTAGCAGATCTAACAAAAGACTGGTTTTATTATCTTCCTTTAGGATCAATCCAATCCTGGAATGACATGAAGAAGTTTTTCTTGGATAAGTACTTTCCTTCTCCAAGAGTGGCCAACATCAGAAAGGAAAAAAGGAGATATGTGGAATCAGACAATTTAGTTGAGAAACACTCTATGAGTACTGGGAGAGGTTCAAGAATCTTTGTTCTAGTTCTCCACCTCACCAAATTGATGAACAACACATGATCTAATACTTCTATAAAGGACTGATACCAATTGACTGGAGTATGATTGATGCTGTTAGTAGAGGAGCATTGGTTGAAAATTCCATAAGATGTAAGGAACTTGATTGCAAATATGGCACCTAATTCATAGCAGTATAGGACCAGGAATGATCATACACCAAAAAAGGTAAATGAGGTAACCACTTGTAATCTTGAACAACAACTTTTTAATTTATCTGTTATGTTTAGGAAAATAGTTATAGGTAACATGTTAGTTGCAAAGACTTATGGAATCTGCCTATAGTCAAACCACAACACAGATGCATGCCCAACATTACAAGATGAAGAGGTTGTGCAATAAGCCAGGGAAACTATCAGGCATAACCTCAAAAGAAGTATGATCCTTACTCAAATACCTACAATCCAGGCTGGAGGAATCATCCCAATCTTAATTATGGAGGAAATAGGCCACCAGTACAAGGAGTTTTCCCAGCTAGGTGACAAGGTTTTCAACCAGCTTAACCTCAGTTTTAACCTAAACAAGCAGCCCCTAAAACTTTTGAAACATCTATGGAAGACATGTTCAAAGCATTCATGGGTCAGACACAACAATTCATGAGTCATAATAAAAAATTCATGAACCAGACACAACAGTTCCAGCAGGAGACAAGAACTTATGTTCAAGATCAAAGGAATCAAGTGGGTTAACTTGCAACCATAGTGGAAAAATTAGAATCTCAAGGTTAAGGGAAGCTACCCTCATAAACAATTGTCAACCCCAAAGAGAATTTCAGTGCTATTACTTTGAAAAGTGGAAAATAGTTAGTAGTGCCCCAACCTACTACAGAATTTGATGAAGAGAAAGCCCAAAAGGAGGCTGAAATACCTAAGGTAACTTCTAACCTCTATGTTCAAGTTAAGACTAAGCCATTACCTTTTCCACCTAAGAATCACAAGACTTCAAGGAAATATGAGCAGGAAAAAAGGATTCTAGAAAGCTTTAGAAAGGTAGAAGTAAACATTCCCTTATTAGATGCAATAAAATAAGTGCCCAAGTATGCCAAGTTTTTTAAAGAATTGTATACTAATAAAAGAAAATTAAAAGATAATGAAAGAGTCATTGTTGGTGAAAATGTATCAGCAGTACTTCAAATAAAGATGCCCCCTACATGTAAACATCCAAACATGTTCACCATCCCATGTAGAATAGGAATTACCAGATTTGAGAAAGTCATGCTAGATTTAGGAGCTTCAATTAATGTCACGCCATTATCCATATTTGCTTCTTTAAATATAGGCCCTTTGAAACAAACTGGTGTTATTCTCCAATTGGCTGATAGAACTAACACTTACCTGCAAGGGGTAATTGAAGATGTCTTGGTGCAAGTAAATGAGCTAGAAAATTTTTACATTATGGATATGGAAGATGATACATCTCCAAATCCTTCACATATCTTGCTAGGGAGACCATTTTTGAAAACAACAAAAACCATGATTGATGTACACAATGGAACCTTGACCATGGAATTTGATGGTGAAAAGTTACAATTCAACATATATAAATCCATGAGGTATCTTAGCGATGTTAATCATGTTTTTTCCATTTATATCATTGACTCTTTAGTGCATGGATCTTTTGAACAATTTCATAAGGGAAGTTTGGAGGTTGCCATCACTAATAGTTTGGAGTTGGATAAAGAAGAAGAAATTAAGCAGAACCATGAATTGAAGGAGGTTGTGGCTGCATTGTATTCTTTGCCTAAAATTTTAGATAAATATACAATCAATTCCATTCAATTACATGATTCTCATCAAAAAAGGTTACCATATGTTGTGCAAGCCCTAACCTTAGAACTAAAACCATTACATGCACACCTGAAATATGTATATTTAGGGACTGATGATACTCTACCAGTAATTATTACTAGTAATCTAACCAAAGTGTAGGAAGATAAATTACTAAGAGTCCTTATGGACCACATCATAGTTTTTAGTTGGACAATAACAGATATAAAAGGTATTAGCCATGTTATGTGTATGTATATAATTCTTTTGGAAGAAGGAGCTAAGCCCACCAGGGAAGCACAAAGAAGGTTAAATTCACCCATGATGGAGGTAGTGGAGAAGGAGGTTCTAAAGTTGTTTGATACATGCATAATTTACCCATATCAGATAGTCAATGGGTGAGTCCAGTACAAGTAGTACCAAAGAAGTCTGGAATAACACTAATCAAGAATGACGACAATGAGTTGCTGCTAACAAGAGTACAAATAAAATGGAGAGTGTGCATTGATTACAGGAAATTGAATGTTGTGACTAGAAAAGATCATTTCCCTATCCCCTTTATTGATCAAATGTTAGAAAGATTAGCTGGTCATGCTTATTACTATTTTTTAGATGGATTTTCAGGTTATAACCACATTGTGATTGCACTAGAAGAATAGAAAAAGACCATTTTTACATGTTAATTCAGAACATTTACTTATAAAAAATGTCATTTGGACTATGTAATGCCCTAGGTACTTTTCAAAGATGCATGGTAAGTATTTTCTATAATCTGTTAGAAAACTGCATTGAACTCTTTATGGATGATTTCGCAATTCATGGTGATTCTTTGGATGCAAGCTTAGACAATTTAACTAAAGTACTTGACAAATGTTTAGAGTCCAATCTTGTTCTTAACTGGAAAAAATGTCATTTCATAGTAGAGTAAGGTATAGTGCTAAGACATTTTGTTTCATCTAGAGGTCTAGAAGTTGATAAAGTTAAGTTAGAAATTATTGTTGCATTGCCTTACCCTATAAAAGTGCAGGAGATTCGTTCATTCCTTGGTCATATAAGTTTCTATCAAAGGTTTATCAAGGACTTTTCAAAGATAACACTGCCCTTGTCCAAATTACTACAGAAAGATGTGAAATTCCAATTTATAGATGAGTGCAAAGAGGCATTTGACAAACTGAAGACATTGTTGACCTCAGCACCTATAATCCAACCACCAAACTGGGATCTACCTTTTGAAATCATGTGTGATGCTAGCAATTATGCAGTTAGAGCTGTCTTGGGCTAAAGAATCAACAAAACTGTCCATGCCATTTATTATGCTTCCAGGACTTTGAATGCTGCTCAGATAAACTACTCTACAACTGAGAAAGAGGTGTTATCATTTGTTTTTGCCTTAGATAAATTTAGATATTATTTACTTTGTACTAGGGTTGTAGTTTATTTTGATCATATTGCTCTCAGGTACTTGCTAATTAAGAAGGAATCCAGGCCTAGAATCATTAGGTGAATTTTGCTATTGCAGGAGTTTGACTTAGAAATCAAAGTCAAAAAAGGAGCATACAACTTGGTAGCAGACCACTTGAGTAGACTAATTAAAGAGGAAGAGACCCTAACATTGCAAGATTCTTTCCCAGATGAGTACTTGTTTTCTATTGATAATGTTTTTATCTTGTTATGCTCAAATCGTTAATTATATAGCCAGTGATTTTGTACCAAAAGAATATTCTAAAATGCAAAAAGATAAACTCAAATAAGATGCTAAACACTATGTATGGGATGACCCACAACTATGAATAAGGCTGTAAACAAGCCAACACAGTTCGAGCTCAATTCGGGCTTGACTCGAAAAAATACGAGCGAGACTCGGATTCGTTAATAATATGATCCAAATCTGAGCATTAAAAATAGTTCAAATAAAAATATGAGTAGAATCTGAGCAAGATTATACTCGACTCGTTTAAGATTCAAACTACTCGAATTCTTGATTATGATTCGATATATACTCGGTTAATACATATTCGATTAGATGTTCGATACATTCTCTTTTAATATATAAAAATTTAAATCAAATTAGGATAATTAGTTATTATTTTATTTTATTTTTATTTTTAATTGTGATTTTATATTTATAAAGTGTAATAATAAATATATTTTCTCATTTTTAAGTAAAATAACAAATTCAATTTATAATTATATTTATTATAAAACTAGTTATTATGTGGAGACTTGAATTCGAGCTTGAATTTGAAGCTCGCTAGTAGTTTGAATAAATATTCGAGTCGAGTCGAATTTAAGTAGGATTTTTCAAATATAATTCGAATTCGAGCCGAATTCGAGTACGAATTTATCATTTCGAGTCGAATTCGAGTAACTCTCTGTTCGCTCCGGTTCGACTCGTTTACACCCTTAACTATGAAATTTTTGTAGTGATCAGGTTGTTAGAAGGTGTGTACCCAATAGTGAATTCCAATATATTCTAGCTTTTTGTCATTCATATGCTTGTGAAGGTCATTTTGGACCTAAAAGAATTGCTCACAAAGTTCTAGAATCTAGTTTCTATTGGCCTACTATTTTTAAAGATTCTTATTTGTTTTGTAAGTCATGTGCAAACTGCCAAAAGACAGGAAATATCTCACACATAAATCAAATGCCACAGATCCCCATTTTAGTTGTTGAAATATTTGATGTCTGGGGTATTGATTTTATGGTACCCTTTCCTTCATCTTTTGGTAATACTTATAACCTTTTGACTTTTGGTTATGTCTCTAAATGAGTTGAAGCTAAGGATACAAGGATTGACGATTCTAAAGTGTTGCAGATTTTGTTCTGTCTAACATTTTTGTCAAGTTTAGTACTCCAAAAGTTATTATTAGTGATAGAGGAACCCATTTTTGCAATAGGGTGTTGGCAGCTCTGTTTAAAAAGTACAATGTGATACACAGAGATTCCACATCATACCATCCCCAGAGTAATGGCCAGGCTAAGGTGTTCAACAAATAGATCAAATATATTTTTGAGAAAGTAGTGAAGCCTAATAGGAAGGATTGGATTATGAGATTGCCAGATGCACTGTGGGCCTATAGAAAAGCTTACAAGACCCCTATTGGTATGTCACTATATAGGATAGTGTTTGGGAAACCATGCCACTTGCCTGTGGAAATGGAGCTCAGAACTCTTTGGGCAATTAAGCAATGTAACAAGAGTTTGGATGAAGTTGGAGAGCAGAGAAAGGTGCGGTTACAAGAGCTAGAAGAGTTAAGGAATAAGGCTTATGAAAGTTCTAAGGTTTACAAGAAAAGGACTAAATCCTTTAATGACAAGAAGATTTTGAGGAAGACCTTTGTTGTGGGACATAAAGTTCTCTTTTACCACTCAAGGCTTAAGCTATTTTTAGGCAAATTATGTTCTAAATGGGTAGGACCTTTTGTTATTACTAATATTTTTCATCATGATGCAGTTGAAATTCAGAGTCCAAGTACAGGGAAGACATTCAAGGTCAATGGCCATACACTCAAGCCATTCTATGAGGACTCTTAGGTGCACGATGTTAAGTTGCTTTATTTGGTGGATCCAGTTTATGCAGTTTTAAAGATGATTGTTATCGAGCCAAATGACATTAAACAAAGGCGTTACTTGGGAGGCAACCCAAGAATTCAGATTTAATTTTCTATTCCCTTTACTTTTATTTTGTAGTTTCATGTTAATTACTTTCTTCTTTGCATGATTGTCTTACATTGGGCACAATGTAAGGTTTGAGTGTGGGGGAGGGGTTTAGGTTTAGTTTACTTTATTTTAGGCTTAGATATGCTGATATATAGATTATATGTGTTTTAACTCAATTCTGCTAAGTTTTTGAAGGTTGAATTCGTAGAATAAAATTAATGCTTATTTGCAGAATCTGATTGATGCTAAATTTATTGATGAATAATTATAGCTAAGTCATGATCCATAATAACTTATTTGAATTGAATTTGTGTTACATGAATACTTGAATATGAGATGCATGCTTATTTGGCCGAGTTATCTGTGGAATTAACTATGTGTACTGATTTCATGATTTAGAAGTATTTGAATGCTTATTTTGTTTGCAGAACCATGTGATTTTTTTTTTGGAAAAGTTGAAAAAAAATTGAGATTGAAGAGAAAAGAAATTGAAATTAAAAAGTGCAGATGTCTTGTGGTGGGATGAGAATGAGCATAAAATGCTCTCACCCATAAACACATGCAAATAAGTGAGATGTAGCATAAAATTCACTCACTTCAAAGAAAGAATGTAAAAGGTGAAATGGAACATAAAATGCATTCAGCTAGAAAAGAAAATTGAAGGTTCTATTGAGAAAAAGGAGTAAAGGGCAAAGTAAACATGTACTAAGTTTTGAGTTAGTGTGCACAACTGTGTTCCATGATAATTTAGTTGGATATTCATGTGGATCATAGGAAAGATATTTGTGTGGATATAGTTTGATTTGAAGAAGTTCAGTGGAGAATGATGAGGTTGCTGTTATAAGTTGATTAATGAGGTGCTAAAAAGATATATGTTGGTTAGTATTAATGTTCATGTTTAAATTTGGAAACCTTTTAGAGTTTAGTTGGACAAAGATTTTGATAAAATTTTGAATTGATGTGTGTTTTGTTTACATGAGGACATGTAAAGAGCTAAGTGTGGGGGAATTTGATAAGTATAAAATGTTGGATGATTTTGATTCCTTTATTTTTCATTTTGTTGTATGTTTTCTGTTATACAAGTTGATTTAATGTGTTTATTGATTTATAGAAGAATTAAGTATGATTCTGCAAATATGGAGTTTAATGCCAGTTTTTAGTTATTTTTAGTAGTACTTTACGATTGTTGAGTAATCACTCTACGTTCGTAATGTTGAAGTGCAGTCTGGCAACTCTACGATCGTAGGAAGACTTGGGCAGTTTCACTTTACGATTGTCAAAATTCACTCTACGACCAGACTTTTTATTCGACGATTTGCATGATCTACGACATTGGACTCTACGATTGGCTATTCTACTCTACGTTTTCAGCTCAGTAGCTAAGACACTCTATGACTGACGAGGTTTACTCTATGATTCCAAGATAAGAGTTTCACTCTAAATTTGTCTGCTGAGAAGCTCTACTCTACAATTGTATGGGTTGACTTGTGAGTTGACTTTTGGATTCCAAATCAAAGAAGGATTTACGACATTGGAGCTTAATAGTTCGATTCTTAACATGATTTGGAGACAGAGTTATACATCAAGAAGAAAGTTGAAGTTGATTAAATAAAGTAGAATCTGATATGGAATCTAAGTTAAAGTTAGATAAGGAAAATGAATCCGAACTGGAAAAGGAAACTGAAGAAGACTTAACTTTGGAAACTAAATTCTAATTCAATAAAGAAGCTACTTTTCAGAGATTGAGAAGGAGATTGAAACTACCATATCTGCAGAGTGAAGACTTCCGAAGTAAAATAGGATTAGAATTCTTCTAGGTTTTCAATTGTATCTATAAATACCTTCACTTGTAAAAATCCTGACACATCTCAAATTATATATTACTTATTATTTTTGTTACGTTAACAACATGTCAGGCTAGTTATTTTATTTTAGTTTGAAGGGGATGTTGAACCTTAGTAGCAGTTTATAGTTTGATTAAATATACATTATTTATTCTTCTTTATATGAAATTCAATCTTGATAATCTGTTTTAATTGTTTGAATATTATTTGGCTAACTGATTTGGTTTCTGTAAAATTAAATTAGTTAGCTGATAATATTTGTTAGATTAAGGAAAAGTATTACGTAATTGATATTGTTCCTAATCACAAGTAGCAGTTAGCGATACATGATTGTGGACAAGTTTTTAAGTATTGCTATGGTTATCAGAAGAGAGGTTAAAAATCCGAGCTTATGTGTTTGCTGCTAGGAATAGTCTAATTCCTTGGTTCTTAATGTTGCTGTTATATTAAATCTAGAGAGCTTGTTCTAGATTGTATAATAGTTAGAATCTTGTGAAAAACTTGTTTCATTTAGTGATAATCTAATGGGAATTTTGGGTAACAGATTTTGTTATTATCTAGGACTATTAGTTTCATTGAAGGATAAATTTTGATATGTTTAACTAAACTATTTTCTTTGAAAAGGGGTTACTGAACTGGAAAACTGAAGTTGTTAATTTATTGGTTAAACTTATTACTTTTACTTTTTTCTGTTAATTTAGTTAATTGAATTCAACCCCACCCCCAACTTTTACTTTCTGTTTTTAGTTAGAAACATAAGAATAAATCTGAATAACATTGTTCTCTGTGGGATCGACCTTTGCTTCTGCTATACTATGCTTAGTTTTGAGTTCGTAAAGTTAAGTGAGATTTTTATTTTTTGGAGTGTAAATGACAACTACCAATGACCTTTCTCCATGTGAGGGATGGATGTGATCGGACAGTCGATCCCAAAGCTTTTAACGACACCGGTTCATTTTTGTAATGATTGATATTTTACCAAATGGGTTGCAGCTGCTTCATTTCCTAAGGTTATTAGGGAAATCATTACCGGCTTCATTTGAAACAACATAATCTGCTGATATGGAAAACCTAAGGTGATCATTTCAGGTAATTCCAAGAACCTTAATAACGACACGATGAACAAGTTATGCAACCTTTCAAGATCAAGCACCTAAACTCGGTAATCTACAGGCCGAAAGTGAATGGGACAGTGGAGGTCATACACAAAAATCTAAAGAAGACCATTCAGAAAATGGTAGGTAACCACAAAGGATGGCCCGATCTCCTTCCATTATCTTTTCTTGCCTACAGAACATCAATCAGAACATCCACAAGGACAACTCCATATGCTTTGGTCTACAGAATAGAGACATTACTACCAATTGAAGTAGAGATCCCTTCTTTATGCATTCTCTTGGAAGCCAACCTTAAGGAGGATCAAATAATTCAGAACCGGTATGACTAGTAGACCTTAATTGAAGAAAAGAGGATGTCAACTATTTTCCAAGGTCAATTATACCAACAAAGGATTTCTAGTGCATACAACAAGAAGGTGAAACCTTAGATATTCTAGGATAATGACTTAGTCCTCAAAAATATACTCTTAATTCAAGACAATTTTAAAGGGAAGTTTTTCCCAAACTGGTAAGGCCCTTTTCATTGTCAAGAAGGTGTTATCTAGAGGAGCGCTCATATTTCAAGAGATGGATGGAGAAGTATTTTCACAACCTCTCAACTCCGATTCTACCATAAAAATTTACGCCTGAGATTTTAGGTTTATAAGTAATAATCCAGACCACTAAGACTAGAGCTTGTCCAAAGAAAAACAATATTATCTTCGATAAATGAAGGTTAGGATTAATCTCTAAAAATTTCGTCTGACATCTACAGACAGAGTTCGAAGCCTTTATATATATAAATAAATAAATGCATGATCTGATGGGCGTAGTGAAAACTCATAAGGGCGTTGCAAGTAAAAATGTAGGATCATGGCAAGATACAGAGAGTATGTAAGATCAAGGCAAAGATAATTAAGACTACAATTGAACCTTTTAAGCCCTTAGGAGTGTTTGTACACTTAGTGCCCTAAAGTCAACTGACTTGGGAGTTATTGGTCGAAAGTTCGCTACATGGGCGACTTTGAAAAGCCTAACAAAGATTAACATTACACAATTCAAGAATTAATAAAAGAAAAAACACAAACAAGATGGAGCGTAAAATGCATTCGTTATGAAAATAATAATAATAATAAGAATTTTTGAAATACATTGATGTAAACAATAGACTAATATAACTATATAAGCTCACTTTTAGAAACAGGTAAGGCTAGAAGACAGAGGATGATATTATTCTGCATTATATATATTCATTAACTAAAATAGCCTTTATATAGGCTAATACATAACTGATAACATGAAAGCTAATACATAACTGATAACATGAAAATAGGCACTACCCAACGTTCACAAAATAAACTCCTACCACTACCCAACGTTCACAAAATAAACTCCTACTGACTCGGTAAACATAAACAAACTGATTGACAATCCTTAAGACTAGGACAACCCAAAACATGCAAATTACTTATTATCTCAACAATCCCTCCCTTAAACTGATGTTCCAGACATAACATTCAGTTTAATAGAATCAAATGTTGAACCTCCATCTCTCAAACTGGATCATATGAAGTTCAAACACCAAGTAGCTTCCTCAGCTTCTAAAATGTAGGCAGTTTGAGGGGCTTAGTAAATATATCAGCAACCTGATCTTCACTCCTGCAGTAAATAAGATCAATGACTCCATCATTCCTGAGATCTCTCAAGAAAAGATACTTCACATCTATATGTTTGCTTCGACCATGTAGAATAGGATTTTTTGAAAGCTTTATTGCTGAACTGTTGTCACAATAAATCTAATAGGCCCATCCTTTTTGCAATGCAACTCTTTAAGAATTCTTCTCAACCAAATAGCTTGAGTAGCACATGAAGTTGCAGCAACAAACTCAGCTTCTGTTGTTGATAAAGTGACAATATGTTATTTCTTTGAAGACCAAGAGATAGCTCCTGAACCCAGTATAAAAGCATAACCCGAAGTGCTTTTCATGTCATCTTTATCTCCAGCGTAATCACTGTCTGTGAAGCCAATTAAGCCTGACATTTCTCCCTTCTTGTAGAACAACCCATAATCAAATGTACCTTGCAAGTAAGGAAAAATCCTCTTTGCAGCTAGAAGATGCATCTCCCTTGGTTTTTCCATGAACCTGCTAATAAGATTTATAGCATGCATTATATCGAGCCTTGTGGCTGTTAAATACATCAAGCTTCCGACTATTTGTTTGAACCTGGTGCTGTCAACCCTTCTTCCTCTAGGATCTTTGATAAGTTTCAAACCAACTTCAGTTGGTGTACAAACAGAATTGCAATTCTTCATTTGAAATCTGTCTAAAAGTTCTCTCACATATTTCTTTTGAGAAATAAAAATACCAGTAGGGGACTGCACCACTTCAATCCCAAGAAAGTAGTGCATCATACCAAGATCGGACATCTCAAATTCAGTCATCATGGATTTCTTAAAACTTTCAAACATTATTGTGTTATTACCAGTGTAGATTAGATCATCTACATATAAACAGATAATGAGCATTTTTCCTCCATCTTCCATCTTTATGAAAAGTGTATGTTCATAATGACATTTTTGAAATCCTTCCTTTAAAAAGTAAGTTTCTATACGATTATGCCAAGCACATGGAGCTTGTTTTAATCCGTATAGAGCCTATTTTTAATTTATACACTTTATGCTCATTGCCAAGTTTCACATAACCAGGAGGTTGATCGATAAATACCTCTTCTTTCAAATCTCCATGAAGGAAAGTTGATTTCACGTCCAATTGGAAGATAGGCCATGAGTTTTGAGCTGCCAATGAAATCACCAATCTGATTGTGTCATGCCTTGCAACCGGAGCGAAGACTTCTTTATAATCAACACCAAACTCCTGCTTGTAGCCCTTAGCCACCAAACGTGCCTTGTGCTTATCAACTTCACCATTCTCTTTTAGCTTTGTCTTATAAACCCATTTTACACCAATTGTTTTCTGCCCTTTGGGAAGATCATAAAGCTCCCAAGTATCATTTCTTTTTATGACTATAATTTCAGCATCCATAGCTTTTCTCCATTTTGATTCTTTGACAGCCACTTCGAAAGTGACAGGATCACAATATGAAAATAACGCAAAATGTGTAAGTATATCTTCTTCAGACTTGTCAGAATCATTTACCTCATAATCTGTCATCCAAGCAGGCCTTTTTCGTTGAGGTCTTTGTTCTGCAGCTTCATTAACAAGTGGACTTTGAGGTTGATCTTGAATGATTGGGTCTGGTTATTGTACTGTCTCCATAGGTTGCTGCCTTGTCTCGTCATCATCTAAATCTGCTGGAATGCTTTGCTTAACACCATTTTCACTCCACAACCATGTGCCTTTTTCATCAAAAACCACATCACGACTGATAATTATTTTCATGGTGCAAGGATTGTACAATTTATAGGCCTTTGATTGATCACTGACACCACGAAAAACACATTTTTCTCCTTTGTTGTCCAGTTTCTTTCTCTTCTCATCTGGAATATGGGCATAAGCAATACATCTAAAAATTCTGAAATGATCTACTGCTGGTTTTCGTCCGCTTCAGGCTTCTTCCGGCGTCATATTTTAAACAACAAGTGTGGGGCTTCTGTTCAAAATGTGAATGCTCCAATTAACTGCTTCTGGCCATAAAGTTTTCAGAATACCGTTGCTTGTCAAAAGACTTCGCACCATATTCATAATAGTGCGATTTTTCCTTTCGCACACACCATTTTGTTGGGGAGTGTAAGCTGTTGTAAGTTGCCTCTTGATTCCATGAGCCTCACAAAAACTTGCAAATTCATGTGAGTTGTATTCTCCACCACGATCAGTACGAAGAACTTTGATGGGGCTGCCAACCTCCTTCTCAACAAGCACTTTATATTTTTTCAAGGCTGCAAAAGCTTCACATTTCTCTTGTAAAAAATAAATCCAAAATTTTCGACTATAATCATCAATGAAGGTAATTATGTATCTTTTACCTCCATTAGTAGATGGACTTATTCTCCCACACAGATCAGAGTGAATCAGTTCCAATGACCTTTTTGCTCTCAATGATTTTCCTTGCATGAATTGATTACGATGTTGTTTGCTAACAACGCATTCTTCACAAACTTCAGCGGGAGCTTTAATTTGAGGAAGACCAATCACCATGTTTTTTCTGTTGTAGAGCCTTTAAACCACCAAAGTTTAGGTGACCATAACGAAAATGCCATAGCCATGTTTCATCCTTCAATTTTGCTGAAAAACATGTATGATTGGTGTTGTGAAGAAACAATGGGAACATGCGATTTTCTGTCATGTTAACTTGAGCAATTAAGCCCAACTTTGCATCTTGAAGTCGACATACTCTATTTTTGATAATAATCTCGTACCCCTTTTCTTGTAGCTGACCCACACTGAGCAAGTTGGTCTTTAAGTCTGGGACAAAAAGAACATTAGAGATATGGGTAGAATTCCCTTTAGTTTGAACAGTTACCTTTCCTTTTCCCATGATAGAAACTATGGAGTTGTCACCAAACTTGACAGTATTACGGAACGATTCGTCCAACTTAGAAAACGCCTTTTTGTCTCCACACATGTGGTTGCTGCAGCCGGTGTCTAAATACCACATGTTTTGTTGAGCTTCTTCCTTCACATGACACAACATCAAAAGAGACACTTCTTCTTCCTTTTCTGCAAAGTTAGTTTTTTCTCCACTTTGTTTATTCAAACTAGTGTTACACTCTGACTTATAATGGCCATACCTGTGACATCCGTAACATTCAACATTGGACTTGTCTGCTGACTTTGGTCTATAATTTGTTGAGTGGTAGTCGCCACGTGCTTTGCTTTTTCCTTGAAATTGTTTCTCATGATGCTGATGGTTTTGTTGGTGGAACCCATAATCATTGTTAAATCTGCCTCCTCTACCACGACCATTGCCTCTACCCCGCCCACTATCAGCTCTGTTAGGTGTAGAGTTATTTTCTTATAAGGCCTTCAATGCTTGTTCTTCTTTCTCCTGTTGGTTAATTTTTTCTCATGAACCAACAGAGAACTTTGTAATTCATCAATTGAATGTTTATCAACATCATTAGCCTCTTCTATAGAACAGACAACAAAATTAAATTTTGGTGTCAAGGATTGAAGAATCTTCTCAACAATGGTAACATCATTTGTCTTGTCGCCATGGATTCGCATCTGATTAACGATTGCCATCGTTCTTGAAAAATAGTCTGAAACAGACTCTCCTAATTTCATTCGAAGCATTTCGAACTCCGAACGAAGTGCTTGAAGCTGCTGCCTCTTAGCCCGTGTTGTACCTTGATACTACTTCTTCATGGAATCCCAAATATCCTTGGAAGTGTCTTTGCATATCCTTGGAAGTGTCTTTGCGAAGAATTGTTTCCAAAATGGGACAATCAATGGCCTGAAAAAGGTAATTTTTTGCCTTTAAATCTTTTAGTTTTCTCCCTTCCAACTCTGTTTTCTGAGCATCTGTCAACACTGCGTCTTTTTATGGTTGTCCAATTCCAGATTCAACAATCTGCCAATATTCTTTTGACCGCAGGAAAGTCTCCATTAGCATGCTCCAATGATCAAAGTGACCATCAAAACGTGGGATCGCCGCCTGCACAAAATTGGAATCTAAAGCCATTGATTTACTGCTTCTGCAAAAGAAAAACATATGAGTAAATAAAGCTACTGCTATTTTGGACAATGGACTGTTTGGGGACTTTCACAGTCTTTTGGGACTCTCTCGCTTTTCTCTCCTATTTCTGGCTTTGATACCACTGATGTAAACAATAGACTAATATAACTATATAAGCTCACTTTTAGAAACAGGTAAGGCTAGAAGACAGAGAATCATATTATTCTGCATTATATTTATTCATTAACCAAACAACCTTTATATAGGCTAATACATAACTGATAACATGAAAGCTAATACATAATTGATAACATGAAAATAGTCACTACCCAACGTTCACAAAATAAACTCCTACCACTACCCACCGTTCACAAAATAAACTCCTACTGACTCGGTAAACATAAACAAACTGATTGACAATCCTTAAGACTAGGACAACCCAAAACATGCAAATTACTTATTTTCTCAACATACAGGGTGTCTAAGTTATAGAGGTGAAGTAAAATTGCTTATATATGTGATTATCTTTCTTTGAACCATATGATTCATGAGTTTACTGAATTATGATTCGATTGACATGTTGAGACACACAATGTGGGTTGAAAATGAAGTAGTTGGTGATATTTTTGAGTTTTAACTTCTGCTTGAGTTTGAACGTTCATTTGAGTTATGGTTAAGAATCTTCGAGGCTATTTACGGATATTTGTGTTGATTCATGCTTGAGTTGGTAGAATCATGATGGTTAGTTGCATTCATTCTGTTTAATTCATTTGTGTTGCTTGAAGACAAACAATTGCTTAAGTTTGAGATTATTTGATGAGCGGAAAATATACCCATGAATCGGATGCTTTTGGACTTGGTTTTAAACAAAGCAACAAGGACTATTGTTTCAATCTCTTATTTCCTCTCAGAAATTAGTACGGGTTATTTAACCCTTAACCCTTCTCTTTTTTGTTTCATTACTGATCTAACAATGTCTGATAACATCCTCTTTGCATATGGAATCTGACATTTGTGGTGAACCAGAAATGCTGCAACCTTCAAACACCATCACAAAACCCTTTAGCCCTTCTCAAACTTACTCATGTTTACCAGTTTAAGCATATATCATTCTTTTGATGCACCAAGCATTTTATTATCATGTATACTAGAATTTGGAGGACAACGAACGCTAGAAATTCACATTTGGATTAAAAAAATGAAATTGGTGAAGAAATGGAATAGAGAAGAAAATGTAATGAATCATTTCATTTCAGCTAGAATGAGTTGTTCCGTACCCTTCTCCCAAAGTTCCATTTTAATGGAACAACCAAATATAATATTTTTATTCTATAAGAATGCATAATTCCAATCTCACATTCATTCCTGCGATCCAAACTTAGCACAAGTTCTTGGGGCATTTTAGCATCACTTTATTGTTCACATGTTCTAATGTTACTGGAAAATACAATTCTTTCATATAACTTTTAATCAGCCCCTTAGTACATGGATTGACTAATTTCCTCTGGTTATGGGAAAGTTGCCAATAACATGGAGGAATTTAATGCCATATTGCAGAGCTAGTTTTTTTCACTAGAATTTTCCTGTTTATTATTCCCCTTCGCCCACCCAAATAAAAAAACAAAAAAAGAGTCGGCATAATTTCGGGAAAACAAACATTTAATCTAAAAATAATAAGTACAGCAAAGATAGATACCCGATCTATTGTATATTTTTCTTCCCCCTCTGCCTTGTAATAAACTAATAATGTCATAAAAGAAGCAAATACAGTTCATAACTGGAAAGATCAATAAAACAACAAATTACAACTCTCATTTCCTAATCTACAACAGGAAGACATTTTTCTTAACTATGTACAGCCATCTACCATATAATCTGATTCTAGACACTATATTCTCTTCACCATGGACCAGTATGTGTTCTTCTTAAACAGCGTCTTTTAGCTCCTCGCTCTTTGTCCATCATCTCCAAAACCTGTTACCAAATTTAACAATCAAGATGCCAAAAGAGTAATATCAGAGAGATTATCAGAGAGGACGGCTGATAATCTCTTTTTACACATGCCAAAAGAGTAATATTAATTTATTTTTTTGATAAATCTAATTCCATATATCTTTCCTAACCAATATCTATCTGCAAAACTAATAAACGATGACTCCTGTAAAGTACCCCAAAAAAAAAAATGAAACAAAGGAAAAGAAAGATGATGAGGTCAAGTTGATAGCAAGATGAGGATCTCCTAAAGCACTTGGAGGTACCATTGATTTTCATTACATATTAGGCTTCTTATGTACCGAAAGCCAAAATAAAATCCCCCCATCATTTGGAAACTCAGTTTTCTATTACTTCTTTAACTAGATTATAGTCAAAAAGACAAACACCAAGTTCCACTGTAAACTATAACAACGTTTAATGGATGCAAATAAAACCACACTATCCAGTCTAATAACTTTGTTGTTGCCTCCAACATCTAAGACTTCTTTGTAAAGAGACAATTCAAATTAGCATACAACATAAAACACTACTTGGAAAAGAATTAAGGATGAAACTTTAGTTAAGTACTTGCTAACAATTCTATTAACATAAGATAGAAGTGTGATGAAGAGTTTCTGGTTCCACGATTTTTGATCACTCAAAAGAAGGGAAGACCAAAGAAAGTCTTATTCAAGAATCAAGAAATTAGAGTAACATTGTGAAATTTGCATCTGGTATCGTTTAGATTGTGGTACATAACTGATATGATAACTACCTGCAGTTTGCCAAAATTCTAACCTGACAATAGTCCTAAAACCTACACATAAACCCTTGTGGTTTTGAGGCCAAGTGAAATAACCAAATCTGTCAAAACTCTGTTAAACGAGTGGAATGACTAGTGACTACCATACCCTTCTCTGTTGTTTTCTCTACTATCTATCAGCAACCTTTCTTCCCTCAAATACATACTCTGCATGGGGCGTAGAGAGGAGCATAGCTACTGAAGTAATGACTAGCATTACGGGGCAATGAGGAGATTGGAGCTAGGTAGACCTAGTTTTGCAAATAAGGGACGAGACAATGCCGGAGGGGTTGATGAAATGGTTAAAACTTAAAAGACAATTGATGCAGACCATTGATCGCGCTTGAATATCATGTCTCCATTCGACTTGACTAAGAGAATGAGAGGGTTTGAGGGTATGATCCAGCTTGTGCGGGGATCGTTCAGTTAAGTTATCAAGTCGTCGCCTAGGCGACACTTAGGTGCGTCCAATCAGTACATTTTGGGAAGTCGTTTGGACAACTTGGTTGCAGGGGAGAAAGTCGACCGCTCAGGCAACTGGCAACGACTTCAATGACTTGGACAACTTTCTCGCAACTTGGACGACAATATGGCTTAGCGGTCGACTTGGACAGAGCGGGTTTGGTTCGACCCGAACCTTAACTGGGTTTAAAAAAACAAAGTTTGATTCGACTGTAAACCTAATCGATCAATCGCGACTTCGGAAGAGCAGAGAGGGAGAAACGAGTTGCAGAGCAGAGACCAAGAGCAAGAAAGGGGACTCACCTGCCGACGTGACTTCCAGTATGCCTCCTCTTTCCTTTTCTTTTAATTTTCTTTTCTTCTTCAGTTCTTATACTTTTCTTTTCTTTGTTGCCGATGCGTCGACTTGGACAGAGAGTTTGGTTCTGCTATTTTTTTTCTTTCTCTCTTGGGTTTCACCATTCCTGAGCTTTATTTCCTTCTCTTTCCTTTTCTTTTAATTGAATGCATGTTGCAGCCTGTCTTATAGCGACAGGAGAGATAATATTTTTTTCCTTTCTAAGCCTCTAATGATGTGATGTTACTGAATTATTGTTGTAGTGTTGTATAATATAACTGAATTATTTTTTTTTGTTTGGGAGTATGATAGTGATTGGTGCCTTACATCTGTATAAACTATAATATAGTAGAAAGGAGGAAAACATCCCAATCTGTTAACAGAACTAACAACTAAATTACAACTTATAATACAATAAAACTTATTATTTACTTTAGCAGGAACCCAAATTAAATAAACCAAATCTGAAAATAATTAGTAACCTAAATATATAAATATTCATATAAATATTAAATATATATAATTTTATACGTATAAAATTTACATTGTTAACGACTTATGGACAACTAGTCGGACACTTTGTCGCCTAAGCGCTTAAGCTCCCGACTGTCGCCTTGCCTCGACTTGGCGCCTTGATAAGATCCAATCCACCTGGTTCCTATTGATATATTATCTCTGGATTCTATGTCCTCTAAATTTTCGAATTCAATTGCAACTGTATATGCTGTCCGGATAGCCCATGATTTTGAGTTAGTTGTCAGACTCGTCACCCAGTGAGATGACACTGGTGAGACCTCCGCCAATGGATGAAGAGTTTCTACAGGGAATGCAAGGAATTTGTGAAGCTCACTAGAGAAAATGCTGGAAAAGAAAGGATTCGGGTGGGAATGAGAATGTAAATGAAGAGATGATGTTTTGATTTTGAATGTTGGTTAAAGAATAAAAGTGGATATATGCATTTGTATATGTATGTAGTATTTATGTATCAGCTTATATGTATATGTTAAGAGGGAAGAGGAAAGACAAGGCCGTGTATGGCAGGAAAAATTTAAGAATTGTTGCTTTAAATAGAAAATGGGTAAATAAGAGTAGTTAAAGGGCAAATGGGACTCTCTTTTTTTAGATTGGGGGGGCGTCCGGTCCGGTACTAACGACCGGTACCGTGTAATTTTTTATTTTATTTTTAACCACAATTATAAGAATAATAAATAAAAAATAAAAGAGCAAGTTTGAACAAAAAACTGTAAAAGAAAGTAAATTTTTTATTGAAAAAACACTGTAAACAGTTTTTTGTTCAAACTTGCTCTATTATTTTTTATTTATTATTCTTATAATTGTGGTTAAAAAAAAATACACGGGTACCAGTCGTTAATACTGGTCGTTAGCACCGGACGCCCCCCAACCCCTTCTTTTCAGTATATTACCGTCGGGGCATCTCCATTTGCTTTTGGAGTGTGGACTGAACGCATGGTTAGTTTGGATGGAAATCTTAACAATTTCACTTAGCATTAAAACCACATGCATTTACATGTAGGTTTTAGGACCACAAGGGGTTAGCTGAATTTTGAGTAGATGTGCTTCTGAAATTTACTCAAAAGGTGTCGAGGGATTTGTTTCAAGTGCTAATAAAATACTAAAAAATAAAAAAAATATATAATTTGTTTGATAGAAAATAAAGTAAGTCCTTTACATGAGACTGAAAATGAAGTTAGTTCAAAGGACACGAATACCATAGTTAGTTTAAGAACATCAACAACTTTTATTTATTTATTTCCTTAGTGATTTTTATATATGTATTCAACCAGGAATAAAAAATTCCAACTCGAAGTTGGTGACCAGCCATCAAAATAATGGATAAATAAAATACCAGGCAGATAGATAAATTTCACTACATGACAAACCGGAGATGTAGGTTACCTGATTCTTCTGCATTTCCATTATTTCTGCCTGCAGCAATTAAAGTTAAGTTAGCAATGTTCAGCACACAACTTTTCATATGTTAATAGTGGGCACACAGACAGTCATTCCTTAAATGCACTGGCACCATAAATAGATACCTGTCTCTTCTGCAATTCTTCATTTTCTTCTTTTAGCTTTGCAACTTCAGCTTCCAATTCCGTTGTATAGGCCTGAGAAAGCCAAAAAGAGAAGAGGTTTAGAGCAAATGCTAAACTCGTGTTGTAAAACAAAAATGTAAGTATTCTTAGATTTAGAACATGGTTGCTCCTAAGTACCCTGCCTAATGAAATATTTATGAACTAATGCATCACATGGAAGCTTATATTAAATGTTTATACCAATTTAAGATAGTACGGCCAAAATTATTATATTCCTTAAAGCGTAGACGTTCCATTACCTTGCAGTAAATGAGATCCTTATAAGTTCTCATGGTCTTTCATTCCTTGGCAAATCAGATCGCTATCACATTACCATTCTGCCGCATAAGATATCCAATCCTTCATGAAGTTTTGGATGCAACATGTCTACGAATGATATAGGCAAAATTTAAATTTTAATGACCGTCAAAATATATTAAGTGACAAGAAGATGAAACTTTCACTATTTCTTTGGCATTTTCGAGTAAATTACACTCATTTACACATTGTTTTCTTTCTTTTTGCAGCAAGAGGCAAGTATGTTAACCGATATAGTGGAATTCATATATTAGAACAAGGCGGTACCATTTTGTCAAAATTTAACTAAATCCTAAATAAACTCGAGATTACTATTGAAGATATAACAGTCCCACATAGGGCAAATAATTCCTGGAGACTATCTAATAACCTTGATGGGATACTAGTACACTGATTTCCAATTGGGTGAGTTGGATACTTCAACTTGGTGCATCATTCATGTGTAGACCAACAACTCACATGCTCCAAGTCACCCAATTAAAATTGTCTCCATGTTTGGCTCAATATAACACCACATCAGTTAAATAAGACATGTAGACTCGATATATAACCTTAAATATAACCTTGGTGAACTACTTTACTCATTGCCAATTGGTTTTGAGTTGGATGCTTTAACAAATGTTACATACAATAACACTTATGTATGACACTTTAGCAATGCAACATTTAGTAGTATGTTTCAATAGAAGACTAATAGAGGTTGGTTACTTCTAAGTGAAGGTTGCGTTGTGTGCCTCAAATAAAAGGGTACATGCCCTGACAACGAATTATATAGTTGTAAAAAGTACTTCCAAAAGAAAGATACATCTCTTTGATCTCTAATCACCATAAACTACACTTGCTATGGTGAAAGGCAATAAATGCAAGTTATACAGATTTTGTTTGGACATACAGGAAGAAGGTCAATCAATAACTTTGATCTCCGAATTGGGGAGCTTTGGAGGGATATTAGCAGAGATGATCTCGATTGAGCAAATACTATACTTGATGCACATAGTGCTGTTTGGATATATTACACATATGATCAGTATTAACTAGTGACAGGCGTGATGCTCAATGAACAAAGATGACCCTACACTAAATGGTCCCCATGTTTGAAAGGTAAACTAAATTACCAAAATCGGAGCTGGACAAAAATAGCTTTAAGATCCTGTCAATACAATTGATTGACCTGTTATATACTATGTAAAATGCAGTGGAGTTCTTCATTTCGTATGCAACATTCATAGGAGCACCAAGTTGATTAACCTTAACTCAGTTGACATTTAAGAAGCGTCTGTTAAGTTAAAAAGTGAACTGACTTGAAATTTTAGAAGATGTAGGAGTAAAGTATGTCAATTAAAGGGATTGAAAATAGGGGAAATCATATCAAGGGAACAAGTATATCTTAAGAGAACAAAATTTATAATTTATTCTGCTTGGATGGGGAGAGACTGGGCAACAACCCCCCCCCCACGCCCCCCCCCCCACACAAAAAACACACACGCACACCACGCCCGCGTATCCGTTATTGACACACTTGTCTGGAAAAAGAAGGACAGTACTATATGGGAGAAATGAACTGAAATTATTTACATAAGAATTCTTTTGCCGTTATTGTTAATCATTTGATTTGTTTCCCTAGGTCTTGAGAAGTCAAACGTATGAGTGATCAAAAAGATGAGCTATTATTTCTATACATGCATACACAAGCTACAACAACTTGCTGATATTAACAAACATGTAGCTGAATGGAAATAAGTAAATATTTCAAGAAATTCACCTGCTTCCGAGCTCGTGATCTTGCAGCAGACTCTCTATTCTTTATCATTCTCCTCTGCCTCCTCTCAACAACCTTCTCTACAGCGATGCATTTTCTTCCCCGTAAACCACCATTGAAAATATAAGGAATTGGTGACACAGAAGATGTATCACCATTACTCTTCCCAAGCCCATCGGATGAAACGGATGGAGATCCCGTTGCAACAGTAATAGCCCCAGCTTCCACAGAAACCATCCCAAGTCCTCCCCCTTGTCGGGATACACTTTGAATCAAATTACCATTCATCCCTCGATCTGAAATTCCAGAAATTCCCAGAGTTCCACCCCTAATTCCTGGGCTACCTAACTGAGCACTGCTTTGTATAGATATAGGAGTGGCATAAGCCAGACTAGGCTGCTTAGGAAATATTTGTTGTCGTTGTTGCTTCTGCAGCTGCTGTTGCTGTTTTTGCGGCTGTTGCTGCTGTTGTTGTCTCTGCTGCAGTTGTGGCTGCAGTATAGGTAACTGTTGCTGGCTAGATCTACCCCCATTAATATTCAATGGCAAATTTGACGATTGAAAGGCAATTTGGTTTGTGCTATCAGCAATTCTATTTCCCATCAACCCCAAACTCTGACCAGTCTGCTGAAATCCAACAAAACTTGAATTGTTCCCTGATTGCAAAAAATTACCAAGCAATCCATTATCATTATTAGGTTTTTCCATGTGTTGAGCATCTTCCCTTACAACCCCAGCTCTCACCAAGAACTCCTCGAGAGTGATTTCTCCCAAAGTCAGCTGCCTCTGAGTCTGGGGCATGTTTGACACCCCAAGGACACTGTCATCCTTCACTCCACCACTATAATCCTTGGAAATACCTCTCCAAACTTCATCAACAGTCTTTTGGCTTAACGTTCTTGGCAAAGTTAATGAGCCCTGTCTCTGCAAGTACCCAACAGGGACACCCCCTTCTTGCATACCGCTTGTCAACCCCACTGTCTGAGTCTGTGTTTCTTCAGCACTCCAAATACTCTTTAGGAGTTCATCCATGTTCATAGACCCAAAATCTTTACTAGGAACACCCATGGTGCTTTGAAGCTCGTCAAACGTCAATGAATAAATCGACGCTTGCCTCGCCAATGAAAGGTTCCCCTGCAGCCGTCCCCCAGCATCCCCAGGGGGCTCATTCCCAAAGTTCTTGAAGTTCATATTCATCCTTGTTCTATGAAATAGGTACCAGCAATAATCAAAGCTGATTCAAGTTTACTGAATTATATAAAAACCAAGGTAAGCAATCAAAATCAAGCTTTGTGCTTTCCTCCCCTTCAAATTTGATATCAAATCAACAAGGAAAGGGCTCAGAGGGGATTAAAAAAATGAAGTTTATGATTAAATCTCTCTATACATATACATATGTGTAAAATTGATATAAAACCAACAGAGAAACCAAAATTAAAACAGTCGAAATTCACTTATTTTAAACAATAAATTCAAATTTTGCTATAATTGTATTCCGAAAATTAGCCTTAAAATACGGAAATAGATACATTTTACAACCAAAACTCGGAAATCAAACACTACACATCTACAGTTATACTGTACCAATATCCCTTCTAATTAAAACAAAACCCTAATTGTAGTGCATTTCAATTTTCAACCACATATTCTCACCAACTACTCTATCAAAATTTCAAATCCAAAAAGTAATTTAAAGCAAAGCAAAAGTAGATAGATAGATACCAAAGATTAGCTTGAAATTATTCCCCAAATATTAGAACCAAAAAACATACTCCCATAATCAAACAGATTGTTTTAAGTAAATAGTAAAAATCAGAAACATTAAATGATTAAAATTTCATTAATAATCCACAAAAACAAATCAACATTAACATTAATTTCGAGAAAAATTACCTGATATATATATATATATATATATATATATACACACTTTCTCTGTCAAAAGTAGATATTTTCTCTCTCTAAAAGTTGCTTCTCCTGAGCGACGAGTGTCCACTGTCTCAGTCTCCTATTTTGGGTTAAAAGAAGGTGGAGTACTGGAGGCCGGATTATTAAATATGGAAATATAAAGTAAGTTTTGGTGGGACCCATTTTGTGCACATGGACCAATCGTTGTGGAGTTGATCTTGTTTCTACCCAATGAGAGACAGGAAAGTGGGAGAATCTAAGCCGTCCACGTTTTGGTAAATAGCTATTGTATGGGGTTGTTTGTCGTTTAGTGAAAAAATGGATAGTGACGCGGCATAAAGTGTAACCCCATTGTTTGCTTGTTGGGGATGTTTTGGGTTCTGTTTGGCAATATAGTATTGGATAGGCAGATATGTATACCTTAAATTAAATTGATTGTTGCACATTTTTTTATATTAAAGAAATACTATTATTCTTAAAAGAACTTATATTTTTATATAAAAATTTAATATTTTTATATAATTTCTCTCGTATGAATAGTGGGTGAATCCCATTTTTATAGGAAAAAGATTTATGTAAAAATATTAGTTTAACATATAAAAATATCATTTTCCTATTCTTAATAAATGGAAAGTCAATTAACATATTCATCACTTGCCTATCTTAGTCAAAACTTAAAAAAATCTACAAATTCCTATCAATTATGTTCATGAAATTTAAATTACTATCATAAATTTTAGTTAATCCTTTTGTTTAATTATATAAAAAAATCATTTTTATTTTAAAAAGTCAGTTTGTAAAATTTTAAAATTTCGTACAAATTCATTTAAATTTGTAAATGCTAGCTCTTTTTAAATAATTTATTATATTTAAGACTTTATTAACTAAATAATTTCTTATTTGCTTTGAATTTTAAACTTTGATTCGAAGTTAAAATAAAATCTTTTTAATTAAATGAACCAATTAACTATATTGTGGAGTATCACATTAATAAGATAGCTGTGACGTCTCCAAAATAGGTATACATCACCCATTCTGAGTCGTTAAAATTATGGTACAAAAATAACTACAACTTTATTAATACAATTGTCGTGCAAAATACGACAACACATAAATTGTGAGTTAAAATATAAATATTGTCTTCTAGACAATATCCACACTTAAATAAGTCATCATTATAATTATTGATACACTATTTTATAAATTAGTGAGGACTATAATAATAACTGCCTTGGAACATCACTCCACACCCCGACTACTTTCCGCTATATTCTCGCTTTTTGAGAAGAAAAATGGAACAAAAAGAAAAAAGGGTGAGCTCAACTAGCCTAGTAAAGAATATTATGACTAAAATAATATAGAACAAATTATCGTTAGTCCTCAACAGGGAAAAATCTGATAGAATATAATAAACAACAAATTTTAGATCAACAACTGCAGCGGAAACAGCAAACCATTAGAAGAGTTAAGTAAAGAATGAATTCTACTATCTTCTAAGATTTAAAAGTCCATTATCAAAATTTTAGCCCTATAACATCAATCAATATACATCTTGAATCAAATATTCATCATTGCACTACAGGCTAAAGATATTCATTTGTATCATCAGTTGGTCATGTTCATCTAAACACCTGTTCATCTTTGCACTACGGGCCAAAGATATTCATCAGTTAATCAATCATCTTTGCACTACAAGCCGAAAATATTCAATAATATCATCATTTAGGACTGAGGATGATGAAAAATATTTTAAAAAAAACGAATCTAGTGAGACAAAAGGACAAATATTAGAGATTCGTACTTCGGTTTATCCATGTTCAAAAACACCCCATCATATACCATAGTGGAGTAAAATTCAAGAATAAAGATCAAAACATGGATGCAATCAAAGATAATAACAAAAATAGACATCTGGGATAAAAAAGAGAAAATTTCGTTTTTCGGTGAATAGTGCCGTATACGTGAATAGTAACTCCGACACAGAAAGACAAGAATTTCACAAGAAAAATCTTACCAATATTTCGGCATAATGATATTGAAAGAAATAATATCATTTAAAAAAAATAAACATCCCTTACCTCAAAAAGACAGTACTTCTGACTGGAATACTGGATATAGTGCTGAAGGAAACTTACACCGTATAGCAACACTCAAAGTATCAAAATACTCACAAAAATACGCTCGATAATATAAAGAGATAAAACTTTAGATTCTGGTGTGATTTTCAATTCTAACCTAAGCACCCTATTTATAGGAAAATGCTTAGAACACCAAAATAAAAAATTTAATAAAATATTATTATATTTAATAAAATTCCTACGCACACCTTAGACATATGAATTCAGCTCATTTACCACACATGTTGGGCCCACCAAAATGAAAAAAATATTTTTCATAAAAAAATAATTAAAACTTCAAAAATCAATTATTCTGGAACTTCAATAATTTATAATAAATAGCCCTTTTATCAGAGAAATTCAAATCTTATGTCAATTCCATAGGAAATTTAATTCTCTACAACTTTGTAAGTTTAAGTTTTTTTAAATTCCAAGCAGAAATTGACCGAAATCCGCATACGGACGATTTTACAGGCTATAATCAAATTTCAGTCAAAAATTGTGCCCACCAACATGTTTAACATGTTTTTAACATTTATTGTAACAAAAATACTCTTCTTCCTTATTTATTCATATATCACGCATTCATTATAAAAATATCATCATTATTATATTATTATAATATAATAATATATTAAATGAATTATTTTATCAGAAAAGATAAAATATCAATTTTCAACAATTGTCACTTTTAAAAAAAATTCCTCCATTTATATTCACATAAAATAAATATTTTTTTATCATATAAATCAATAATTAATTATTCACAAATAATATTACAGAATCACAATACTGACAACCAGGCCGTTCCCAAGAAAGAGGGGGCTTTCCAATAAGAATTTCTCCTTACTGGCGCGCAATTAGGTGACCAAATCTCTCCTTAGACAGAACTTTCTAGACATTACCAATAATGCTATCTAATAATATTATTAAAATAATATGATTTATTGATCTGATAATGAAATACTGTGCAGAGACAATTATTGAAACAACAATAATATAAAATATCAACGTAGCAATTATTGAATCAATAAAATAAAATATTGAACAGTAATTACTGTAACAATTATTGAGTAGTGCCTTCTTACGTAAGAATCAATAATTGGTGCAATACCGTGTGCTACTGTGCAACACCGCGTATTACTGTGTTTTAATCACTGGGTATTCCAACAGTGTTAACGGTAACAACTACGCCGTTATTTATAAAAAACTTATACTTGTCGTTTTCTTCATCAATCGCTTTCTGTTATAGGGCCCACACAAGGCTGCGCCGTCGTACGAATATTCTCCGACAGTAAGAATATTCCACGACCAAACGAATATTCCCCGACAACAAGAATACTTTATAACCACTTGCTTATTTAAGATATTTGTGCATTTTACCCTTAACTTACCACATTAATCAAATCAACCCTTACTATTCCAAAGTAATAAATAGAGAAAATTCAATTTCATTTATAAAAAGTTGGGGTCTTACAACCTCCCCTCCTTATGAAATTTCGTCCTCGAAATTGACGTACGTACCTGATGTTTCGAAAAGGTGAGGATAGCTCGCTTTCATTTTCGTTTCTAACTCCCAGGTCATTTCCTCAATAGCATGGTTCCTCCATAAAATTTTGACTTGTGGTATGACCTTTGTGCGTAGGACATGCTCCTTCCTATCCAAGATCTTGACAAGTACCTCCTCGTACATTAAGTCTTTAGCTATCTCGTCTGGTTCTAACTCAATAATGTGGTTCGGGTCTTTCACATATTTACGAAGCACAGATATGTAAAAAATATTATGAACACGAGACATGCTTGGAGGTAATTCAAGTCTATAGGCCATATTTCCTTTTCGGTCAAGAATCTGAAATAGACCAATAAATGGTGGATTGAGCTTTCCTCTCTTTCCAAATCTTGTAGCTCCCTTCCATGGAGCAACTTGCAACAATATATGATCTCCAATACTAAAATCCTCGTCCTTTCGATGAAGATCTACATAACTCTTTTATCAATCCTATGCCGTTTGTATACGTTGTCGAATCATTTGGATCTTTTCTGTAGTCATACGTACCAACTCTGATCCCAACAATGTTGCTTCACCCACCTCATCCCAACATACTAGAGAACGACATCTCTCTCTTCATATTATTCCACCAAAATATATGTCGAAGATCACGATACATTTTGGTACTTCCAAGATGGATTGCAAACGGTGTATTATGTGCTTCCATCATGATCTTGTTCTTCAAATCAGAATCGTTAGGAACACAAAGTCTGGAGTTGACTCGAAGTATTCCTTCTTCATCGATTCTGGCTTTTGGGATAACACCTTCTTGTACTTTCTTCTTCATACGCATCAGCTCTGGGTCTGTGGCTTGAGCAACTTTAACTTTATCGATTAAAGTTGGATGCGTATACTTGACATCATCGCATGGGTCCCCGGAGTCTTGAATTCTATCTTCAAATTTTGTAAATCACATAAAAATGGGCCTTTGTGTTGTTAACATCGCACTTGTTCCCGCATATGATCTTCTACTTAATGCGTCAGCTACCACGTTCGCTTTTCCAGGATGGTATTGAATGGTGTGGTCATAATCTTTCAACAGCTCGAGCCAACATTGTTGTCTCATGTTGAGTTCTTTTTGGGTAAAGAAATATTTGAGGCTTTTATGATCCGAATATATCTCCACTTTCTCCCCATATAGATAGTGCCTCCAGATTTTTAACACGAAAACGACTGCTGCCAACTCTAGATCATGAGTAGGGTAATTCCTCTCATATTCTTTAAGTTGTCGCGAGGCATAGGCTATGACTTTCCCATGTTGCATGAGAACACATCCTAACCCTTTGCCTGAAGCATCGTTGTAGATAATAAATCCATCCGAACCAGATGACATTGTCAAAATAGGTGCCGAAATAAGTCTCCTCTTAAGCTCTTGAAAACTCTTCTCGCATTCCTCGCTCCATACGAATTTTGTATCTTTCTGAGTCAGTTTAGTTAATGGAGTAGCGATTCGAGAAAATCCTTCCATGAATCTCTGATAATAACCAGCTAAGCCCAAATAGCTACGTACTTCGGTCATCGACTTTGGTTGCTCCCAAGTTTGTATTGCTTCAATCTTCGTTGGGTCAACAGATACTCCATGTTTTGACACCACATGCCTAAGGAATGCTACTTCCTTAAGTCAGAACTCGCATTTCTTCAGCTTGGCATATAGCTTGTTTTCACGAAGCCTTTGAAGAAATAGCTTCAAATGGTGCTCATGATCTTTACAGCTTTTGGAATAGATAAGGATGTCATCAATAAAGACAACAACGAACTTATCTAAATATTCCTTGATTACACGGTTCATCATATCCATGAAAGCCGCAGGAGCATTAGTCAATCCAAAAGACATGACTAGGAATTCATAATGCCTATACCGAGTTCTAAAAGCAGTCTTCAGAATATCCTTAGTTTTAATCTTCAGCTGATGATATCCAGAACGAAGATCGATCTTTGAAAAGAATTATGCTCCTTGTAACTGGTCAAACAGGTCATCAATACGAGGTAGCAGATACTTATTCTTGATGGTGACATGGTTCAATTCCCGGTAGTCAATACAAAGTCGCATACTCCCGTCTTTCTTCTTTACGAATAAAACAGGAGCACCCCAAGGAGATGTATAAGGACGAATGAAACCGATGTCCAACAACTCCTGTAGTTGGACATTTAACTCCTGAAGTTCAATAGGAGCCATTCGATATGGGATTTTAGAAATGGGCTTTGTACCAGGTTCAAGATCAATAAAGAATTCAACTTCACGTTCTAGGGGTAGACCGAAAAGTTCTTCAGGAAATACGTCAGGAAATTCTCTAACAACAGAAATATTATTCAAATTAGACGTGTTTTTGTTCAAGTCCATAACATGGGCTAAGAAAGCTTGACATCTATTTTTTAATAAACGAATGACCTTATGGCTTGATATGACACCGATTGACTTTAATGGTTTGGTTGCTTGAATTCGCATAACAGGTTGGTTAGGAATATGAAAACTAACAACATTACGAAAATAATCAATTTTGGCATGATGAGTAGTTAACCAATCAATCCCTAAAATCATATCAAAAGCAAGTATCTTTAAATAGATAAGATCCACAGGTAATGTGATGGTGCCAACTTGGATCAAACAAGATTTATAAATAGTGGATATAATGAAAGTTTCTCCTAACGGAGTCTCCACAGATAAGTCAAAGTCTAATTTTTTCGGAGTTAAGTTTAAACGTTGAGCACAAGCAGGAGAGATAAATGAATAGGTAGAACTGGTATCTAGTAAGGTATAAACTTCGCAAGAATTTATGATTAGCTTACCCGTAATCACCTCGTTCGGGTTCCTCGCATTTTGGCCAGTCACGACAAACTCTTTTCCAGGAACTGCTCACTTTGACTTGTCTGGGACAGCCTTTGGAGTCACCATCCCCATTGGACTTGGTTTCGCTACAGTACAATCTTGAGCGATATGTCCTTTCTTTCCGCAATTATAACATACCTTGAACTGTTGTGGACAGTTTGGGCTGATGTGTCCCTCTTTTCCACATTTATAGCATACGACCGGTGGTCGTTCTCCTCCCTTAGAAACAGTTGATACTGGTGCTGACGTCTTCACATTGTCATTGTTGAATCTCCTCTTTTTGAAATTTCCACTTGACTCGCCTCTCCTATTATCATGGCCACGATTACCACCAGAGTGGTTACTGCTTTTGTCTGTATTTTTTTCTCCTCGTTGGTTATCATTGGTCCGATGACTGCTGTCACCGGTATGACCCTGGTTGTGGTCCCTCGGTTGAACATACTCATTATCTCGCTCTAATAATTAAGGCCTGTTGACAACATCTGAATATAGAAAAAATTTATGAGAAATGAGATATTGATGTATGTCGGGTTTCAAACCTCTCAGAAATGTCCGCGTCATACGTTCCTCATTCTCCATCAAATGAGGTGCAAACCTGGATAACTCCGCAAACTTCGCCTTGTACTGGGACACCGTCATGTTATTTTATTCCAGTCTAATAAACTCTACCTCCTTCATATGACGAATACTTTCAGGAAAGTACTTGTCATTGAACAGTTTCTAAAATGTTTCTCAGGACATGTTGAGTGCGTCAGGCTGGGTACGCTTCACAGACTCCCACCAGTAGTCTGCCTCACCGCGGAACATAAAGGTGGCAAATGGAACCTTCTGTTCCTCCGTGCATCCCAAGACATCGAATATCTTGGTAATTTGCTTGACCCACGTTTCCGTCATGATCGGATCCGGCTTTCCCTTAAATTCTGGTGGTCCCAACTCTTTGAACTGCTTGGCTGTGACAAACTGCGCGTTGCTATCACTTCCACCCGTATTTTGTACACAAGTCTCCCTCGTCTGATTTTGCATGAACTGCAAAAATCTCCTAAACATTCCATCATTCATCGTTTGTTCGGTAGTGTTGTTTATAGGAGGAATATTGCCTTCCTGTTGCACGTTCCCCTGGGTGGTGATCAAAGGTGTCTTCACGGTCTGATTTACTCCATTATTAACGTTCTCAGCTGCCATTCTTAAATACTGCCACAAAACAAGGGTTAATAGTCATGTCATATATTATCCATATACTCTGACCGACCAAATAAATACCAAATAAACTTAGTCAGGTCATACTAGCGAAGGAATTTCCCGTCTCTCCCCTCCTAGTTCTTGTCTCACATCTCAACCAGGGATCATATCCCTAAGCTCTGATACCAACTGTGACGCCCCAAAAATAGGTATACATCACCCATTCTGAGTCGCCAAAAATATGGTACAGAAACAACTACAACTTTATTAATACAATTGTCGTGCAAAATACGACAACACATAAACTATGAGTTAAAATACAAATATTGTCTTCTAGACAATATCCACACTCAAATAAGTCCTCATTACAATTATTGATACACTATTTTATAAATTAGTGAGGACTATAATAACAACTGCCATGGAACATCACTCCACACCCCAACTACTTCCCGCTATATCATCGCTTCTTGAGAAGAAAAATGGAATAAAAAAGAAAAAAGGTGAGCTCAACTAGCACGGTAAAGAATATTATGACTAAGATAATATAGAATAAATTATCGTTAGTCCTCAACAGGGAAAAATCTGATAGAATATAATAGACAATAAATTTTAGATCAACAACTGCAGCGGAAACAGCAATCCGTTAGAAGAGTTAAGTAGAGAATGAATTCTACTATCTTTTAAGATTTAAAAGTCCATCACCAATATTTTATCCCTGTAACATCAATCAATATAAATCTTGAATCAAATATTCATCTTTGCACTACAGGCCAAAGATATTCATTTGTATCACCAGTTGGTCATGTTCATCTAAACACCTGTTCATCTTTGCACTACGGGCCAAAGATATTCATCAGTTAATCAATCATCTTTGCACTACAAGCCAAAAATATTCATTAATATCATCATTTAGGACTGAGGATGATGAAAAATATTTTAAAGAAAACGAATCTAGTGAGACAAAATGACAAATATTAGGAATTCGTACTTCGATTTATCTATGTTCAAAAACACCCCATCACAAATAATATTACAGAATCACAATACTGATAATTAGGCCGTTCTCAGGAAAGAGAGGGCTTTCCAATAAGAATTTCTCCTTACTGGCGCGCAATTAGGTGACCAAACCTCTCCTTAGGCAGAACTTTCTAGACATTACCAATAATGCTATCTAATAATATTACTAAAATAATATAATTTATTGATCTGATAATAGAAATATTGTGTAGTGACAATTATTGAAACAACAATAATATAAAATATCAACGTAGCAATTATTGAATCAATAAAATAAAATATTGAACAGTAATTACTGTAACAATTATTGAGTAGTGCCTTCTTACGTAAGAATCAATAATTGATACAATACCGTGTGCTACTGTGCAACACCGCGTATTACTGTGTTTTAACCACTGGGTATTCCAATAGTGTTAACGGTAACAACTACGCCGTTATTTATAAAAAACTTATACTTGTCATTTTCTTCATCAATCACTTTCCATTATGGGGCCCACATAAGGCTGCACCGTCGTACGAATATTCCCTAACAGTAAGAATATTCCACGACCAAACGAATATTCTCCGACAATAAGAATACTTTATAACCACTTGTTTTTTTAAGATGTTTACACATTTTACCCATAACTTACCACATTAATCAAATCAACCCTTACTATTTCAAAATAATAAATAGAGAAAATTCAATTTCATTTATAAAAAGTTGGGGTCTTACAATAGCAAGCTAAATTATATATCAGGTCTTAATTTTTGTCATTTTATAAATCTATATTTTTTTCTTTTTTAGTATTTTATGTATGTTCATTTAATTTAATTTTTTAATAAATTATGATATAAAATATCTCAACTTAGAACGAAGGATATTAATTAAGAAAATAATTGGCTTAATATTGTAATTTAGTTTCATATAAAGTTGATGATAAACTAACTAACAATCTACAAATTTTTAATTTTTTTTATAAATATGATGTATAAAAAACTTAAGGACAAAATGAATAGATAGAAAAAGTATTTATTGGTTTTACATATATAAGGGTAAATATAGTCTCTAGACCTCACAATATAGTTAGTTAACTATGGAGTCAACTCATATTAACTGAAACCAAATGGATTGGTTAACTATTTTTATTTATTTAAGTCGGGTAAGGTTTGGAATCATATTTTTTTAAAAAAATATAGGTTCAAACCGGTTAACTATTTTTCGACTCATATTTCATTCTAAATCCAAATCAAAAGTCCTTTCCATCCCAGATTCAGAAATTTTTTTATTCATAAAAATAATATTCAGTAATTATATATACACCTCCACCCAACCCCCACCCTCACCCCCACCCCAACCTAAACCCAAAAAAATAATATTTAGTAATTATATATATACCCCCCTCCCACCCCCACACCCACCCATCCACCCACCCACCCACCTACTACAAGAAAAGGGTCTAACAACGACCAATACTTTCTGCGACCGGAATAGCGACTGCTATTAGCGACTGCACGTAAATCTAATCGTTAGAGTTTATTAGCGACAACACTACAAGAAAATGGTCTAACAGCGACCAATACTTTTAACAGCCACCTAATCCGGTCACTAATGTCTTAAATGACGACTGCTATTAGCGACCGCACCTAAATCTAATCGTTAATGTTTATTAGCGACCGTATGGGGTCGCTATTCGATCGCTGATTTAATTTAGCCATCAAAGATTTGGCTCAAAAGTTGACGGGCAGGCTTTTTGCTACCGCTTATTAACAACGACCACTAAGTGGTCGCCAATAATGCCATGTCAACAAAAATCATCAACCGCATGTGGTCGCTAATTCTTTTTAATCCAAGACAATCGGACAAAACCAGGCATAGCAGAAGAAGAAGAGAGGGAGAAGAGAGATCACACCCATGCCAGAACCCGCCCACACCGGACCCTTCCTACGCCTCCCACGCCGCGCGCTAATTTTCTCTCGGTAAAAATCATTTTCTAGATACTAGTTTAAGTTTTATGTGTTTAATTTCACCCAAATTATTGTATGCATTTGCAAAATTTGTTGTTGTTGTTGTCGTTATTAATTGGGGAAATTTATATATGTGTAAATGTACTGTAAAGTTTGTGCATTTTTATACATATAATTGGTTTTTGTTTTGATAATTTTTATTGTGCCTCGTTGTTATTGTTTTAAGTTTATGCCCTCTATATTCAATTTTAAAGATGTGATAGACTATTGTGCACTAAGCAATTTCTTCAAAAAAAATTGAACAGAGGTTAAGCTCCAAAATTTTTGAAGTGAGGTTTACTCTTTTGTTCTGTTGTGATTGGGAAACAATTTCTAACCTCTGAACTAAAGCTTGTTATACCAAGAGTTTATGAGGCAGTTGAATTACGTAGCCTCACTTTGTCCCTTCCATAAATAACAAAGGATGCACTTCTTAGTTTCTTGTTTATTCCCTTTTTGAGTTAGTCATGAAATGTTAGTTTTCAATCTCATTTGAGTAGGTAAGGGATTATATGTTGGTAGTTTCTTAACTCTAGCATAGTCAAGCTCGCCATGTTTTTCGTTTATAGGTTAAAGATGAAGCATGGTGGTAGATTCTTGCTCACTAATATTGTTTATGTGGCTTACAATATTAACTATTGCATTAATCAATTTTGAATTACAGATTTTTGCAAAGTAAGTAGGAAAATAGGACTATTTTCTATGAAACAAAATTTTTTTAATTTATTGGTATTTTTTATTGCTTTTGCATCAATTCGTTATTGTTTTGGTCTTATTATATTAGAAATTTGTATATTTCTCTTGGGTTATGTCTTGGGTGCCTACAAATGGCCATATATTCATGCCCTCGTGCATGTGGATAGTCCACATTACAGGGAAGACTCTGACGAAATTTTTTTGTTGGTCAGTCGGGTACCTGAATAGAGACGTATATTTATAGTATATGTACATGTTATATATGGATAGTCCATGTTATATATATACATATACATCGATCTATATGTATTTATAAGCATCATAAACAAATAATGTAGACTTATCCCAATGCATATGCAGACCATGCATGATGCAATGATTCATATTCTATCCCTAGGAATCTATTGTCCTTAAACTGGTGTAGATGTTTCAGTTAAAATATGTAGGATGACATAGGACCATACTTCGATTCAATTTGAGATCCACAACAATATTTTCTGCCTTTGGGTATTCGATCTCATGCTTTGTAAATTTGTTTTGGTATATATGTATCCTCACACCATTCCTGAAGCAGCATTTATATATGATGCACACTTATGTTATATATGTATATATACATCTATATGTATTTATAAGCATCATAAATGGCATTGGGCTGAATTTTAAATCTCTAATAAGAGGAATACAATAATTCTTGTATGCAGTAGGTACCGTGGTATCATGGACCTCTATTCAGACCATTAGTGAGTCGACGAAAGTCAGGTGCCCAAATAGGTGCTTCAACTGAATTTAGAGATGGTTGCCAAGTATTTTTGGATTATGCGTATAGTCACCCGGAATGTGTGAATGGTCAGAACAAGATAAGATACCCTTGTTTAAAGTGTAAAAATATAAATTATATGGACAGAGACATTGTCAATTATCATTTACTTGTTTTTGGGTTCATAAAAAATTACGAAGAATGCTGGTGGGTACATGGTCAGAGAAGAGATAGTGGCACAACACACGTACACAATCCAAACAATAGTACCCATCGTATAAATGAAATGGTCCATGATATTGCAAGGCCAAATTTTGATTGGGAACAAGGTAGAGAGCAACCTATGAATTATGATGTCAAAGAGTTCTTTAAGTTGTGCGAGCCGTTGTGGCATAGTTGCACCAAGCACACTATATTGTTTGCAGTGGCGACATTACTTAACATCAAGGCTGATCACAACATGAGCCATAAGTGTTTTGAGTCGCTTTTAAAGGCCATTAAGAGTATGTTGCCTGAGGGTGAAAAATTACCCGAAAACTACTACGTACTATTAAAAGAAAATGGTGAAGAAGTTGAGTTTTGGATACCAAAAGATCGATGCATGTCCGAACGATTACATGTTATTTTATAAGAAAAATGAACATGAGACAAGGAGTACGTTTTGCAGTCATGATCGGTTTAGGCCTAATAAAAAGGATGTGACAAAAAAAAAAACAAATATACCTTTTAAGATTTTAAGGTATTTTCCAATTACACATCGGCGAAAAAGATTGTATATATCATCCAGAATATTGTCGTGTTTATGTATCTTTCATTTATTACTGTGTTGTAGTTAACTATTTCATACCATTACCTGTAATTATTATCGTTTTATTTGTATATGTACTCAAATATATCACCGTATTAGCATCATAAAATTTGTTTTGACAGATGACTTTTGAACCAGCTGCAAGAAAGTGCGGCTTGGGTAGGGGTCCTAATCACATGCCGAAGGCCCCGACAAATACGGATGATCGGATTCTTATACAGATCTGTCCTCCTCCGGACAACATGTATGTTAAACATTTATATATCAACATTTTATATTTTAATTGTTGTAGATATATACTAATGTAACTTGCTTAAAATATTATAATCAAATGTCCGTATTTAATGTAAATTGTTGTATATTGTAGTGACTTTTGTGATAGAAAAATTGTGAAGTGCATTTCACAGTTATGTTTATAGAACTGGCCTACGCCAGTGGTTATGTGGGCGAGCACACCTATCGGTTACAAGGATGCTGCTTGGGCTGAATTTCAAGTATACTTTTTTGTTAATGCTGATCACAATATAATTAATAAATTTTTATTAGATTGTAGCGTTGGATTATGTTAATATCATCGTTTTAATATTTTAATGCTTGTTTTGTTTATAGAAGAGATATAGATGGGACGAAGCACATGCATCAGTTATTCAGACACTATTCTGGTAGAAGTGTGCCGTCCGAACCAAATCAATCTAAATAAGGAAAGACAAAAAATCCTTCATAATGCAGGGATAGACCATCCAAGACAGGATGAGAAGTACATGCATGAGCATAACCCCTGTTGGTGCACACAGAGCATATGGGCTGATATGTGTACCTAGTAGAGAGCCGAGGGCTGGGTCAAGAAACAGAAGATTGCCTCTGTGAACAGATCCTCAGGTGTACTTATAGGCGAAAAGGTAAAAGAGACCTATAAGGGTGACAGTATATCACAGGTGCAACACATTACTTCCAAGGTACGTATTGAGTATAAAGTTTCAGTTTTAGTTTTAGTACATCACACATGTTTACTTATTAATATATGAGCATATTAATTTTGTAGGAGGCATCGTCTCAAGTTCAGCCCATGCATTGGCTAGATGTATATGTGGTCACCCGCGATGGTTTGCCTGAGGCTATCCAGATAGCAGTGTACTTTGATATGTTTATAAATTTTTATGTCATTCTTAAGCATTTTATATTTATTGTTAGCTATTTAATTTCTAACCTGCTGACAGGACACTTATAAGGACATATTGAATGAGCGTTATCCTAAAGGCACTCCGTGGCCACCGATTGATCAAGAATTATGGGAAAGGGTGTCAGTTGCGAAGAAAAACCATGTCAAAGGCCAAGGACAACGACCGACTATCAGTGGCACAGGCAACTCTGCTAGTCAGTCTACTCAGACCTCCTGTTATCCGACGCTGCACACTTCTGCTGACTATGTGAGAGCAATATGTCAGGATCAGACTCTTCTGCTCACACTTGGTGTGCATCTGTAATCTTTGCCTTCTGAGGAGTTAGCAGATTCAGTGGCGAGAGCAGCACAACATCAAGATGAGCCCGAGATAATTTTGTATATGTTTAACTTTATGTACTTTAGTTTTATGTACTACTTTGCATGTTTAACTTTACATTCAATAATACATGTTTTATTCTTTTGTTACAGCCCCATCTGGACGATATTCCTCCCCGAAGGCATTTGTATTCCTTCTTTGTCTTGTTAATTGACATTTGAGTATAATTTTACCCACTGAATAATTAAATTCATGTTTATTTTGTACGTTATGACATTTGTATATAAATTTTACTCGGACAGTACTTGTTTATATATATGAGCACAATATGCGTGGATGTTTATATTACTGTGTTAGTTTTATTCAATTATATATATATATATATATATATATATATATATATATATATATATAATCGATGGATTTGTATGGATGTAGGTTTATTTATATATATTGTTGTGTTGGGATATAAAACAGGTAAAAAAATTTGGGAAATAAACAAAACAACCAAGTTTTTTTAAAATTAATCATCGGCGACCGCATGCAGTTGCTAATAATTTTCAGCGATTGTATACGCCTCGAAGGTTTCAACGCCCACTTCGGTCGCTATTGTTGGTCGCTAACACTTGAGCTGTAAGACCTCAAATTATATGAAATGAAAGTATCCAATTTTCTTATAATTATTATTCTATTTAATAAATTGTTAAATTGATAAAAAGTTAAAGTTAAGGATGATATTTAAAAATTTTGCAAAGTTGGCAAGTTGATATAAAATATTCATTATGTCGGGAAATATTCGATTGGTCGGGGAATATTCGTTTTAACAGAGAATATTCATACGACGATACAATCATTGGTGGACCCCATAACGGAAGTATTGCCGTAGATAGAAAACGACAGAAATATCTTTTTATAAAAATAACGGCAAAAGTTTTACCGTTAAACTGTTGAACTAACCGATGGTAAAAGTACAGTAATACACGTGGTTGCATAGTAGCACACGGTATTGATTATTGATGCTTACGTAAGAAGCCACTCAGTTTACTCAATTATTGCTACAGTAATTGTTGTGTAGTATCTCACGTTATTTGATTCAATTATTGTCACAGTATCATCTGTATAATATTTTATATTATTAAATTAATAATTGAGACAACAAAGCTATTCATATTATTATTTGCAATATTGACGATGTCTAAAAAGTTCTGTCGAGAAGAGGTTTGGTCACCTAATTGCGCGCCCATAGGGAGAAATCCTTATCGAAAAGCCCCCTTTTTCCTGGGAATGATCAGGTTGTTAAATATTATGAGTTATAATATTAATGATAGATAATTGTTGAAGTTTTAAGAATGTGTTTATTGAAGATAAGTGAATTACAAAAGTTAGAGGAAAATAATGCAAACTTAGAAAATTTTAGGGGTACTAAAGTGTAATAAGTTAAATCAATCTGGACCATTGGTGGTGGTTTTAATAGTAAATCAATCTGGACCATTGGTGGTGATTTTAATAGTAAATCAATCTAGACCGTCGATGGTGGTTTTAATAGTAAATCAATCTGGACCGCCGGTGGTGATTTTAATAGTAAATCAATCTGGACCGTCGGTGGTGGTTTTAAAAATAAATCAATCTGGACCATGGGTGGTGGTTTTAAAAGTAAATCAATCTGGACCGTCGATTGTGATTTTAATAGTAATCAATCTGGACCGTCCGTTCTAATAGTAAATCAATCTGGACCGTTCGTGAATTAGTTACTATTTAGTCATTTCTCCTATAAATAGAAGCTTAATTCTTTTTTCATTCTCACCAATTCACTGAGACTCACAAGAAAAACTATAGAGAGAGAAATTATATAGAGCAAGAAGAAGAGCATTCTGCTACTTTACTATTACAGTATCCAGTCTTCTACTAAGGTAAGGGGTATTATTTCTTTCGTATTTATAAGGAATACTATTTTTTTTGTATTCATCCTTTAATATGTCGGAATAACCTGTCTACGCGGATTACGTACTGTATGACAGGTGAAAATCCATTTGCAGTTTCGTATGTTGTTTCTTTTCATATTCTTAAATCTAAACTTACTATGGTAAGTATTGCTTCTATAATAATTGAAATTAGTGGAATATTCTTGAGTTTTGCGCTTCATCCAGTATCGTTTCGTTGAAATATTGATATAAACTTTTTATTAAATATCAATATTTTCACCCGGGTACTATTTACGGGTTACTATTCACCCGGTTACTATTCACTAAAATATTATTTATTTAGGTATTCAGGGCACTTTTCATACCGGGGTACTATTCACGAGTTACTATTCACGAGTTATTATTCACCCAATTACTATTCACTTAAATATTATTCACTCGGGTATTCGGGGCACTTTTCATGCCGGTGTACTATTTACGGGGTACTATTCTCGAAGTACTATTCACGGGGTACTATTCACCGAAAAATTTATTTCTTTTCTTTCTAAATTATATTTGATACATGGATATTATTCTTGAATTTTACTCCACAAAGTAGTATCATGTTGACAATTTGGACATTATTGAATTCTGGATAAATTAAATTATAAATCTTTAAAATTTATCATGTGCTTTATTTTAATTGAATTCTTATATCATTGTCATCATCCTCATGCTTATATTGTGATGAAAGTCATCTTTGGCTTACGTGCATAGATGGACTGCTGATTGGTATGATTATGACCAGGGATCATTCAGTATATCATGACCCATAATGTTACAAATGATGTGGTAAAAATCCTCATTGGCCTGTAGTGCATTGATGGACACAGTTGTTGGTATGATTATGACCAGGGATTATTCGGTATATTCATGACCATTCATGATTACATGAATATCCTTGGCCTGTAGTGTAGGGATGATTCAATGATATGGTTTATTTATTAAGCTAAGTCTCAATGATAAAGTTGATGAAAACCTTTTTAAATCATAGAAGATAGTAGATATCATGCTCTGCTTGACTCTTCTAATGGATTGCTTGTTCCGCTGCAGTTAAACTTGTTGTCTATTATATTCTAACAGTTTAACATTGTTGAAGGCTAACGATAACTTATTTTGCATTATCTTAGTCAATGTATTTTTTACTAGACTAGTTGAGCTCACCCTTTTGCTTTCATTATTCTCTTCAGGAAATGAAAACATAGTCGGGAGTAGTCGGGGAACGGAGTGATGGTCCGAGATGGCTGTTTTAGTAATCCTCACTATTTAGTGTAATAATAAATATTGAATTTGAGTTTGGATATTGTCTATGAGACAATATTCATGTAAAAACTCTCAGTTCTTGTTGTATAATTAAGTTTGTATTTGTATTCTGTACCATGTATTTGACGACCCAAGATGGGTGATGTATACCTATTCTGGGGGCGTCACAGTTGGTATCAAAGCTTAGGGATATGATCCCTGGCTGAGATGTGAGATAAGAATTAATAGGGGAGAGACGGGAAATTCCTTCGCTAGTATGATCTACCTAAGTTTATTTGGTATTTAATTGGTCGGGCAGAGTATAGGGATAATATGTGACATGTCAATTAACCCTTATTTTGTGGTAGTGTTTGAAAATGGCATATGTAAATGTTTAGATCAACAATGAAGCACATGAGGCCGTTGAGTCACCAACAATCAATACCCAGGATAATGTGCAGCAGGAAGACAATAATCCTTATATAAACAACAACACCGATCAAATGATGAATGATGAGATGTTCAGAGGCTTTATGCAATTCATGCAACATCAGGCGAGAGCGGTTCGTGTTTAAAATGCAGGTGGAAACACTGGCAACTCACATATGGTCACCGCTAAGCAATTCAAGGAGCTAGGACCATCGGAGTTTTGGGGAAAGCCAGAACCACTTAAGGCGGAGACGTGGATAAAGCAGATCACCAAGATATTTGAAGTCTTGGGATGCTCTGAGGAGCAAAAGGTTCCCTTTGCCACCTTCATGTTGAGAGGAGAGGCAGAATACTGGAAAGAATCAGTAAAGCATACTCAGCCTGCCGCACTCAAAATGTCTTGGGAGAAGTTCTAAGAGCTGTTCAACGACAAGTACTTTCCCGAAAGTATTCGTCACATGAAAGAGGTGGAGTTCATCAAGCTAGAGCAAAATAATATGACCGTGTAACAGTACGAAGCTAAGTTTGCTGAGTTGTCCCGGTTTGCGCCCCACTTGGTTGATAATGAGGAGAGAATGACGCGAATGTTTCTAAGATGTTTAAAACCCGAGATACATGAATACCTAATTTCTCACAAAAACTGTGTTTGTATTCAGATGTTGTAAATAGGCTCAGTTATTGGAGCGCGATAATGAGTCAACCCAACCAAGAGAGAGCAGCCGGCAAGTCGATAATACCAGTGGTAGCAGTCATAGAAGCAGTGACAACAAATGTGGACGGAATCAACATGCCATAAATGGTAACCACTCCGGTGGTAATCATGGCCAAGATAATAGAAGTGGAAATTTCAAGAAGAGGAGATTTAATAATGATGGAAAGACGTCAGCACCAACACCTATTGTTAAGGAAGGAGAACGACCGCCGGTCGTATGTTACAAATGCGGAGGGGAGGGACACATCAGTCCAAACTGTACGCAACAGTCTAAACCATGTTACAATTGTGGAAGGGAAGGTCACCTAGCCCGATTTTGTCGTGCACCAAAGTCAAGTCCAGGTGGGATGAAGGCATCAAAGGCTGTCCCAGACAAGACAAAATCAGTAGTTCAAGGGAGAGCGTTTGTTGTAACCTCCCAAAAAGCGAGGAATCCGAATGAGGTGATCGCATGTAAGCTAATCATAAACTCTTGCGAAGTTTATACCTTATTTGATACCGGTTCTACCCATTCTTTTATTTCTCGCTCAACTTTTAAATTTGACTCTGGAGAAATTAGACTTTGACTTATCGGTTGAAACTCTGTTGGGAGAAATATTTATTACATCCACTATTTATAAGTCTTGTTTGATTTAAATCGGCAACCGCATGTTACCTGTCGATCTTATTTCCTTAAAAATACTTGCGTTTGATGTGATTTTAAGGATTGATTGGTTAACTACTCATCATGCAAAAATTGATTATTTTCGTAAGATTGTTAGCTTTCATATTCCTAACCAACCTATTATGAGAATTTAAGCGACCAAACCACTAAAGTCGATCATTGTCATATCAAGCTATAAAGCTATTCGTTTATTAAAAAACGGATGTCAAGCTTTCTTAGCCCATGTCACAGATTTAAACAAAAATACGTCAGATTTGAATGATATTTTCATTGTTAATAAATTTCCTGACGTATTCCCTAAAGAACTTCTTGGCCTACCCCCAGAGCGTGAAATTGAATTTTGTATCGACCTTGAACCCGGTACAAAACCCATTTCCAAAGCCGCATATCGAATGGCTTCTGTTGAACTTCAGGAGTTAAAGATCCAACTACAGGAATTGTTAGACATCGGTTTCATTCGTCCTAGTACGTCTCCTTGGGGTGCCCCTGTTCTATTCATAAAGAAGAAAGATAGGAGTATGCGACTTTGTATTGATTATCGGGAGTTGAATCATGTCACCATCAAAAATAGGTACCCGTTGCCTCGCATTGATGACCTATTTGACCAGTTGCAAGGCGCCAAATTCTTTTCAAAGATCTATCTTCGTTCCTGATATCATCAATTAAAGATTAAAACTGATGACATTCCAAAGACTGCTTTCAGAACTCGGTACAGGTATTATGAATTCCTAGTCATGTCTTTTAGATTGACTAATGCTCATGTTGCCTTCATGGATATGATGAACCGAGTATTCAAGAAATATTTAGATCATTTTGTTATTGTCTTTATTGATGACATTCTCATTTACTCCAAAAGTCGTGAAGATCATGAGCAACACTTGAGGCTGATACTATAAAAGCTTCGTGAGAATAAATTATATGCCAAGTTGAAGAAATGCGAGTTCTGGCTTGAGAAAGTAGCATTCCTTGGGCACGTGATATCAAATCATAGAATATCTGTTGACCCAACAAAGATTGAAGCAATTCAAAGCTGGGAGCAACCTAAGTTAATGACCGAAGTGCGTAGTTTTCTGGGCTTAGCTGGTTATTATCAGAGATTCGTGAAAGGATTTTCTCGAATTGATACTCCATTAACTCAGTTGACTCGAAAAGATACAAAATTCGGTTGGAGCGAGGAATGTGAGAAGAGTTTTCAAGAACTCAAGAGGACGCTCATTTTAGCACCTGTTCTGACAATACCATCTGGTTCAGAGGTATTTGTCATCTACAGCGATGCTTCAGGCAGAGGGTTAGGATGTGTCCTCATGCAACATGGGAAAGTCATAGCCTATGCCTCACGACAACTCAAAGAATACGAGAGGAATTATCCTACTCATGATCTAGAGTTGGCAGCTGTCGTTTTCGCACTAAAGATCTGGAGGCATTACCTGTATAGAGAGAAAGTAGAGATCTATACGGATCATAAAAGCCTCAAATATTTCTTCACTCAAAAGGAACTCAACATGCGGCAACGACGTTGGCTCGAGCTGTTGAAAGATTACGATCATACAATTCAATACCATCTTGGAAAAGCTAACGTGGTAGCTGACGCATTAAGTAGAAGATCATATGCGGGTACGAGTGCGATATTATCAAGGCAAAGGCCCATTTTGTATGACTTACAAAGGATGGAGATAGAGATAAAGACTCCAGGGACCCACGTGATGATGACAAATATACGAGTAGAACCGACTTTAATCGATACAGTTAAAGCTGCTCAAGCTACAGACTTGGAGCTGATGCGTATGAAGAAGAAAGTGTAAGAAGGTGCTATTTCGGAAGCAAGAATCGATAAAGAAGGAATACTACGAGTCAACTCCATACTTTATGTTCCAAACGACCCTGATTTAAAGTATAAGATCATGATGGAGGTGTATAACACCCGTTTATAATCCATCCTGGGAGTACCAAGATGTATCGTGATCTTCGACATATATTTTGGTGGAGCAATATGAAGAGAGAGGTAGCGGAGTTTATCTCAAGGTGTCTAACTTTTCAACGAGTCAAGGCAGAGCATCAAGTGCCAAAAGGTCTATTGCAACCACTTGAAATTATAGAATGGAAGTGGGAGCACATTACTATGGATTTCGTTACCGGTCTTCCCAAGGTTTCTCAAGGCATAGATGCGATTTGGGTCATTGTTGATAGATTGACCAAGTTTGCTCATTTTTTACCTATACGAGAAACTTATTCACTTGAACGTCTGGCTCATATGTACATAAATGAGATTGTAAGACTGCATGGTATGCCAGTATCCATAGTTTCTGATTGAGACCCAAGATTCACTTTACGATTTTGGGTTAGTTTACAAAAAGCTATGGGCAGATTTACGATTTAGTTCGGCATATCATCCTCAAACGGACGGGCAGTACTCAGAAAGGACTATTCAAACTTTTGAGGATTTATTAAGACTCTATGTCCTTGACTTTAAAGGAAGTTAGGACAAGTTCTTGCCATTAGTGGAATTCTCCTACAACAACAGTTATCAAGCAAGTATTGGCATGGCTCCATTCGAGGCGTTGTATAGACGCAAGTGTCGTTCTCTAGTATGCTGAGATGAGGTGGGTAAAACAACATTGTTGGATCCGAAATTGGTATGCATGACAACGCAAAAGATTCAAATGATCCGGTAACGTATAAAAATCTCACAAGATCGACAAAAGAGTTATGTTGATCTTCATCGAAAGGAAGTGGAGTTCAATGTTGGAGATCATGTGTTGTTACGTGTTGCTCCATAGAAAGGAGTTATAAGATTTGGAAAGAGAGGAAAGCTCAATTCTCGATTCATTGGGCCATTCGAAATCCTCGATTGAGTAAGAACTGTAGCTTATAGACTCGCGTTACCACCAAGTATGTCTTGTGTTCATAATGTTTTTCACATATTTATGTTACGTAAATATGTGGAAGACCCGAACTATATTATTGAGTTAGAACCGGACGAAATAGCAAAAGATTTAACTTATGAAGAGGTACCTGTTAAAATCTTGGATAAGAAGGAACATATTTTACGCTCCAAGATTATACCTCAAGTCAAAGTTTTATGGAAAAACCACGATGTTGAAGAAATGACCTGGGAGTTAGAATATGAAATGAAATCAAAGTATCCTCACCTCTTCGTCATACCAAGTACGTACACCAATTTTGAGGACGAAATTTCATAAGGAGGGGAGGTTGTAAGACCCCAAATTATATGAAATGAAAGTATCCAATTTTCTTATAATTATTATTCTATTTAATAAATGGTTAAATTGATAAAAGGTTAAAGTTAAGGGTGATATTTGAAAATTTTACAAAGTAAGTAAGTTGATATAAAATACTCATTGTGCCGAGGAATATTCGATTGGTCGGGGAATATTCGTTTTAACAGGGAATATTCGTACAACGACACAATCATTGGTGGACCTCACAACGGAAGTATTGTCGTAGATAGAAAAAGACAGAAATATCTTTTTATAAAAATAACGGTGAAAGTTTTACCGTTAAACAGTTGAATTAACCGGTGGTAAAAGTACAGTAATACGCGTGGTTACATAGTAGCACACAGTATTGATTATTGATGCTTACGTAAGAAGCCACTCAGTTTACTCAATTATTGCTACAGTAATTGTTGCATAGTATCTCACGTTATTTAATTCAATTATTGTCACAATATCATCTGCATAATATTTTATATTATTAAATCAATAATTGAGACAACAAAGTTATTCATATTATTATTTGCAATATTGACGATGTCTAGAAAGTTTGGTCGAGGAGAGGTTTGGTCACCTAATTGTGCGCCAATAGGGAGAAATCCTTATCCAAAAGCCCCCTCTTTCCTAGGAATGATCTGGTTGTTAAATATTATGAGTTATAATATTAATGATGAATAATTGTTGAAGTATTAAGAATATGTTTATTGAAGATAAGTGAATTACAAAAGTTAGACGGAAATAATGCAAACTTAGAAAACTTTAGGGGTACTAAAGTGTAGTAAGTTAAATCAATTTGGACCATTGGTGGTGGTTTTAATAGTAAATCAATCTGGACCATTGGTGGTAATTTTAATATTAAATCAATTTGGACCGTCGATGGTGGTTTTAATAGTAAATCAATCTGGACTACCGGTGGTGGTTTTAATAATAAATTAATTTGGACCGTCGGTGGTGGTTTTAAAAGTAAATCAATCTGGACCGTCGGTGGTGGTTTTAAAAGTAAATCAATTTGGACCGTCGGTTGTGGTTTTAATAGTAATCAATCTGGACCGTTCGTTCTAATAATAAATCAATCTGGACCGTTCCTGAATTAGTTACTATTTAGTCATTTCTCCTATAAATAGAAGCTTAATTCTTCTTTTATTCTCACCAATTCACTGAGACTCACAAGAAAAACTATAGAGAGAGAAACTACAAAGAGCAAGAAGAAGAGTATTCTGCTACTTCATTATTGCAGTATCCAGTCTTCTACTAAGGTAAGGGGTATTATTTCTTTCGTATTCATAAGGAATAATATTTGTATTCATCCTTTAATATGTCAGAATAACCTGTCTACGCGGATTACGTACCGTATGACAGGTAAAAATCTATTTGCAGTTTCGTATATTGTTTCTTTTCATATTCTTAAATCTAAACTTACTATGGTAAGTATTGCTTCTATAATCCTTGAAATTAGTGGAATATCCTTGAGTTTTGCGCTTCATCCAGTATCGTTTCGTTGGAATATTGATTTGAACTTTCCTATTAAATATTAATATTTTCACCGGGGTACTATTCACGGGTTACTATTCACCTGATTACTATTCACTAAAATATTATTCACTCAGGTATCTGGGGCACTTTTCATGCCGGGATACTATTCACGAGTTACTATTCACCCAATTGCTATTTACTTAAATATTATTCACTCGGGTATTCGGGGCACTTTTCATGTTGGTGTACTATTTACGGGGTATTATTCCCAAAGTACTATTCACGGGATACTATTCACCGAAAAATTTATTTCTTTTTTGTTCAAATTATTTTTGATACATGGATATTATTCTTGAATTTTACTTCACAAAGCAGTATCATGTTGACAATTTGGACATTATTGAATTCTGGATAAATTAAATTATAAATTTTTAAAATTTATTCTATGCTTTATTTTAATTGAATTCTTATTTCATTGTCATCATCCTCATGCTTATATTGTGATGAAAGTCATTTTTGGCTAACGTGCATAGATGGACTGTTGATTGGTATGATTATGACTAGGGATCATTCATTATAATCATGACCCGTAATGTTATAAATGACGTGATAAAAATCCTCATTGGCCTGTAGTGCATTGATGGACAGTTGTTGGTATGATTATGACCAGGGATTATTCGGTATAATCATGACCATTAATGATTACATGAATATCCTTGGCCCGTAGTGCAGGGATGATTCAATGATGTAGTTTATTTATTAAGTTGAGTCTCAGCGATAAAGTTGATGAAAACCTTTTTAAATCATAAAAGATAGTAGATATCATGCTCTACTTGACTCTTCTAATGAATTTTTATTTTCGTTGCAGTTAAACTTGTTGTCTATTATATTCTATCAGTTTAACATTGTTGAAGGTTAACGATAACTTATTCTGCATTATCTTAGTCATAATATTTCTTACTGGGCTAGTTGAGCTCACCTTTTTGCTTTCATTATTCTCTTCAGGAAATGAGAACATAGTCGGGACTAGTCGAGAAACGGAGTAATTCTCCGAGATTGCTGTTTTAGTAATCCTCACTATTTAGTGTGATAATAAATATTGAATTTGAGTTTGGATATTGTCTATGAGATAATATTCGTGTAAAAACTCTCAGCTCTTGTTGTATAATTAAGTTTGTATTTGTATTCTGTACCATGTATTTGACGACCCAAGATGGGTGATGTATACCTATTTTGGGGGCGTCACATAAGCTACGTCACCTCTGACACTGACTCACGGTGACTCAGCTCAGCGACGCCATCGGTCGCTATTAAGCGGGCGCTGGTATGACGGTTGCTAAATATGGTCGTTGATGTCTGCACAGCGACCGATTACGTGTGACCTATATTAGCGATCACTTTCAGTCGCTGATGACTATTGACGACCGTACGCGGTTGCTGATAGGCGATCGCAGAAGAGTCTTTTTCTTGAAGTGACCCCCCACTCCCTCAAAAAAATAATATTTACTGATTATGTATATACCCTCCTCCCCGCCTACCCCTCACCCCACCCCACCCCACCCCACCCCACACCACTCCCCCCAAAAAATAATATTTACTGATCATATATACACCCCCACCCCTATCCCATGCCTTCTCCAAAAATAAAATATTTACTGATTATATATATGCCCCCCACCACTCACCCCCTCCCAAAAAAAATATTTACTGATTATGTATACACCCCCACCACCCCCCCCAAAAAAAATAAAATAATATTTAGTGATTATCTGTACTACCACCCCCCAAAAATAATTAATATTCAGTGATTATGTATACATCTTCACCCTAACCCTACCCCTAAAAAAATATTAAGTGATTAGTATAGACCCCCGCTCCTACCCAAAAAAATAATATTACGTGATTATGTATACATTCCCCACCCCCACCCCCACCCCAACCCCCTAAAAAATATTCAGTAATTAATTGATTATGTATACACCCCTCGCCTCCCCATATCCATAAAAAAAACAAAATGCTTAGTGATTATGTATAAATGATATATCTGATAATAATTTATTTAATTGGATCATAATAAAAGTAAGTTTGAAATTTAAAATATGGTTCAACCTATATTTGAACCATAACTATATGGTTTCAGCCCACACAACCCATATTAAAAATAGTTAAAATAGTTTTAATTCTTAAATGAAACTATAATTATATTTTGTAAACCAAAACCAACCCATAGCCATATTTCGTTAAGCCTATAGTCTCTCTAACATAATAGGGTGTGTGCAACTATCACACTACGGTATGCATATATCAATCCCCTAAATGGGAATTATTATTTTCACATGTATTTTTTATATTTTCACATGATTCTCTCACACGAGTATACAATGGATCCCACCTTCATGTGAGAATGAACCATGTGAAAATATCAAAAAACACATCTGAAAATAGTATTCCCCTACAAATAAAGACTGTTAATATTGTCAAAATAACAATGATATTATCAAAGTAAATATATTTATTAAAAAATATTATAATTGTTTTAAGAACATTAACAAATATCAATTTTCAAAAAATAATGTTTTTCTTTCCTTTTTGTTTGATTATTATAGTAGCTAAACATTTAGGCTATGTTTGTTTGCAAGAATTATAATCTCGGGATTATAATCCATGAGATTATTATTCCAAAACTATTAATCCAAATATTATAATTTCAAGACTATTAAACCATTTTATAATCCATACACTAATAATCTCAAGTCTAAATTTAAAAACAAACAAGACACTTGGGAATAATAGTCTAATCTCAAGTATAATCCTTGCAAACACACATATTAGATACAAACCTTATATTCTTATACCATGTGAGAAATTATTATTACTAAATGAAAATGATATACATATTGACAAATATTTGACAAAATTAGATTGCATGCGACTAATGTGAAAATTATGCGATATGATAAAATAAATTAAGGTAAGACCTATTCTTGATTTTTATTTATTACATGTATGCATATATATCACAATAATAATTCGACTAAAAATTTTCGTAATAACAAAGCTTATTACTAAAAGAACATTAAAACAAAACATTCAGTGCACTAAATAGATAAACAGGATCACAAAGGCAGAATTGTCTCCCACTCTGACAACCAACCAAAAAGAAATTCATGATCTAATTTATAAAAAAGACTGTTGATCAGAATAAAAATGAAATTGTTATTAGTAATAAATATCATTTAAATTGCTAAATGTTATTAGAATAATAATAAAAGTATTATTAAATATTGTTGGGCCATAATACTTTTCCTACTGGGCCAGGCCGAATGGGCTTGTCTTTTGGACTATGTCACCTTTATCATATTGGGTCAAACAACTTGGGCCTCGCTATTTGACTATAATATTGGGCTCATTCATTGGATCGGCCCACTATGTGAGTTGTCACTTATCCTATCTTTGACCGGCAATCATCTCAAAAGTAGTAGTTGACTGTTATGTCTGCCACCTTTCTGCATGGCATTAATGAGGATGGGACTCCGATTACCGGCGGGAGGTAACAGTGATAGTAGGTGGGAAAATAAGCTACACACTTTCGGCTGACATGACCGGGGATGAGAGGAGGTGTCAGGAGATAGTGGGTGGCACAGTAAACCGGGTCTTGGGAACGGATGGGGCAAGGATCATAAAAAGGAAAGGAGGTAACAAAACACTACACACAACATTATCTTGATTCACATTCACTCAGACACTGTTAATTATTTTCCTCCATTGTTAACCTTGTGATCGCCTGGACTGATTCTCACGCCGGAGCTATCCCCCGACAGTCAGGCCGTCAAGCTTTTGGTGTTGACTTGTTGAACTGTGCAGAATCATAGCGTCTTACGTGATTGGGACGTGGGAGAAGATCTTGGCGTTAACATTGGCGCTAGAAGGAGGGCGAGTTCTAGTGTCCTGAGTATTTTTCAATCATAAACCTTGTTCGTTTTACGTCGGTATTCATGGGAAAGAGTAGGACACCTACACCTGTGGGGCAGCCGATGACTGCCAGTGAATCACTACCACGAGTATCTGTCAAGGACCGTTTGGGACCTGTACTAAGTGTTCATGCCAGCACGGCCTCCAAACGATCGCATGGAGATTCTCGTCCGAGAGCTGTGAGCAAAGCCAAGCGACAGCTAATTTTTACAACAGAGAAAGGGTCCGGTCATGGCCAGAAACGAGTAGAAGGCACCTCGCCTAGAACTCGATACCGGAATGACCAAGACGAAAAGGCTGCCCGCTTGGCTAAGATGGCAGATGAAGCTGATAGGGCCATGGAGGCGCTTGTGAAGCAACGGCGGGATATAGCTGAGCAGATGACCCGAATGGCAGAGTTGAGGGACGAAGCTTCCAGCTATGTCCAATCTGAAGAACGGGGACATCGGAGTGGGAAAGAGCCTGTTCATTCCGGACGTGAGTCTCATGATCGACTTCGAGAAAGAAGAAGGTCCAGAAGCCCCACTCCTCAAAGATCGAAGAGGGCACACCACCCTGTCGCTTCTAAGGAGCAGGGTCGAAGCGAACGAAGAGGTCGGTCCAGGGATCGTACTCTGGAGAATACTAAGAAGGCGCTCGTTGTTGCGCATTCCCACCGCAGCAGCCGGGCACTGAGACGAAGCAGATCTAGGGGTCGTACACCTGAAAGTCCACCGAGGGCACTCCGCTCTGTGGACCATCATCGTCATAAAAGCCCCTCGAAAGTGGGGGGTTCTATTGTAAGGCACCGGTCCACTCAGAAGAGGGAAGGGTCACCGGAAAAAGAAGCATCGTCCCAACCCGAGGGCGTGGAATATCTGGTGAAAGAGGTGAAGGAGCTTCGGAGGCAGCTTGCCGAAGTACAGAAAGTGAAAGATACTTCGGGAAAGAAGGCATCCCCTTTTTCCACGGAGATTCTGAGAGAGAAGGCTGACCCCACCAAGAGGTTGCCTCACATTGAAAGTTATGACGGATCGGGGGATCCCTACGACCATAGTCAGGCGTTCGACCGACTGATGGATTATTATGACTTTAGCGATGCTGTTAAGTGTCATACTTTTGTCACGACACTCCGAAAGGATGCCAGGCAGTGGATGGGGACTTTGCCTTCAGATTCGATTTTATCCTGGGCGGATATGTGCAGTCAGTTCCACGCCTGCTTCGGGAGCAACAAAAGAAGAGGGAAACCTACTGGCTCACTGGCTCAGGTTCGGCAGTTCTCGAATGAGTCTTTGGGCCAATATGTGAAGCGATTCCGTGAAGCAGTCGGCCAAGTGACAGACCTGAACGATATACAAGCCGTGAGACTGTTTCAGAATGGGTTAGATCTGGTCAAATCGGAAAAGTTGGTGAAAAAGTTGATGTTTCACCACCCGAAGAGTCTCGTAGAAGCTTTCGACAAAGCAGAAGGCTATATTGTGATAGAGGAGGCCATGAATAGCCTCAAGCGTCCCTCTTCGGATCGGCTTAAGGAGACAGATCGGGACAGAACAGAGGGAGACCAGAGTAGGAATGAAGGAGATAGAGGCCGTCGCGACGGCAAATCAAAGAAATACAACAATAATAATTGGAGGCAGGGTGGAGAACGCTCGTCCGCTCCCGCTCAGAGGGTAAACAGGACATATACTGCACTCAACGCCGACAGGGCTGTTATCTTGGAGCAGATCAAGAATCAACCTATTTTCGAGCCACCTCGAGATAACTTTAAGCCCGGAAAAGGGAATTCTCGCAAGTATTGTGACTATCATCAAGCCTCGGGTCACGATACGAACGACTGTGCTAGCCTGAAAGATTTTATTAAGAGAAAGGTGCAAGACGGGGCGTTAGTTCATTATGTGGCCGCCCGAACGAACCAGCAGCAGAATAGTGGACCCGTTCAGGCAGCCCAACCTGTTCAGCAAGTGTTCCCTGTTCCTGAACTGCCCGCCAGGCAAGTAATAGATGTCATCAGTGGGGGTACTTCGGGCAAGCTTGTTGGGAAGAAGCGCTGAAGCTATCTGGATTCGGTCATGTCAGTGACGGGTACCCTCCCGAAGACTGACAGACCATTCCCGGGTACGATAATTTCCTTTACTGATGAGGATTACCCTTCGGAAATCATTAAACCACACGAGGGATCATTGGTCGTGACAGCACAGGTGGGTTCGGTGGACATGAAGCGCATGATGATCGACAACGGGTCTTCTGTGGATATCTTATATGCTCATGCTTATCAGAGGATGCATCTTGATGGGCACAAGATGGAGATCGGATAGGAGGCCCCCTTATATGGTTTCAGTAACGATCCGGTCAAAGTGGCTGGAACCATTGAACTGCCGGTTATCTTTGGAACGGCCCCCCAACAGGTAGAAATTATTTGCAAATTTTATATTGTGAATGTGGATTCTGCTTATGATGCTATTTTGGAGAGACCCATTTTAATTGCTTTACAAACTGTAACCTCTATCCCTTATTTCAAAATCAAATTTCCTACAGCTCATGGGGTTGGGGAGGTAAAAGGAGATCTAGATCTGGCCAGAAGGTGTTATAGAAATGCCGTGATCACTTCGGGAGTAGGGGTGTCGAAGCAAAAACAGACCATGGCTATAGAGATCGAACCCTTCACGGAAAGCAGCTCAGAACCGTTGGTCATGCCAGCCGAAGAAACAGAAGAGATAGAGCTCATCCCAGGCAAAGCGGACAAGACGGTGAAGATAGGTTCGGGTCTACCAGAACCTCTCAGAAAGAACCTCATCGGACTCCTGCAGTGCTATGTTGATATCTTCGCCTGGGAACCTCAGGACATGCCGGGAGTGAGTAGGGATATCGCAGAGCATCGGCTAGAAGTGGACCCGTCGAAGAAGCCAGTTCGGCAAAAGAGGAGGATCTTCGCGCCCGAGCGCCAGAGAATCATCGATGAAGAGATTGCGAAGCTGCTAGCCGCTGACTTCATCTTTGAGATCGACTATCCGCAATGGATGGCAAACGTGGTACTGGTCTAGAAGCAGAACGGGAAATGGCGGGTCTGCATCGATTATACAGACCTGAATAAAGCTTGTCCGAAGGACTTCTATCCATTACCTCACATTGACCAGCTCATCGATGCAACTTCGGGGTATGCCTTGTTAAGCTTCATGGATGCATTCTCTGGCTATCATCAAATCTCCATATGTAAAGAGGATATACCGAAGACGGCGTTCATTACACATCGGTCGGTATATGCCTACAAGAAAATGACCTTCGGCCTCATTAACGCCGGGGCCACTTACCAGAGGATGATGAACTATGTCTTCAGGCGTCAGTTGGGCAAGAATATGGAAGTATATGTGGATGACATGATTGTTAAGAGCTTGTTGGTGCACAAACATCTAGATGACCTGGAGGAATGCTTTCAGACAGTCCGTCACCACAAATTGAGACTGAATCCTGCCAAGTGCACCTTCGAATTAGGGGCTGGCAAATTTCTGGGCTACCTGGTCAGTCAGAGGGGATTTGAAGCCAATCCAGAGAAGATTAAAGCGATCCTGGACATGAAGACTCCTCAGTCGTTTAAAGACGTTCAGCGTCTGATTGGAAGGATTGCAGCTTTGAGGAGGTTTATGTCCAAATCGGCAGAAAGGTGTTTGCCGTTTTTTGACACGTTGAAAGGGTCGAAGAATGCCAAGACGTTCCAATGGACTTCGGAATGCGAAGACGCCTTCCAGAGCATCAAGTCCTACTTATCTTCGGCGCCTTTGTTGGTGAAGCCCGCTCCTGCTGAGCCTTTATATTTGTACTTAGCAGCTAGTTCGCTGGCAGTAGGAGCAGTTTTGGTGCGAGAAGTTGGGGATAAGCAGCACCCGGTTTATTATGTAAGCTATGTCCTTCAGGATGCCGAAACAAGGTACCCAAATATTGAAAAGTTTGATTTTGCTTTAATAACTGCTAGTAGAAAGCTTAGGCAGTACTTCCAGGGTAGGTTGGTAATAGTATACACAGATCAGCCTTTGAAGAAAATTATGGGCAAACCTGAGGTATCGGGGAGATTAGCTGCATGGACGATGGAGCTATCTCAGTTCTTCGTTGAATATCATCCCCGAATTGCCATCAAGGGGCAGGCTTTGGCTGATTTTGTGGTCGAGTGTTCGTTTTCTGAAGCTGATGAGGATGTAGCAGAAGCGGGAGGATCTGACAACATAGTTGCGGCTCTTCAGCAGAAGCAGAGTTCGTGGACGCTGTATGCAGATGGGTCTTTTACCGTAGATGTCAGCGGAGCAGGGATTATTCTGACTAGTCCGGAGGGATTCAAGGTGTAACAAGCCATCAGATTTCAGTTTAAAGCGACAAACAATGAGGCAGAGTACGAGGCAGTGTTGGCGGATTTGCGACTAGCTAAGAGTCTCGAAGTGCAAAGAATAGTTATCTTCAGCGACTCTCAGTTAGTTGTTAAACAAATCTCCGGGGAATACGAAGCCCGAGGTCATCGAATGATCAAGTATTTGGCGAAATTGAAAGAACGGCTTCAGTATTTCCAGTTCTACGAATTTCAGGGGGTCGAACGTGATGGCAATTCCATTGCCGATGCACTCTCCAAATTAGCCACTACGGATATTAACATTTTTGATGGATCAGTTTACTTGGAAATTCTGCAACATCCTAGTGTTCATCATGAATCGATAATGTGCGTTGATCGAACCAACTGTTGGTTGACCCCATACCTGGAATATCTGGCAGATGGCGTTCTACCTTCGGATCAGATGCTGGCCAAGAAAATCAAGTACAAGAGTGCTAATTTCGTTCTGATAGATGGGGATCTGTTCCGAAGGGCCTTCTCGTCTCCACTGCTAAAGTGTTTGACTCCATCCGAAGCTGATTATGCTCTTCGGGAAGTTCACGAGGGCATCTACGGCGACCATATGGCTGCTAAGTCGCTGGCATACAAAGTTCTTCGACAGGGATACTACTGGCCAACGATCTTCAAGGAGGCTACAAAATACGTGAAAAAGTGTGATAAATGCCAGCTCAACAGTCCAATCCCACATCAGCCACCGGAAGAGCTATACTCGATTCTATCTCCTATACCCTTCGCTGTCTGGGGGGTTGATATACTGGGTCCGTTACCGAAAGCTAAAGGGCATGTCAGTTTCGTCATCATCGCTATTGATTATATGACCAAATGGGTTGAGGCGAAACCACTCCGGCTGATAACGGAACAGGAGTGTCTGAAATTTATGAAAGAATCCGTAGTGTTTCGCCTCGGGATCCCTCAAGCGGTGATATCAGATAACGGACGCCAGTTTATGGGATCAAAATTTGAAGGATTTCTGAAGGAACTGGGAGTCCAGCACAGGAAGACTTCAGTGGCTCATCCACAGTCAAATGGGCAGGTCGAGGTGACTAACAGAACACTTCTAAACGGGATCAAGCGCAGATTGGACGAAGCCAAAGGAAGATGGCTGAAAGAATTGCTTAGTGTATTGTGGGCTTACAGGACTACACCGAGGACGACAACAGGAGATTCGCCTTTCAGACTGGCCTATGGCACTGATGCCTTGGTCCCAGTTGAGATTGGATCTCCAAGTCTTCGAGTTAGTCAGTTCAGAGAGATCTACAATGACGAGGGACTAAAGGCCAACTTGGACCTGTTAGAAGAAGTCAGAGAAGTGGCTGTGATCAAGTTTGCAGCCTACCAGAGGAGAGTTGCCAAGCATTACAACAAAGGGGTAAAGCTCCGAAGATTTGAGGTGGGAGACCTCGTTCTCAGAGAGGCCGAAGCGTCTACACCGCAGAACACGGGGAAGTTGATGCCGAACTGGGAAGGACCGTATGAAGTGGCCGAAGTACCAAAGCCCGGGACGTATCGACTGAAGGCATTGGATGGATCCGAAATTAAGAACACGTGGCACGCAGGCAGGCTCCGAAAGTACTTTCAATAGAAACCGAGTCAGTTCACTGGGAGTCTGTACATGACCATTCATCATCAATAAAAAGTCACTTTTTTCACAACTGATCTTCGCATTTGTCCTAAGGTCACAGTGAAGTAAGGAGGTATGGTAGGACTCGCTGGCCATTCGATGGCAGCCAATTTATTTGATACCCCGCGTGGTAGTCAAATCCTGGATCCTATATTGTTTTTTACCAAGGGTGGTAAAATCAATGGTCACCGAAGTAAGGAGGTATGGTAGGACTCGCTGGCCATTCGATGACAGCCAATTTATTTGATACCCCGCGTGGTAGTCAAATCCTGGATCCTATATTGTTTTTTACCAAGGGTGGTAAAATCAATGGTCACCGAAGTAAGGAGGTTCGGGTGGACTCGCTGACCATTCGATGGTAGCCTCATCGGCAGGTGGTCCTTATGACTTCGTCAGGCCCTGCGTGGTAGGCGAACGTCATTGGTGTAAGGAGGTTCGGGTGGACTCGCTGACCATTCGATGGTAGCCTCATCGGCAGGTGGTCCTTATGACTTCGTCAGGCCCTGCGTGGTAGGCAAACGTCATTGGTGTAAGGAGGTTCGGGTGGACTCGTTGACCATTCGATGGTAGCCTCATCGGTAGGAGGTCCTTATGAGCTTGTCAGGCCCTTCGTGGTAGGCAAGTATCATCCTTTAGACCTTGTCAGGCCCTTCGTGGTAGGCAAGTGTCATCATTCAGACTTCGTCAGGCCCTTCACGGCACCTACCTCACACTTTGGCAACGAATAAATATTCCTTTACTTTGTTATTATTACCAAATTTTTTCTAAGTGTTGAGTTCGGAAGGCCACATTCTTTAACTTCATCTCATCTGTTATACAACTTGCCTAGTGGTTGATTAACAGTTTAAAGTTAAGTCCACGAAGGAGCTTGTACATTTTTCAAGTTGAATCAATATTGAAGTGTTGATAAACAGTAAATACACCGAAGTCATAAGGAATAATGTTGATATTTTATTTACATAATGCTGTTTACAAAACGATAGCAGCTTTACAAAAATCCTACAGCTAAGGGAAAAGAGAATCATCTTCAGGGATCAGCTTCGTCTTCTAAAGAATCCAGAATGGTCGGGTCAACCTTGGCAGCGACAAGTTTTGCCTTGTCTTTGCTTCGGCATTCGTCGTATCCATCCGAGAACATTTGGACGATCTCCTCGTTCAACTCGACAGATTTCCGGTATTCTTGTTGAACTTCTCTCCGAAGATCTCCGGTTAGAGGAGGACCCAAATCTCTCAAAGCCCGAAGTTCACGGAGCTCCTCTTCGAGTTTTGCCCGCTCCTTCAGATGTCTCAAATCCCTGGCTTCAAGATCATGTACTTGTACCGCCAGGCTTTTATTGGTCTTCACCATCGTCTCGTTCTTCCCAACAAGGACCTCATTTCGACGAACCAAGTCTATGTTCGTAGTAATGGTTATTTGGTGGGTCGCCTCGGCTGTCTCCAGTTTCTCTTTTAATTTATTTACATCCTTCTGGAGGCCTTCATTATTGAGGAGAGTAGTACCATAGGCCCTTCTCTCTCTCTCCAGAGCCGAAGCCAGAATGGCCTTCTCTCACCTAGCTGTATCTTCTTCGGCTTCGGACTCTCTGTATCGGGGAAGAAGTCTCCCGAAGACAGCATTTGCCTACAGACATTTAAAGAAAGTCGGTGAATTAGTAGAAAGAACAGATGATTCCTAAATATTTCAATTGAGTAAACTAACCTTAGCCTGATAGCTCATGCCTTCTTCGATCAAATCCCCAATCGAGCTGTTTTCGAATCGATGATCACCGGTCTCCCGAACAAAGGAGTCGAACAGCTGAAAGGGGAAGTTGGCATTGAACTCCGGCCAGACAGTGGGAGAAGATGCGGCTTCTCGCCTGAATGCGGAGGGGGAAGATCTTGTCGGAGAAGGCACTGATGGTTCGGGGGGCAGTGGTGGTTGATCCTCGGAAGGTTGTTTCCTTTTACGAGACAGAAGTGGAGACTCGGTTGGGCTTTCGAGCTCGTATTCGGAAACATGAATCTCCACAGGAATAATGATAGGCGGATCGACTGCAGGAGGAGGAACCCGAAGCTCATCGGCGGACAGAGGAGTCACCTTGGTCTTCCTCTTTTTAATCCGAAGAGCTTGCATTTGCTCATTCGCAGGCATGTCAATCAAACTCGCTGCAGAAGCTGATTGAGATCCTTGAGGATTTGACCGGACTTTCCGAACAGCCCTTTTCTTCTGTCGAGGTCGGCTAGGTTCCTCCGCAGTTTTTGATCCCTAGAAGACATCAGCGCCGTGGGCTTCCGAAGCCGGAAGTTCTTCCTGGGAGATATCGGTATGGGATGATGCTGATTTACCCGAAAAGAATTTATCCAATTCCCTTCGGTCGATCGAGGTTGGTTTTATCAAAGACAGCTTATGGTCATATAACCATGCTTGCTTGCTCAGGAGCCCGAAGCTCCACTCCTTCAGAGGAATCTTCTCAAGAATGCTCGCCATTTCTTTCACGCGTTCCTCTGGAATGTCCCCGAAGTCTGCAGAAATCCGCTCGGAAGTGGTCCATTCCGGGATAGACGGGATTTCAGGCCCCTTCACGAAGAACCATTCTCTGTGCCACCCCCTGTTGCTCGAAGTAGTATCCATCAAAGGTCGCTTCTCGAACTTGGCGTTGGGCTTGGGAGACTGTTTGCTTAGCACTTTGAAGCCTCGTTCCTGAGACTTCCCAGCAGAGAAGAGAGTGAAAAAAGAATCCACTGTTGGGGGTATCCCCAATTCATAACAGAACGCTATGAAGGCCAGGATGTGGATGTATGAATTCGGCACCAGTTGGGCGAATCCCACTCCGATAAATCCCAGGAGAGTAACAAGGAAGGAGTGAAGAGGGAATCTGACTCCCTTCTCTAGAACAGTCACCGGTACGGCAGTCCACCCGTCCGGTCGTTGGTACATCCGTTCGTGCGATGCCGGAGCCCTCACTAGGTGGGTGTCCGAAATCTGATACCGACTTCTGATGTCACGCAGCTTGATCTCGGTGATGATAGAAGGAGTATTGGCGTGAGGGTATTGTTCTTCATTCTCAAAAAACTCCGAGGGGTTGGGTAGGGGGTTTGAAGGGTTCCCGACAGGGCTATCCATGATTTGGGGGTTGGGGGTTGGAACCGACTCGGTAAGGTTGTGAGCGGGAGGAGTGATGGAAATCGGAACAACAGAAATAGGGGTGGAGTTGTCAGAATCTTGGGCCGCCATTGCTACTAGGATCTTGCAGGAAAGAAAGAAATCGGAGAGAAGGAGAAAATACTGTATATCAAATTCAAATTAAGCTGGTAAAGTCGTCAAAATTGGGGAAAATAGGCTTTTGTAGCGGTCTTTTCAAATTTTGCACGAGAACCGAGGGCGGCGCATTAATTGGAGATAATGATGTGGGAGAGGAAGGGGTAATGTCCGATTTTGGTTTTAATGGGTTATCCAAGGTGGGCCGGCGCTCGTTGGATCCCTTTTCATTATGGACTCACACTATTTACAGTCTTCCACTAAGCATCCTGTTTAATAAAAGACTAGGGGGCAATGTTGGGCCATAATACTTTTCCTACTGGGCCAGGCCGAATGGGCTTGTCTTTTGGACTATGTCACTTTTATCATATTGGGTCAAACAACTTGGGCCTCGCTACTTGACTATAATATTGGGCTCATTCATTGGATCGGCCCACTATGTGAGTTGTCACTTATCCTATCTTTGACCGGTAATCATCACAAAAGTAGTAGTTGACTGTTATGTCTCCCACCTTTCTGCATGGCATTAATGAGGATGGAACTCCGATTACCGGCGGGAGGTAACAGTGATAGTAGGTGGGAAAATAAGCTACACACTTTCGGCTGAGATGACCGGGGATGAGAGGAGGTGTCAGGAGATAATGGGTGGCACAGTAAACCGGGTCTTGGGAACGGATGGGGCAAGGATCACAAAAGGGAAAGGAGGTAACAAAACACTACACACAACATTATCTTGATTCACATTCACTCAAACACTGTTCATTATTTTCCTCCATTGTTAACCTTGTGATCGCCTGGACTGATTCTCACGCCGGAGCTATCCCCCGACGGTCAGGCCGTCAAGTTTTTGGTGTTGACTTGTTGAACTGTGCAGAATCATAACGTCTTACGTGATTGGGACGTGGGAGAAGATCTTGGCGTTAATAAATATATATTTTGTCTAATAGCATTATTTTTGTTTTGACAATGTTATCTTTACTTTGTCAATATCAACGGCTTAAAAAAGACATTATTCCCTCACTTAATAAAATTTATCCACTGCTTGATTTCAGCTGTAGCCATTGACTTGTACCAAGGAGTATTACCTAAACTAGAAGTTTCCTTTTGGATTCTTAATTAATTTCCGGTTTTAACTTCAAATATTGTTGTTAGACTTGTCCTTATTTTAATCTAGTCTTGTCAATAAGCAAGATTTAATTAGTTGCTAAACATCCCACAAGATTCTCATAATCGAATCGTTCATCGAACCGAAAAAAGTACTGTGTGGATAGATCACTGGTCCAACCAGTTGTTGAACTGCTATTGACTCAGTAACGTCATTAATATATAAAAAATATATATTATTAGTAATTAAATTTTTTTTTAAAAATCTCATTTTTATGAACTACAACATAATAAAAATGAGTTACAATATTAATAAAAGTAGTTAATTTTAATAATAAAATTTTATTGATAAAAAAAATCGAGTGAATTGAGTCAATTAAACGGGTTTACCGATTGGAGTAGTGGTCAACAGACCAAGCCGAGTTTTGACCAAAATCGGGTCATTGGTTCAAACCGGACCGAAAGGCGAACCAGTTTTGATTTTTACTGGTCCGACCGCTGCTCCAGTCCGGATTTTAAAACACTCATAGTATAATAGCTCAAATTTTTTTTATATAAAAAATCCCAATATATCTGTACTTATTTATATAATATGTTATTAAATTGATTGCAACAAAATTATAAAATTAAATTGATTGCAACAAAATTATAAAATTCGCAATGTTTTATCAAAAAGAATTGATATTTTCTATTAATTCCACAATATACTTTCTTACGTGAAAGTAGATCTTACTTATTATTCATGTGAAAAGAAATTTAAGAAACATATTAAATTGTGAAAATATCAATTCCGTGTACATATAACACATGACTCCTAATAAAATGCAGGGAGATGGTGGAAGATAGAAAATTGCCGCCCAAATTTGGCAATTGCCAAAAATTGTGGACCAAATGGTTGCACCAAACCAACTTCCTACCTATAAATATCGTCCGTGTTTTCAATTCAATTGCACCAAACGTCGCGTTTGGGGACTAGCTGAACACCGGAATACAGGATTTGTTAAATTCACAACACTTTTTGTTATTTTACAATAAAAGTATCGCTATAGATATATAGCGACAGTAAAAATCGTTTCTATAATTCTATAGCGACACTTTTGTTGTGAAAATAATATTTTCTGTTGTGAATTTAACAATTTCCAACAAATTATGTTAGATAATCAATGATAATTGCAATTTACAAATATTATTTATGCTTTATACACCTTCTGTCCAAAAATTTTAAAATTCACCTTGAAAGAGATCATGAATTTTAAAATAATTTATTTACCTCCTTACTCAATTTGGTTAATATTACCCCCTCCATTTCCCAAAAAAAAAAAACAGTTCCAATTTGTCTCGCTGAAGTCAATTTTTGAAATTTTCAAAATAAATAATTTATTTTAAATTTGGAATTATTTTTTTAGTTGGTAGAATTTTTATGTAAATTACAATATTCACACTTTTATTGGGTAAAATTAAACGACTTCATATCAACTTCTAATTGTAAAAACTCACAAATTGACTTTAAAAATGCACCTCTCATACAATAATGATTACACCTTTTGCCTAGCAGACAAAGATCGAACTCCGCGAAAAGAATGATTCATTGGGATCAACATAAGAGTCAAAAATATTACTCCTTCCGTTCTTAAAAAATTGTCATTTTAGAAGAAAAAATTTATTCTAAAAAATTTATCGTTCACAACTTTTGAGGAGAATAAATTACTCCCTCCGTCCCAAATTAATTGCTCAATTTTGACTTTTTTTAAGTCAAATTGACTATTTTTAGAATTAATAATTAAGCATATATAAATATATTTCTAAAATTTAAAAAATTGGGGTTAGTAATAAATTATATATACTTTATTTTGATTATAATCTCTTTCACCTATATTTTAGCAAAAATAGTAAAAAGATTAGTTTTAAAAATGGTCAATGTGAGACCCCAAATTTTATGAATAAAGATTTAATTTTCTTGAAATATTTTTTTTAATATTATGGTATGGATTTGAGATAGTGTTATAATTGTGGATAGTATTTAAAAATTTTACAAAATATGCAAGTTGTTATATAATATTCGTTTGGTCGGGGAATATACTTTTTGTCGGGGAATATCCGTACGACGACATAATCATTGGTGGACCCCACAACGGAAGTATTGTCGTAGTAAGAAAACGACAGAATTATCTTTTTATAAAAATAATGGCGAAAATGTTACATTTAAAACAGTTGAACTACTAGGTAGTAAAAGTACAGTAATACTCGTGGTTGCATAGTAACACACGGTATTGATTATTGATGCTTACGTAAGAAGTCACTCAGTTATACTAAATTATTGCTACAGTAATTGCTGCATCATATCTCTCATTTTATTGATTCAATTATTGTCACAGTAGCATCTGTATAATATGTTATGTTATTAAATCAATAATTGAGACGACAAAGTTATTCATATTATTATTTGTAATATTAACGATGTCTAGAAGTTCTGCCAAGGAGAGGTTTGGTCACCTAATTGCGCGCCAATAGGGAGAAATTCTTATTGGAAAGCCCTCTCTTTTCTGAAAACGACCTGGTCAATTAATATTGTGAATTATAATAATGATGATAAATGTTATTAAATATATTGAGGTGTCTTTTTATGAAGTCACAGAAGTTTATATATATATATATATATATATATATATATATATATAAATTTTATTTTATTAGTATTATTAATGTAATAAAACAGAATTTTTTTTATATAAAACAGAATACTTTTATAAAGTTATTTGTTTTATTAGACTATAAATAGAATATATGATATTCTATTATACATAGTGTTTGTATAGTATCTGCATAGTATTTGCATAGTAAAATCTTTTTATATAAAACAGAATACTTTTATAAAGTTATTTATTTTATTAGATTATAAATAGAATATATAATATTCTATTATGCATAGTATTTGCATAGTGCCTACAAAGTGTTTACATAGTAAAATCTTTTTGTATAAAACAGAATACTTTTATAAAGTAATTCGTTTTATTAGATTATAAATAGAATATATTATATTTTATTTAAAAGATTTTATTTTATTAGAATATTTTATTAATACTGCATAGTAAATCAATATGAACCGTCCGTTTAAAAGTAAATCAATCTGGACCGTTCATGAATTAGTTACTATTCAGTCCATTCTCCTATAAATAGAAACTCATTCCTTCATTATTTCTTACGAATTCACTAAAACACTAGAGAGAGAAACTATAGAGAGAAAGAAGAAAAGTATTCTGCTACTTCACTACTCCCATATCCAGTTTCTTCTAAGGTAAGGGATATTATTTGTTGTACTCGTAAGGGATATTATTTCTTTCTTCTTCATGAAGAGAACTTCTGTTATTCCATTCCTTATTATTCTGTTGGAATAACTTTTATATGCGAAGTACCGCATACATAGTGAAATTCTTCTGTTATTCCATTCTTTATTATTCTGTTGAAATATCCTGTCTGTGCGTTTACGAATGACCTGGTTCCGTTCTTTATTATTCTGTTGGAACATCCTGTCTGTGCGATTTACGCATGACCTAGTTCTATTCTTTATTATTCTGTTGAAATAACCTGTCTCTTCGGTCTATCGCATGTATGGTGATTTCTTCTGTTATTCCATTCTTTATTATTCTGTTGGAATAACCTGTATATGTGGATTATCACATGTATGGTGAATGATCCTTTGTATTCATTCCTTATTAAATTGTGAAAATAATCTGTCTAAATGGATTACCGCATGGCGGACGAAAATTCATTTGCAATTTCATATATTCTCTTATACTCAGTTGGTTAAAGCTTTGACTTCTATACTCCATGAAATTAATGGAATATCCTTGATATTTGTACTTCATCCAGTATCTTTTCATGGAAATATTCTTCTGAGCATTCTTGAATTTTACTCCACAAAGAAGTATCATGTTGACAACTTGGACATTATTGGTTCCTAGATAAATTAATTCTTGAACTTATTTTATTGAATTCTTATATCATTGTAATCATCCTCATGTTTATATTATGTTGAAAGTCATCTGTGGCCTGTAGTGCATAGATGGACTTGGTATGATTATGACCAGAGATTATTCGGTATAATCATGACCGTAATATTACAAATGATGTGGTAAAAGTCCTCATTGGTCCGTAGTGCATTGATGGACAGTTGTTGACATGATCATGACCATTGATGAATACACGAATATCCTTGGCCCGTAGTGCATGGATAATTTATGGTTATTGTAAGACCCCAAATTATTAATAAATAAAATTTAATTTCCTCTATTTATTATTCTGAAATAGTAAGAGTTGATTTGATTAATGTGGTTAGTTATGAGTAAAATGCGCAAATATTTTAAATAAGCAAGTGGTTATAAAATATTCATTGTTGTCGGGGAATATTTGTTTGGTCGTGGAATATTCTTGTTGTCGGGGAATATTCGTACGACGGCGCAGCCTTGTGTGGGCCCCATAACAGAAAACGATTGGATGAAGAAAACGACAAAAATAAGTTGTTTATTAATAACGGCGTAGTTGTTACCGTTAATACTGTTGGAATACCCGGTGGTTAAAACACGGTAATACGCGTAACACACGGTATTGCACCAATTATTGATTCTTACGTAAGAAGGCACCACTCAATAATTGTTACAGTAATTACTGTTCAATATTGTATTTTATTGATTCAATAATTGCTGCGTTGATATTTTATATTATTGTTGTTTCAATAATTGTCACTACGCAGTATTTTTCATTATCGGAGCAATAATTTATATTATCTGAATAATATTATTAGATAACATTATTGGCAATGTCTAGAAAGTTCTGTCTAAGGAGAGGTTTTGTCATCTAATTGCGCGCCAGTAAGGAGAGATCCTTATTGGAAAGCCCTCTCTTTCCTGGGAACGGCCTGGTTGTTAGTACTGTAATTCTGTAATATTATTTATGTATAATTAATTATTGATTTATATGACGAGGAAAATAGTGATTTTATGTGTATATAGATAGAAAAAAATTTTAATGTGACAATTGTTGAAAATTAATATTTTATCTTTTTCTGATAAAATAATTCATTTAAATATATTATTTTAATAATATATTGATGGTGGTATTTTTACAATGAATGTGGGATATATGAGTATATGAGGAGGAAGAGTATTTTCGTGGCATTAAATGATTAACACATGTTTTGTGTGTTGGTGGACATAATTCTTGACCGAAAATTTATTATTGACTATAAAATTGCCCGTTTGTGAATTTCGGTCAATTTCTGCTTGGAATTTGGAAAAACTTTCTTCTGCAAAGTTGTAGAGAATTGAATTTCCTATAAAAACTCGCGAGATTCGAATTTTCTGATAAAAGGGCTATTTATTATGAATTATTGAAGTTCTGAAGTTCCGAAATAATTGATTTTTGGAAGTTTTATTTATTATTTTGAAGAAAAACGTTTTTTGGCATTTAAGTGGGCTAACATGTGATATAAATGGGCTGAGATCAGATGTCTAGAGGTGGGCTAAGGAAAATTTGATAAATATATTATTATTATATTAAATTTTCTGCTTTGGTGTTCTAAGCATTTTCCTATAAATAGGGTGCTTAGGTTAGAATTGAAATCATACCAGAAACACAAGTTTCTCTCTATTTCTCTCTCTATAACGAGCGTATTTTTGTGAGTATTTGATACTTTGAGTGTTGCTTTACGGTGCAAGTTTCCTTCAGCACTATATCTAGTATTCAAGTCAGAAGTACCGTCTTTCCGAGGTAAGGGATGTTATTTCTTCTTAAATGATATTATTTTCTTCAATATCATTATGACGAAGTATTGATCTGAACTTTTTATCAAATTTAAAACTTTTCATGTAGGGATTACTATTCATGAGTTACTATTCACGAGTTACTATTCACCGAAAAATAAAATTTCCTTCTTTTCGTCCAAATATCTATTCTGGATACTAGCTTTGATTGTATCCATATTTTGATCATTCTTGAAATTTACTTCACTATGATAAGGTATTTTTGGACATGGATAAATCAAAATACGAATCCTTAATATTTGTTATTTTGCTTCACTGGATTCGTTTTCTTTAAAATATTTTTTATCATCCTCAGTCTTAAATGATGATATAACTGAATATCTTTGGCCTGTAGTGCAAAGATGAATAATTTTTGATGAATATCTTTGGCCCGTAGTGCAAAGATGAACAGGTGTTGAGGTGAACATGACCAACTGATGGATATCTTTGGCCTGTAGTGCAAAGATGACTATTTGATTCAAGATATTTATTGATTGATGTTACAGGGATAAAATGTTGATGATGGGCTTTTAAATTCATAGATAATCGTAGATTTCATTCTCTACGTAACTTCTCTATGAATTATTATTTTCCGCTGCGAATATTGAATTAAAACTTGTTGTCTATTGTATTCTATTAAATTTTTCCCTGTTGAAGACTAACGATAATTTGCTGTATATTATCTTAGTCATAATATTCTTTACTGGGCTAGTTGAGCTCACCCTTTTCCTTGTTGTTCCATTTTTTTCTCAGGAGGCGAGAATGTAGCAGGTACTAGTCGGGGTATGGAATGAAGGTTCTAGGAAGTTGTTTTAATAGTCCTCACCATTTTTTTTGTAAAATATTGTTCCAATAATTGTAATGAGGACTTATTTGAGTGTGTATATTGTCTAGATGACAACATTTGTATTTACACTCACAGTTTTTATGTTGTATTAATAAAGTTGTAGTTGTTTCTGTACCATGTTATTGACGACTTAGAATAGGTGTTGTATACCTGTTTTGGGGGCGTCACAGTTGGTATCAGAGCTTAGGGATATGATCTCTGGCGGAGATCGGGGAATAGAACTAGGAGGGGAGAGACGAGTAAATCCTTCGCTAGTGTGTCCTACCTAAGCTTATTTGTTGGTTGGTCTTAATATAGGGATATTATGTGATTTGTTAATTTGTTAAATTAACCCTTGTTTTATGGCAGTATTTGAGAATGTTGACTGAGAATGTTAACAGTGGAGTAAATAAAACCGTGGAGACACCTGTACTCACCAACGAGGAGAACGTGCAACAGGCTGGCAATGTTCCTCCTGTGAACAACACCACTGAGCAGACGGTGAACGATGAGATGTTTAGAAGCTTTTTGCGATTATTGCAAAACCAGACGAAGGAGATTCCTGTTCAAAATATAGGAAGAAACAATGGCAACGCACAGCTGGTCACAGCCAAGCAGTTCAAAGAGTTGGGACCACCAGAATTCTGGGGAAAGCCGGATCCGATTAAGGCGGAGACATGGTTCAAGCAAATTACCAAGATATTCGATGTCTTGGGATGCACGGAGGAACAGAAGGTTCCATTCGCTACCTTTATGTTCTGTGGCGAGGCAGACTACTGGTGGGAATCTGTGAAGCGTACCCATCCAGCTGCACTCAGCATGTCTTGGGAGATATTTCAGAAGCTATTTAATGACAAGTACTTTCCTGAAAGTATTCGTCATATGAAGGAGGTAGAGTTTATTAGACTGGAGCAGAATAACATGACGGTGTCCCAGTACGAGGCGAAGTTTGCGGAGTTGTCCAGGTTTGCACCTCATTTGGTGGAGAATGAGGAACGTATGACGCGGATGTTTCTGAGAGGTTTGAAACCCGGCATACGTCAATATCTCATTTCTCATAAATTTTCTCTCTATTCAGATGTTGTCAACAGGGCTCAATTATTAGAGCGAGATAACGAGTACGGTCAACCGAGGGACCACAACCAAGATCATATCGGTGACAACAGTCATTAGAACAATGATAACCAGCGGAGAAAGAAAAATACAGACAAGAACGACAACCACTCTGGTGGTAATCGTGGCTATGAAAATAGAAGAAGCGAGTCGGGAGGAGATTTTAAAAAGAGGAGATTCAACAATGAAAATACGAAGACGTCAGCACCAGCAGCAACTGGTTCCAAGGGAGGAGAACGACCACCGGTCATATGCTATAAATGTGGAAAAGAGGGACATATCAGCCCAAACTGTCCACAACAGTTCAAGGTATGCTATAATTATGGAAAGAAAGGACATATCGCTCGAGATTGTACGATAGCGAAACCAAGTTCAGCGGGGACGGTGACTCAAAAGGCTGCCCTAGAAAAGTCAAAGTCAACGGTTCCTGGAAGAGCATTTGTCGTGACTGGTCAACATGCGAGGAACCCAAACGAGGTGATCACGGGTAAGCTAATCATAAATTCATGTGAAGTTTATACCTTACTAGATACCGGTGCTACCCATTCATTTATTTCTCCCGCTTGTGCTCAACGTTTAAACTTGACTCCGGAGAAATTAGACTTTGATTTATCTGTGGAGACTCCGTTAGGGGAAACTTTCATCACATCCACTGTTTATAAATCTTGTTTGATCCAAGTTAGTACCATCACCTTACCTGTTGACCTTATCTCTTTAAAGATACTTGCATTTGACGTGATTTTAGGAATTGATTGGTTAACTACTCATCATGCCAAAATTGATTGTTTTCGTAAGGTGATTAGTTTTCATATTCCTAATCAACCTGTTGTTCGAATTCAAGCAACAAAGCCATTAAAATCAATCACTGTCATATCAAGTCATAAAGCCATTCGTTTATTGAAAAACGGATGTCAAGCTTTCTTAGCCCATGTTATGGATTTGAATAAAGACACGTCAAATTTGAATAATATTCCTGTTGTTAGTAACTTTCCTGACGTATTTCCTGAAGAACTTCCCGGTCTACCCCCGGAACGTGAAGTTGAATTCTTTATTGATCTTGAACCTGGTACAAAGCCTATTTCTAAAACCCCATATCGAATGGCTCTTATTGAACTTCAGGAGTTAAAAGTCCAACTACAAGAGTTGTTGGACATCGGTTTCATTCGTCCTAGTACATCTCCTTGGGGTGCTCCTGTTTTATTTGTAAAGAAGAAAGACAGGAGTATGCGACTTTGTATCGATTACCGGGAATTAAACCATGTCACCATCAAGAATAGGTATCCGCTACCTCGTATTGATGACCTGTTTGACCAGTTACAAGGAGCACAATTCTTTTCAAAAATCGATCTTCGTTCTGGATATCATCAGCTGAAGGTTAAAACTGAGGATATTCCAAAGACTGCCTTTAGAACTCGGTACGGGCATTATGAATTCTTAGTCATGTCTTTTGGATTGACTAATGCTCCTGCGGCTTTCATGGATATGATGGACCGAGTATTCAAGGATTATTTGGATCAGTTCGTTGTTGTCTTTATTGATGACATCCTCATATATTCCAAAAGCCGTGAAGATCATGAGCACCATTTGAAGCTGGTACTCCAAAGGCTACGTGAAAACAAGCTATATGCTAAGTTGAAGAAATGCGAGTTCTGGCTTGAAGAAGTAGCATTCTTAGGGCACGTAGTGTCGAAACATGGAGTATCTGTGGACCCGGCGAAGATTGAAGCAATACAAAGCTGGGAGCAACCGAAGACGGTGACCGATGTACGTAGTTTTCTGGGTTTAGCTGGTTATTATCGGAGATTCGTAGAAGGGTTTTCTCGAATCGCTACCCCGTTAACTCAGCTGACTCGGAAGGATATCAAATTCGTATGGAGCGAAGAATGCGAGAAGAGTTTCCAAGAGCTTAAGAGGAGACTCATTTCGGCACCTGTTCTGACAATACCATCTGGTTCGGATGGATTTGTTATCTACAGCGATGCTTCAGGCAAAGGGTTAGGATGTGTTCTCATGCAACGTGGGAAAGTCATAGCCTATGCCTCGCGACAACTTAAAGAATATGAGAGGAATTATCCTACTCGTGATCTAGAGTTGGCAGCAGTCGTTTTCGCGCTAAAGATCTGGAGGCACTATCTATATGGGGAGAAGGTGGAGATATATTCAGACCATAAAAGCCTCAAATATTTCTTCATTCAAAAAGAACTCAACGTGCGGCAACGACGTTGGCTCGAGCTGTTGAAAGATTACGACCACACTATTCAATACCATCCTGGAAAAGCAAACGTGGTAGCTGACGCGTTGAGTAGAAGATCATATGCAGGAACGAGTGCGATGATGTCAAGTATACGCGTAGAACCAACTTTAATCGATAAAGTTAAAGTTGCTCAAGCTACAGACCCGGAGCTGATGCTTATGAAGAAGAAAGTGCAAGAAGGTGCTATTCCAGAAGCAAGAATCGATGAAGAAGGAATACTTCGAGTCCACTCCAGACTTTGTGTTCCTAACGATTCTGATTTAAAGTACAAGATCATGATGGAGGCACACAATACACCATTTGCAATCCATCCTGGAAGTACTAAAATATATCGTGATCTTCGACATATATTTTGGTGGAACAATATGAAGAGAGAGATTACAAAGTTTATCTCGAGGTGTTTAACTTGTCAACGTGTAAAGGCGGAGCATCAAGTACCAAAGGGTCCATTGCAACCACTTGAGATTCCGAAATGGAAGTGGGAACACATTACCATAGATTTTGTTACGGGTCTTCCCACGGTTTCTCAATGTATAAATGTTATTTGGGTTATAGTTGATAGATTAACCAAGTCTGCTCATTTCTTGCCGATACGGGAGACTTATTCCCTTGAACGTCTTGCTAGTATGTACGTGAAAGAGATTGTAAGGTTGCATGGCATGCCAGTATCCATAGTTTCGGATCGTGACCCAAGATTCACTTCAAGATTTTGGGTTAGCTTGCAAAAAGCTATGGGCACGGATTTACGGTTCAGTTCGGCATACCATCCTCAAACGGACGGGCAATCAGAGAGGACTATTCAAACTCTTGAAGATTTATTAAGACTTTGTGTCCTAGATTTCAAAGGAAGTTGGGATAAGTACCTACCATTGGTGGAATTCTCCTACAACAACAGTTATCAGGCAAGTATAGGTGTGGCTCCCTTTGAAGCATTGTATGGACGAAAGTGTCGCTCTCCAGTATGTTGGGATGAGGTGGGAGAAGCAACGTTGTTGGGACCAGAGTTGGTACGAATGACTACAGAGAAGATCCAAACGATTCGACAATGTATACAAACGGCACAGGATCGACAAAAGAGTTATGTGGATCTTCATCGAAAGGACGTGGAATTTGACATTGGGGATCATGTATTATTACGTGTAGCTCCATGGAAAGGAGTTACAAAATTTGGGAAGAGAGGAAAGCTCAATCCACAATTTATTGGTCCATTTCAGATTCTTGACCGAGTAGGAAATGTGGCCTATAGACTTGCGTTACCTCCAAGTATGTCTCGTGTTCATAATGTTTTTCATATATCTGTGCTTCGTAAATATGTGAAAGACCCGAACCATGTTATTGAGTTAGAACCGGACGAGATAGCTGAAGACTTAACGTACGAGGAGGTACCTGTCAAGATCATGGATAAGAAGGAGCATGTCCTACGCGCGAAGGTCATACCACAAGTTAAAGTTTTGTGGAGAAACCATGCTATTGAGGAAATGACCTGGGAGTTGGAAACAGAAATGAAAGCGAGGCATTCTCATCTTTTCGAAACACCAGGTACGTATGTCAATTTTGAGGACGAAATTTCATAAGGAGGGGAGGTTGTAAGACCCCAAATTATTAATAAATGAAATTTAATTTCCTCTATTTATTATTCTGAAATAGTAAGAGTTGATTTGATTAATGTGGTTAGTTATGGGTAAAATGCGCAAATATTTTAAATAAGCAAGTGGTTATAAAATATTCATTGTTGTCGGGGAATATTTGTTTGGTCGTGGAATATTCTTGTTGTCGGGGAATATTCGTACGACGGCGCAGCCTTGTGTGGGCCCCATAACAGAAAACGATTGGATGAAGAAAACGACAAAAATAAGTTGTTTATTAATAACGGCGTAGTTGTTACCGTTAATACTGTTGGAATACCCGGTGGTTAAAACACGGTAATACGCGTAACACACGGTATTGCACCAATTATTGATTCTTACGTAAAAAGGCACTACTCAATAATTGTTACAGTAATTACTGTTCAATATTGTATTTTATTGATTCAATAATTGCTGCGTTGATATTTTATATTATTGTTGTTTCAATAATTGTCACTACGCAGTATTTTTCATTATCGGAGCAATAATTTATATTATCTGAATAATATTATTAGATAACATTATTGGCAATGTCTAGAAAGTTCTGTCTAAGGAGAGGTTTGGTCATCTAATTGCGCGCCAGTAAGGAGAGATCCTTATTGGAAAGCCCTCTCTTTCCTGGGAACGGCCTGGTTGCTAGTACTGTAATTCTGTAATATTATTTATGTATAATTAATTATTGATTTATATGACGAGGAAAATAGTGATTTTATGTGTATATAGATAGAAAAAATTTTAATGTGACAATTGTTGAAAATTAATATTTTATCTTTTTCTGATAAAATAATTCATTTAAATATATTATTTTAATAATATATTGATGGTGGTATTTTTACAATGAATGTGGGATATATGAGTATATGAGGAGGAAGAGTATTTTCGTGGCATTAAATGATTAACACATGTTTTGTGTGTTGGTGGACATAATTCTTGACCGAAAATTTATTATTGACTATAAAATTGCCCGTTTGTGAATTTCGGTCAATTTCTGTTTAGAATTTGGAAAAACTTTCTTCTGCAAAGTTGTAGAGAATTGAATTTCCTATAAAAACTCGCGAGATTCGAATTTTCTGATAAAAGAGCTATTTATTATGAATTATTGAAGTTCTGAAGTTCCGAAATAATTGATTTTTGGAAGTTTTATTTATTATTTTGAAGAAAAACGTTTTTTGGCATTTAAGTGGGCTAACATGTGATATAAATGGGCTGAGATCAGATGTCTAGAGGTGGGCTAAGGAAAATTTGATAAATATATTATTATTATATTAAATTTTCTGCTTTGGTGTTCTAAGCATTTTCCTATAAATAGGGTGCTTAGGTTAGAATTGAAATCACACCAGAAACACAAGTTTCTCTCTATTTCTCTCTCTATAACGAGCGTATTCTTGTGAGTATTTGATACTTTGAGTGTTGCTTTACGGTGCAAGTTTCCTTCAGCACTATATCTAGTATTCCAGTCAGAAGTACCGTCTTTCCAAGGTAAGGGATGTTATTTCTTCTTAAATGATATTATTTTCTTCAATATCATTATGCCGAAGTATTGATCAGAACTTTTTATCAAATTTGAAACTTTTTATGTAGGGATTACTATTCATGAGTTACTATTCACGAGTTACTATTCACCGAAAAATAAAATTTCCTTCTTTTCGTCCAACTATCTATTCTGGATACTAGCTTTGATTGTTTCCATGTTTTGATCATTCTTGAAATTTACTTCACTATGATAAGGTATTTTTGGACATGGATAAATCGAAATACGAATCCTTAATATTTGTTATTTTGCTTCACTGGATTCGTTTTCTTTAAAATATTTTTTATCATCCTCAGTCTTAAATGATGATATAACTGAATATCTTTGGCCTGTAGTGCAAAGATGAATAATTTCTGATGAATATCTTTGGCCCGTAGTGCAAAGATGAACAGGTGTTGAGGAGAACATGACCAACTGATGGATATCTTTGGCCTGTAGTGCAAAGATGACTATTTGATTCAAGATATTTATTGATTGATGTTACAGGGATAAAATGTTGATGATGAGCTTTTAAATTCATATATAATCGTAGATTTCATTCTCTACGTAACTTCTCTATGAATTATTATTTTCCGCTGCGAATATTGAATTAAAACTTGTTGTCTATTGTATTCTATTAAATTTTTTCCTGTTGAAGACTAACGATAATTTGCTGTATATTATCTTAGTCATAATATTCTTTACTGGGCTAGTTGAGCTCACCCTTTTCCTTGTTGTTCCATTTTTTTCTCAGGAGGCGAGAATGTAGCAGGTACTAGTCGGGGTATGGAATGAAGGTTCTAGGAAGTTGTTTTAGTAGTCCTCACCATTTTTTTTGTAAAATATTGTTCCAATAATTGTAATGAGGACTTATTTGAGTGTGGATATTGTCTAGATGACAACATTTATATTTACACTCACAGTTTTTATGTTGTATTAATAAAGTTGTAGCTGTTTCTGTACCATGTTATTGACGACTCAGAATAGGTGTTGTATACCTGTTTTGGGGGCATCACAGTTATGATACTAATGAATATCCTTGGCCGTAGTGCATGGATGATGTGAATTATTTATTAAGTTGAGTCCCAGCGATAAAAGTGATGAAAAACCTTTTAAATCATAAAAGATAGTAGGTTTTATTCTCTACTTGACTCTTTTAATGGATTGTTTGTTTCGCTGCAGTTAAACTTGATGTTTTTTATACTGTATCAATTTAACACTGTTGAAGGCTAACGATAATTTATTCTGCATTATCTTAGTCATAATATTTTTTACTGGACTAGTTGAGCTCACCCTTTTACTTTCATTATTCTCTTCAGGAAATGAGAACGTAGCAGAGACTAGTCGGGAAACGGAGTGATGGTCCAGATGATAGCATTAGTAGTCCTCATTATTCTATGAAATAGTGTGATAATAAATGTATTGAGGACTTATTTTGAGTTTGAATACTGTCTAGAAGACAATATTTGTATTAAAAATCACAGCTCGTGTTGTATATTTAAGATTGTATTTGTATTCTGTATCATGTATTTGGCGACTCAGAATAGGTGATGTATACCTATTTTGAGGGCGTCACAGTTGGTATCAGAGCTTAAGGATATGATCCCTGGCTGAGATGTGAGATAAGAACTAGGAGGGGAGAGACGGGAAATTCCTTCGCTAGTATGACCTACATAAGTTTATTTGGTATTTAATTGGTCGGTCAGAGTATATTGATAATATGTGATATGTCAATTAACCCTTGTTTTGTGGCAGTATTTGAAAATGACATCCGAAAATATTGAGATAAGCAATGAAGCACATAAGACCGTTGAGTCACCAACAATCAATACCCATGATAATGTGCAACATGAAGATAATAATCCTCAGGTAAACAACAACACCGATCAGATGATGAACGATGGGATGTTCAGAGGCTTTATGCAATTCATGTAACATCAGGTGAGAGAGACTCCTGTTCAAAATGTAGGTGGAAATAATGGCAACTCACGGTCAATCACTGCTAAGCAGTTCAAGGAGTTGAGACCACCGGAGTTTTTGGAAAAGCCAGAACCACTTAAGGCGGAGACGTGGTTAAAGCAGATCACCAAGATATTTGATATCTTGGGATGCTCCGAAGAGCAAAAGGTTCCCTTTGCCACCTTTATGTTGCGTGAAGAAGCAGATTACTGATGGGAATCTGTAAAATGTATCCAACCTGACACACTCAAGATGTCTTGAGAGAAGTTCCAAGAATTGTTCAACGAAAAGTACTTTCCTAAAAGTATTCGTCACATGAAGGAGGTGGAATTCATCAAGTTGGAGCAAAATAATATGACCGTGTCGCAATACGAGGCTAAATTTGCGGAGTTATCCCGGTTTGCATCCCATTTGGTCGATAATGAGGAGCGAATGACGCGAATGTTTCTAAAAGGTTTGAAACCCGATATACGTCAATACCTCATTTCTCATAAACTTTGTTTATATTCAGATGTTATGAATAGGGCTCAGTTATTGGAGCGCGATAATGAGTCAGCACAACCAAAAGGTAATGACCAGCAACACGATAATAATCATACCGGTGGCAACAACCATTGGAACAATGATAACCATCGTGGGGAAAATTATCATGCCCAGAATGGTAACCACTTCGGTGGTAATCATGGCCAAGATAATAGGAATGGAAATTTCAAGAAGAGAAGGGTCAATAATGATGGAAAGACGTCAGCACCAGCACCCGTTGTTAAGGAAGGAGAGAACGACCACCTATCATATGCTTCAAATGCAGAAGGGAGGTACACATCAGTCCAAACTACGCGATGCCGTCCAAAGCATGTTATATGTGACGTCCCCAAAATAGGTATACATCACCCATCCTGAGTCACCAAATACATGGTACAGAATACAAATATAATCTTAAATATACAACATGAGCTGAGTTTTAATACAAATATTATCTTCTGGACAGTATCTAAACTCAAAATAAGTCCTCAATACATTTATTATCACACTATTTCATAGAATAGTGAGGACTACTAATGCTATCATCTGGACCGTCACTCCGTTCTCCAACTAGTCCTTGCTACGTTCTCATTTCCTGAAGAGAACAATGAAAGTAAAAGGGTGAGCTCAACTAGCCCAGTAAGAAATATTATGACTAAGATAATGCAGAATAAATTATCGTTAGCCTTCAACAGTGTTAAACTGATACAATATACCAAACATCAAGTTTAACAGCAGCGGGACAAGTAATCCATTAAAAGAGTCAAGTAGAGAATAAAATCTACTATCTTTTATGATTTAAAAGGTTTTTCATCACTTTTATCGCTGGGACTCAGCTTAATAAAAAATCCACATCATCCATGCACTACGGCCAATGATATTCATTAGTATCACAACCACAAATTATCCATGCACTACGGGCCAAGGATATTCGTGTATTTATCAATGGTCATGATCATGCCAACAACTGTCAATCAATGCACTACGGGCTAATGAGGACTTTTACCACATCATTTGTAATATTACGGTCATGATTATACCGATTAATCCCTGGTCATAATCATACCAAGTCCATCTATGCACTACAGGCCACAGATGACTTTCAAGATAATATAAACGTGAGGATGATTACAATGATATAAGAATTCAACAAAACAAGTTCAAGAATTAATTTATCCAGGAACCAATAACGTCCAAATTGTCAACATGATACTTCTTTGTGGAGTAAAATTCAAGAATGCTCAGAAGATTATTTCCATAAAAAGATACTGGATGAAGCGCAAATATCAAGGATATTTCACTAATTTCATGGAGTATAGAAGTCAAAGCTTTTAACCAACCGAGTATAAGAGAATATATGAAACTGCAAATGGATTTTCATCCGCCATGCGGTAATCCACTTAGACAGATCATTTTCACAATTTAATAAGGAATGAATACAAAGGATCATTCACCATGTGATAATCCACATAGATAGGTTATTCCAACAGAATAATAAAGAGGGGAATACCAAAAGAAATCACCATGCATGTGATAGACCGCATAGACAGGTTATTCCAACAGAATAATAAAGAATGAAATCAGGTCATGCGTAAACCGCACAGACAGGATGTTCCAACAGAATAATAAAGAACGGAATCAGGTCATGCGTATACCGCACAGACAGGATGTTCCAAAAGAATAATAAATAACGGAACCAGGTCATGCGTAAATCGCACAGACAGGATGTTCCAACGGAATAATAAAGAATGGAATAATAGAAGAATTTCATCATGTATGTGGTACTTCGCATATACAGGTTATTCCAACATAATAATAAAGAATGGAATAACAGAAGTTCTCTTCATGAATACGAAATAAATAATACCCCTTACGAGTACAACAAATAATATCCCGTACGAATATTGAACGAAGATAATATTTCTTACGAATACGAAAAATAATATCGTAAGTGAATATGAAATAAATAACACCCCTTACGAGTACAACAAATAATATCCCTTACGATTATTGAACGAAGATAATATTTCTTACGAATACGAAAAATAATATCGTAAGTGAATATGAAATAAATAACACCCCTTACCTTAGAAGAAACTGGATATAGGAGTAGTGAAATAGCAGAATACTTTTCTTCTTTCTCTCTATAGTTTCTCTCTCTAAAGTTTCAGTGAATTCGTAAGAAATAATGAAGGAATGAGTTTCTACTTATAGGAGAATGGACTGAATAGTAACTAATTCATGAACAGTCCAGATTGATTTACTTTTAAACGGACGGTCCATATTGATTTACTATGCAATATTAATAAAATATTCTAATAAAATAAAATCTTTTAAATAAAATATAATATATTCTATTTATAATATAATAAAACGAATAAATTTATAAAAATATTCTGTTTTATATAAAAAGATTTTACTATGCAAATACTATGCAGGCACTATGCAAATACTATGCATAATAGAATATTATATAATCTATTTATAGTCTAATAAAACAAATAACTTTATAAAATTATTATGTTTTATATAAAAAGATTTTACTATGCAAATACTATGCAGACACTATATAAACACTATGCATAATAGAATATCATATATTCTATTTATAGTCTAATAAAACAAATAACTTTATAAAAGTATTCTGTTTTATATAAAAAGCTTTTCTGTTTTATTACATTTATAATACTAATAAAATAAAATTTATATATATATATATATATATATATATATATATATATATATATATATATATATATATAAACTTCCGTGACTTCATAAAAAGACACCTCAATATATTTAACAACATTTATCATCATTATTATAATTCACAATATTAATCGATCAGGTCGTTTCCAGGAAAGATGGGGTTTTCCAATAAGGATTTCTCCCTATTAGCGCGCAATTAGGTGACCAAACCTCTCCTTGGTAGAACTTTCTAGACATCGTTAATATTGCAAATAATAATATTAATAACTCTGTCATCTCAACTATTGATTTAATAATATATAAAATATCAACAGTAATTGAATCAAATAACGTGAGATACTATGCAGCAATTACTGTAGCAATAATTGAACAAAATTGAGTGACTTCTCGCGTAAGCATCAATAATCAATACCGTGTGCTACTATGTAACCACGTGTATTACTGTACTTTTACTACCGAGTAGTTCAACAGTTTTAACAGTAAAATTTCCGCCATTATTTTCATAAAAATATTTTTGTCGTTTTCTCAATCCGACAATAATTCTGTTGCGGGGTCCACCAATGATTGTGTCGTTGTACGGATATTCCTCGACAAAAAGAATATTTCCCGACCAATCGAATATTATACAACAACTTGCATAATTTTCAAAATTTATAAATATTACCCACAACTATAATATTATATCAAATCCACACCATAATATTCAAAAAAATATTTTGAGAAATTTAAATCTTTATTCATAAAATTTGGGGTCTCACAATCTCTCCTCCTTATGAAATTTCGCTTTCAAAATTTACGTACGTACCTGGTATGCCGAAGAGATGAGGATACCTTGACTTCATTTCAGATTATAACTCTTGAGGTATAACCTTTGAGTGTTGAATACGATCCTTCTTATCCAAGATTTTAACACGTATCTCCTCATACGTTAAATCTTCTGCTATCTCGTCTAGTTCTAAATTAATAACGTGGTTCAGGTCATCCACATATTTACGTAACATCGATATGTGAAAAACGTTATGAACACGCGACATACTTAGCGATAAAACGAGTCTATAGGCCACAATTCCTACTCGATCAAGGATTTCAAATGGGCCAATAAAATCGAGGGTTGAGATTTCCTCTCTTCATCGATTCCTACTTCTAGAATAAACCTTCTTCTTCACATTCATCAGATTTAGGTGTGTAGCTTGAGCGGCCTTAACTCTATCGATTAAAGTCGATTCTACTCGTATATTCGCCATCATCACATGGGTCCCTGGAGTCGTTAAATCTATCTCCATCCTTTGTAAGTCATACAAAATGGGTCTTTGATTTGACAAAAGTGCACTCGTAAACGCATACGATCTTCTACTCAACGCGTCAGCTACTACGTTCGCTCTTCCACGATGATATTGAATAGTATAGTCGTAATCTTCAATAGCTCGAGCCAACGTCTTTGACGCATTATACGTTCGTTTTGGTTGAAGAAATATTTAAGGGTTGAAGAAATGGGTTTTGTACTGGGATCAATACAAAATTCAATTTCACGCTCTGGGGTAGGCCAAGAAGTCTTCAAGAATACGTCGGGAAATTTATTAACAATTGAAATATCATTCAAAACTGTGACTCTCATCCAAGACTTGGATAGTACGTCACATTGATACGTATCAACTTGCCATCGTCATTCACGACGTCGCCTACAGAAAGTCTGGCTTCGGTGCATTCCACACAAGGAAGTCAACAACGAAAGGATCGGGGCTCTTTACTTATGGCTTGATATGACAGTGATTAACTTTAGTGGTTTGGTTGCTTGAATTCGCATAACAAGTTGGTTAGGAATATGAAAGCTAACAACCTTACGAAAAATATGATGAATAGTTAACCAATCGATTTCTAAAAATCACATCAAAGACAAGTATTTTCAAAGAGATAAGATCGACAGGTAACGTGAAAGTGTCGATTTGAATTAAATAAGATTTATAAACAGTTGAGGTAACGAAGGTTTCTACTAACGATATTTCAATAAGTCAAAGTCTAACTTCTCTGGGGTCAAATTTAAACGTTGAGCGCAAGCAAGAGAGATAAAAGAATGGGTAGAACCGATATCGAATAAGGTATAGACTTCGTAAGCGCTTATGATTAACTTACCCATGACAACTTCGTTCGAGTTCCTCGACAAATGCTCTCACTTAAACTACCGGCTTTGACTTGTCTGAGATATCCTTTGGTGCCTCCATCCTAGCTGAACTTGTCTTCGGTGAACGACAAAATCGGGCTAGGTGACCTTCTCTTCCACAAGTATAACATGCTTTGGACGACATCGCGCAGTTTGGACTGATGTGTCCCTCCCCTCCGCATTTGAAGAATATGATAGGTGGTCGTTCTCCTTCCTTCACAACCGGTGCTGGTGCTGACGTCTTTTCATCATTATTGAACCTTCTCTTCTTAAAATTTCCACTACTATTATCTTGGCCATGATTACCACCGAAGTGGTTAACATTCTGGGCATGATAATTTCCCCCACGATGTTTATCATTGTTCCAATGGTCGTTGCCACCGGTATGATTATTATCGTGTTGGTGGTCATTACCTTTTGGTTGTGCTGACTCATTATCGCGCTCCAATAACTGAGCCCTATTTACAACATCTGAATATAAACAAAGTTTATGAGAAATGAGGTATTGACGTATATCGGGTTTCAAACCTCTTAGAAACATTCGCGTCATTCGCTCCTCATTATCGACCAAATGGGATGCAAACCGAGATAACTCTGTAAATTTAGCCTCGTATTACGACACGGTCATATTGTTTTGGTCCAACTTGATGAATTCCACCTCCTTCATGTGACGAATACTTTTAGGAAAGTACTTGTCGTTGAATAACTCTTGGAACTTCTCTCAAGACACCTTGAGTGTGTCAGGCTGGGTAAGTTTTACAGATTTCCACCAGTAATCTGCTTCTTCAGGCAACATAAAGGTGGCAAAGGGAACCTTTTGCTCTTCGGAGCATCCCAAGATATCAAATATCTTGGTGATCTGCTTTAACCACGTCTCCGCCTTAAGTGGTTCTGGCTTTCCCAAAAACTCCGGTGGTCCCAGCTCCTTGAACTGCTTAGCGGTGACCAACCATGGGTTGCCATTATTTCTACCTACATTTTGAACATGAGTCTCTCTCACCTAATATTGCATGAATTGAATAAAGCTTCTGAACATCCCATCGTTCATCATCTGATCGGTGTTGCTGTTTACCTGAGGATTATTATCTTCCTATTGCACATTATCATGGGTATTAATCGTTGGTGACTCAACGATCTCATGTGCTTCATTGCTTATCTCAACATTTTCGGATGCCATTTTCAAATACTTCCACAAAACAAGGGTTAATTGACATATTACATATTATCAATATACTCTGACCGACCAATTAAATACCAAATAAACTTAGGTAGGTCATACTAGCGAATGAATTTTTCGTCTCTCCCCTCCTAGTTCTTATCTTATATCTCAGCCAGTGATCATATCCCTAAGCTTTGATACCAACTGTGATGCCCTCAAAATAGGTATACATCACCCATCCTGAATCACCAAATACATGGTACAGAATACAAATACAATCTTAAATATACAACATGAGTTGTGAGTTTTAATGCAAATATTATCTTCTAGACAGTATTCAAACTCAAAATAAGTCCTCAATACATTTATTATCACACTATTTCATAGAATAGTGAGGACTACTAATGCTATCATCTGGATCGTCACTCCGTTCCCCGACTAGTCCCTACTACGTTCTCATTTCCTGAAGAGAACAATGAAAATAAAAGGGTGAGCTCAACTAGCCCAGTAAGAAATATTATGACTAAGATAATGCAGAATAAATTATCGTTAGCCTTCAACACTGTTAAACTGATACAATATAACAAACATCAAGTTTAACTGCAGCGGAACAAGCAATCCATTAAAAGAGTCAAGTAAAGAATAAAATCTACTATCTTTTATGATTTAAAAGGTTTTTCATCACTTTTATCGCTGGGACTCAACTTAATAAATAATCCACATCATCCCTGCACTCCGGCCAATGATATTCATTAGTATCACAACCATAAATTATCCATGCACTACGGGCCAAGGATATTCGTGTATTCATCAATGGTCATGATCATGCCAACAACTATCCATCAATGCACTACGGGCCAATGAGAACTTTTACCACATCATTTGTAATATTACGGTCATGATTATACCGATTAATCCCTGGTCATAATCATACCAAGTCCATCTATGCACTACAGGCCACAAATGACTTTCAACATAATATAAACATAAGGATGATTACAATGATATATGAATTCAATAAAACAAGTTCAAGAATTAATTTTATCTAGGAACCAATAACGTCCAAATTGTCAACATGATACTTCTTTGTAGAGTAAAATTTAAGAATGCTCAGAAGAATATTTCCATGAAAAGATATTGGATGAAGCGCAAATATCAAGGATATTCCACTAATTTCATGGAGTATAAAAGTCAAAGCTTTAACCAACTAAGTATAAGAGAATATATGAAACTGCAAATAGATTTTCGTCTGTCATGCGGTAATCCACTTAGACAGATCATTTCCACAATTTAATAAAGAATGAATACAAAGGATCATTCACCACGCATGTGATAATCAACATAGACAGGTTATTCCAATAGAATAATAAAGAATGGAATAACCGAAGAAATCACCATGTATGCGATAGACCGCACAGACAGGTTATTCCTACAGAATAATAAAAAATAGAACCAGGTCATGCGTAAACCGCACAGACGGGATGTTCCAACAGAATAATAAAGAACGGAACTAGGTCATGCGTAAACCGCACAGACAGGATGTTCCAACAGAATAATAAAGAATGGAATATCAGAAAAATTTCACCATGTATGCGGTACATCGCATATACAGGTTATTTCAACATAATAATAAAGAATAGAATAACAGAAGTTCTCTTCATGAATACGAAAGAAATAATACCCCTTACGAGTACAACAAATAATATCCCTTACGAATATTGAACGAAGATAATATGTCTTACGAATACGAAAAATAATATCATAAGTGAATATGAAATAAATAACACCCCTTACGAGTACAACAAATAATATCCCTTACGAATATTGAACGAAGTTAATATTTCTTACGAATACGAAAAATAATATCGTAAGTGAATATGAAATAAATAACACCCTTACCTTAGAAGAAACTGGATATAGGAGTAGTGAAGTAGCAGAATACTTTTCTTCTTTCTCTCTATTGTTTCTCTCTCTAGAGTTTCAGTGAATTCGTAAGAAATAATAAAGGAATAAGTTTCTATTTATAGGAGAATGGACTGAATAGTAACTAATTCATGAACGGTCCAGATTGATTTACTTTTAAACGGGCGGTCTATATTGATTTACTATACATTATTAATAAAATATTCTATTAAAACAAAATTTTTTAAATAAAATATAATATATTCTATTAATAATATAATAAAACGAATAACTTTATAAAAATATTTTGTTTTATATAAAAAGATTTTACTATGCAAACATTATGCATGCACTATGCAAACACTATGCATAATAGAATATTATATATTCTATTTATAGTCTAATAAAATAAATAACTTTATAAAAGTATTCTATTTTATATAAAAAGATTTTACTATGCAAACACTATACAGACACTATGCAAATACTATGCATAATTGTGAGACCCCAGATTTTATGAACAAAGATTTAAATTTCTCGAAATATTTTTTTGAATATTATGGTATGGATTTGATATAATGTTATAGTTGTGAGTAGTATTTATAAATTTTACAAAGTATGCAAGTTGTTGTATTATATTCGATTAGTCGGGGGATATTCGTTTTAGCAGGGAATATTCGTACAACGGCGCAATCATTGGTGGACCCCACAACGAAATTATTGTCGGATTGAGAAAACGATAAAAATATTTTATGAAAATAACGGCGAAAGTTTTACCATTAATATTGTTGAACTACTCGGTAGTAAAAGTATAGTAATACGTGTGGTTGCATAGTAGCATACGGTATTGATTATTGATGCTTACGTGATAAGTCACTCAATTTTATTTTATTGGTATTATTAATGTAATAAAACAGAAAAGTTTTTTATATAAAACAGAATACTTTTATAAAGTTATTCATTTTATTAGGCTAATAGTAAATTTTTTTTATATAAAACAGAATACTTTTATAAAGTTATCTGTTTTATTAGACAATAATTAGAATATATTATATTTTATTATGCATAGTGTTTGCATAGTGCCTGCATATTATTTGCATAGTAAAATCTTTTATAAAGTTATTCGTTTTATTAGATTATAAATAGAATATATTATATTTTATTTAAAAGATTTTGCTTTAAATATGGACCGTCAGATTAAAGTAAATCAATCTAGACCGTTCATGAGTTAGTTACTATGCAGTCCATTTTTCTATAAATAGAAGCTCATTCCTTCATTATTTTTTACGAATTCACTGAAACTCTAGAGAGAAAAATTATAGAGAGAGAGAAGAAAAGTATTGTGCTACTTCACTACTTCGATATCAAGTTTCTTTTACGGTAAGGGATATTATTTGTTGTACTCGTAAAGGGTATTCTTTCTTTCTTATTCATGAAGAGAACTTCTATTTTTCCATTCTTTATTGTTCTGCTATAATAACCTGTATACGCGGGCTACCCTATACTTGGTAAAATTCTTCTGTTATTACATTATTCATTATTCTGTCAGAATATCCTGTCTGTGCGTTTTACGCTGACCTGGTTCCGTTATTATTATTCTGTTGGAATAACCTGTCTATGCGAAGTACCGCATGCATGGTGATTTCTTTTGTTATTCCATTCTTTATTATACTCAGTTGGTTAAAGTTTTGACTTCTATACTCTATGAAATTAGTAGAATATCCTTGATATTTGTGCTTCATCTAGTATCTTTTCATGAAAATATTCTTCTGAGCATTTTTGAATTTTACTCCACAAAGCAGTATCATATTGACAATTTGGACGTTATTGGTTCCTGGATAAATTAATTCTTAAACTTGTTTTATTGAATTCTTATATCATTGTCATCATCCTCATGTTTATATTTTATTAAAAGTCATCTGTGGCCTGTAGTGCATAGATGGACTTGGTATGATTATGATCAGGGATTATTCGGTATAATCATGACCGTAATATTATAAATGATGTGGTAAAAGTCCTCATTGGCCCGTAGTGCATTGATGGGCAGTGGTTGGCATGATCATGACCATTAATGAATACACAAATATTCTTGGCCCGTAGTGCATGGATAATTGTGGTCGTGATACTAAAGAATATCCTTGGCCGTAGTGTAGGGGTGATTCGATGATGTGGATTATTTTTTTTGCTGAGTCCCAGCGATAAAAGTCATGAAAAACCTTTTAAATCATAGAAGATAGTAGATTTTATTCTCTACTTGACTCTTCTAATGGGTTACTTGTTCCGCTGTAGCTAAACTTGATGTTTGTTATATTGTATCAATTTAACACTGTTTAAGGCTAATGATAATTTATTCTGCATTATCTTAGTCATAATATTTCTTACTGGGCTAGTTGAGCTCACCCTTTCTTTCATTGTTCTCTTCAGGAAATGAGAATATAGCTGGAACGAGTCGGAGAACGGAGTGATGGACCAGATGATAGTATTAGTAGTTCTCACTATTCTGTTAAATAGTGTGATAATAAATGTAACGAGGACTTATTCTGAGAGTAGATATTGTCTAGAAGACAGTATTTGTATTAAAACTCACAGCTCTCTTGTCGTATATTAATGATTGTATTTGTATTCTGTACCATGTATTTGACGACTCAGAATAGGTGATGTATACCTATTTTGGGGGCGTCACAATAATAGAGTATCATATATTCTATTTATAGTCTAATAAAACAAATAACTTTATAAAAGTATTATGTTTTATGTAAAAAGCTTTTCTGTTTTATTACATTAATAATACTAATAAAACAAAATTTATATATATATATATATATATATATATATATATATATATATATATATATATATATATATAAACTTCTGTGACTTCATAAAAAGACACCTCAATATATTTAACAACATTTATCATCATTATTATAATTCACAATATTAATCGACCAGGTCGTTCCCAGGAAAGAGGGGGCTTTCTAATAGGATTTCTCCCTATTGGCGCGCAATTAGGTGACCAAACCTCTCCTTGGCAGAACTTCTAGACATCGTTAATATTATAAATAATAATATTAATAACTCTGTCATCTCAACTATTGATTTAATAATATATAAAATATCGACAATAATTGAATCAAATAACGTGAGATACTATGCAGCAATTACTATAGCAATAATTGAACAAAACTGAGTGACTTCTCACGTAAGCATCAATAATCAATATCGTGTGCTACTATGCAACCACACATATTACTGTACTTTTACTACCTAGTAGTTCAACAGTTTTAATAGTAAAACTTCCGCTGTTATTTTCATAAAAATATTTTTGTCATTTTCTCAATTCGACAATAATTTCGTTGCAGGGTCCACTAATGATTGTGTCGTTGTACGGATATTCCCCGACAAAAAGAATATTTCCCGACTAATCAAATATTATACAACAACTTGCATACTTTTCAAAATTTATAAATATTACCCACAACTATAATATTTTATCAAATCCACACCATAATATTCAAAAAAATATTTCGAGAAATTTAAATCTTTATTCATAAAATTTGGGGTCTCACATTATAATTGTGAAAAAGAAGGTCACCTAGCCCAATTTTGTCGTTCATCGAAGACAAGTTCAGCTAGGATGGAGGCACCAAAGGATGTCTCAGACAAGTAAAAGCCGATAGTTTAAGTTAGAGCGTTTGTCGAGGAACTCGAATGAAGTTGTCATGGGTAAGTTAATCATAAACACTTACAAAGTCTATACCTTATTCGATATCGGTTCTACGCATTCTTTTATCTCTCTTGCTTGCGCTCAACGTTTAAATTTGACTCCGGAGAGATTAGACTTTGACTTATCGGTTGAAACTCCGTTAGGAGAAACCTTCGTTACCTCCACTATTTATAAGTCTTGTTTGATTCAAATCGACACTTTCACGTTACCTGTCGATCTTATCTCTTTGAAAATACTTGCCTTTGATGTAATTTTAGGAATCGATTGGTTAACTACTCATCATGCTTTTCGTAAGGTCGTTAGTTTTCATATTCCTAACCAACCTGTTATGCAAATTCAAATAACCAAACCACTAAAGTCAATCACTGTCATATCAAGCCATAAGTAAAGAGCCTCGGTCCTTTCGTTGTTGACTTCCTTGTGTAGAATGCACAGAAGCCAAAATTTTCGTAGGGGATGTTGTGAATGACGATGGCAAGTTGATAGGTATCAATGTGACGTACTATCCAAGTCTGCGATGAGAGTCACAATTTTGAATGATATTTTTATTGTTAATAAATTTCCTAACGTATTCTTGAAGACTTTTTAGCCTACCCCTCAAGCGTGAAATCGAATTTTGTATTGACCCCAGTACAAAACCCAATTCTAAAAACCTTAAATATTTCTTCAACCAAAATGAATGTATAATGCGCCAAAGACGTTGGCTCGAGCTGTTAAAGATTATGATCGTACCATTCAATACCATCATGGAAAAGCGAATGTGGTAGCTGACGCGTTGAGTAGAAGATCGTATGCGTTTACGAGTGCGATGTTGTTAACACAAAAACCCATTTTGTATGACTTGCAAAGGATGGAGATATAGTTAAAGACTCCAGGGACCCATGTGATGATGCGAATATACGAGTAGAATCGACTTTAATCGATAAAGATAAAGCCGCTCAAGCTACACACCCGAATCTGATGAATGTGAAGAAGAAGGTTCAAGAGGGCGTTATTCTAGAAGCAAGAATCGACGAAGAAAGGAAATCTCAACCCTCGATTTAATTGACCCATTTGAAATCCTCGATCGAGTAGGAACTGTAGCCTATAGACTCGTTTTATCGCTAAGTATGTCGCGTGTTCATAACGTTTTTCACGTATCGATGTTACGTAAATATGTGGACGACCCGAACCACATTATTGAATTGGAATTGGACGATATAGCAGAAGATTTAACGTATGGGAGATACGTGTTAAAATTTTGGATAAGAAGGATTATATTCGACACTCAAAGGTTATACCTCAAGAGGTAGAATTTGAAGTAAAGTCAAGGTCTCATCACCTATTCGGCATATCAGGTACGTATGTAAATTTTGATGGCAAAATTTCATAAGAAGGAAAGATTGTGAGACCCCATATTTTATGAATAAAGATTTAATTTTCTCAAAATATTTTTTTTAATATTATGGTGTGGATTTGAGATTGTGTTATAGTTGTGGGTAGTATTTATAAATTTTGTAAAGTATGCAAGTTGTTATATAATATTCGTTTGGTCGGAGAATATTCTTTTTCTCAGAAAATATCTGTACGACGGCATAATCATTGGTGAACCCCACAACGAAAGTATTTTCGTAGTAAGCAAACGACAGAATTATCTTTTTATAAAAATAACGGCGAACGTGTTACTGTTAAAATTGTTGAATTACTCGGTAGTAAAAGTACAGTAATACGCGTGGTTGCATAGTAGCACACGGTATTGATTATTTATGCTTACGTATAAGAAGTCACTCAGTTATACTAAATTATTGCTACAGTAATTGCTGCATCATATCTCTCATATTATTAATTCAATTATTGTCACAGTAGCATCTATATAATATGTTATGTTATTAAATCAATAATTGAGAAGGCAAAGTTATTCATATTATTATTTGCAATATTAACGATGTCTAGAAGTTCTACCAAGGAGAGGTTTGGTCACCTAATTGCGCGCCTATAGGGAGAAATCCTTATTAGAAAGCCCCATCTTTCCTGGGAATGACCTATTCGATTAATATTGTGAATTATAATAATGATGATAAATGTTGTTAAATATGTTGAGGTGTCTTTTTATGAAGTCACGGATGTTTATATATATATATATATAAATTTTGTTTTATTAGTATTATTAATATAATAAAACAGAAAAGCTTTTTATATAAAACAGAATACTTTTATAAAGTTATTTGTTTTATTTGACTATAAATAGAATATATAATATTCTATTATGCATAGTATTTACATAGTAAAATCTTTTTATATAAAACAGAATACTTTTATAAAGTTATTTGTTTTATTAAATTATAAATAGAATATATAATATTCTATTATGCACAGTGTTTGCATAGTGCCTGCATAGTATTTGCATAGTAAAATCTTTTTATATAAAATAAAATACTTTTATAAAGTTATGCGTTTTATTAGATTATAAATAGAATATATTATATTTTATTTAAAAGATTTTGTTTCATTAGAATATTTTATTAATACTGTATAGTAAATCAATATGAACCGTCCGTTTAAAAGTAAATCAATCTGGACCGTTCATGAATTAGTTACTATTCAGTCCATTCTCCTATAAATAGAAACTCATTCTTTCATTATTTCTTACGAATTCACTGAAACTCTAGAGATAGAAACTATAGAGAGAAAGAAGAAAAGTATTCTGCTACTTCACTACTTCTATATCCAATTTCTTCTAAGGTAAGGGATATTATTTCTTTCGTCTTCATGAAGAGAACTTCTATTATTCCATTCCTTATTATTTTGTTGGAATAACCTGTATATGCGAAGTACCGCATACATGGTGAAATTCTTATGTTATTCTATTCTTTATTATTTTGTTGGAACATCCTGTCTGTGCGTTTACGCATGACCTGGTTCCGTTCTTTATTATTTTGTTTGAACATCCTGTCTGTGCGGTTTACGCATGACCTAGTTCCGTTCTTTATTATTTTGTTGGAACATCCTGTCTGTGCAGTTTACGCTTGACCTGGTTCTATTTTTTATTATTTTATTGGAATAACCTGTCTGTGCGATCTATGACATGCATGGTGATTTCTTCTGTTATTCCATTCTTTATTATTCTGTTAAAATAACCTGTATATGTGGATTATCACATGCATGGTGAATGATCCTTTGTATTCATTCCTTATTAAATTGTGAAAATGATATGTCTAAGTGGATTACTGCATGGCGAACGAAAATTCATTTGCAGTTTCATATATTCTCTTATACTCAGTTGGCTAAAACTTTGACTTCTATACTCCATGAAATTAGTGGAATATCCTTGATATTTGCACTTCATCCAGTATCTTTTTATGAAAATATTCTTCTAAGCATTCTTGAATTTTACTCCACAAAGAAGTATCATGTTGACAACTTGGACGTTATTGTTTCGTGGATAAATTAATTCTTGAACTTGTTTTATTGAATTCTTATATCATTGTCATCATCCTCATGTTTATATTATGTTGAAAGTCATCTGTGGCCTGTAGTGCATAGATGAACTTGGTATGATTATGACCAGGGATTATTCGGTATAATTATAATCGTAATGTTACAAATGATATGATAAAAGTCCTCATTGGCCCGTAGTGCATTGATGGACAGTTGATGGCATGATCATGACCATTGATGAATACACGAATATTCTTGGCCCGTAGTGTATGGATAATTTGTGGTTGTGATACTAATGAATATCCTTGGCCGTAGTGCAGGGATGATGTGGATTATTTATTAAGCTGAGTCCCAGTGATAAAAGTGATGAAAAATCTTTTAAATCATAAAAGATAGTAGATTTTATTCTCTACTTGACTCTTTTAATGGATTGCTTGTTCCGCTGCAGTTAAACTTGATGTTTGTTATATTGTATCAGTTTAACACTGTTAAAGGCTAACGATAATTTATTCTGCATTATCTTAGTCATAATATTTCTTACTAGGCTAGTTGAGCTCACCCTTTTACTTTCATTATTCTCTTCAGGAAATGAGAACGTAGAAGGGACTAGTCGGGAAACGGAGTGACGGTCCAGATAATAGCATTAGTAGTCCTCACTATTCTATGAAATAGTGATAATAAATGTATTGTGGACTTATTTTGAGTTTGAATACTGTCTAAAAGATAATATTTGTATTAAAACTCACAGCTCATGTTGTATATTTAAGATTGTATTTGTGTTCTGTACTATGTATTTGGCGACTCAAAATAAGTGATGTATACTTATTTTGGGGGTGTCACGGTCAATTTGACTTTAAAAAGTTAAAACTGAGCAATTAATTTGGGACGGAGGGAGTATTTACTTTTCTATATTACCCCTACATTCTCTCATTGTCCCAATAATTTCTCTTCCTTGTATTAATTATTTTCAACTTTCCATAAAGGGGTAGTGATGTAATTTCAAATAAATTTTACTTGGTAAATGATACTTTCTTAATCCATGTACAAAAACCTTAAAACGACTGTAAGACCCCGAATTTTATGAAATAAAAATATTCAATTTTTCTTATAATTATTATTCAGTAAATGGTTGAATTGATAAAAGTTAAAGTTAAGGGTGATATATGATTTTTTTTTTAAAATACGCAAGTGGTTATAAAATATTCATTGTTGTCGGGGAATATTCATTTAGTCGTGGAATATTCTTTCTGTCGGGGAATATTCGTACGACGGCGCAGCCAATTGTGGGCCCCATAACAGAATAGCTGTCGGATGAAGATAACGACAAAATTGTGTTTTTATAATTAACGGCGTAGTTGTTACCGTTAACACTGTTGGAATACCCGGTGGTTAAAATAAAGTAATACGCGTTATTGCACAGTAGCACACGGTATTGCACAATATTTTTGAATTATTGATCCTTACGTAAGATGGCACTACTCAATAATTGTTACAGTAATTACTGTTCAATATTTTATTTTATTAATTCAATAATTGCAGCGTTGATTTTTTTATATTATTGTCGCTCAATAATTGTCACTGCACATCATCTCCATTATCAGATCAATAATTCATATTATTTCGAATAATATTATTAGATAGCATTATTGGCAATGCCTAGAAAGTTCTGTCTAAGGAGAGGTTTGGTCATCTAATTGCGCGCCAATAAGGAGAAATCCTTATTGGAAAGCCCCCTCTTTCCTGGGAACTGCCTGGTTTCCAGTACTGTGATTCTGTAATATTATTTGTGAATAATTAATTATTGATTTATATGATAAGAAAAATATTAATTTTATGTGGATATAGATGGAGAAAATTTTTTAAGTGACAATTGTTAAAAAATGATATTTTATCTTTTCTGATAAAATAATTTATTATTATATTTAATAATATAATAATAGTGATAGTTTTACAATGAATGTGGGATATATGAGTATATGAGAAGGAAGAGTATTTTTATTGTATTAAATGATTAACACATATTTTGTGTGTCGGTAGACTCCATTTCTTGACTGAAATTTGATTATAGCCTATAAAATCGTCTGTTTATAGATTTCGATTAATTTCTGTTTGGAATTTGAAAAAACCTTCTTCTGCAAAGTTGTAGAGAATTGAATTTTCTATAAAAATTCGCGAGATTCGAATTTTCTGATAAAAGGACTATTTTCTATGAATTATTGAAGTTTCAAAAAATAAAATGATTTTTATTAAATTATAGGGTGGGACCCACTTTGGTTGGTGTTAATAACATGTGGGCTGCTATATTTTTTCAGAATTGGCATGCTTGGATGGCTGGCCTTGGATGGTTGGTGTGTAGAAAAGAAAAATAATATTTTATTATTTTAGTCTCCTTTGGCGTTCTAGCATTTTCCTATAAATAGGTGCTTATGTTAGAATTAAAAATCACATCATAAATAAGTTTTCTTTCTCTCTATATTATCAAGCATATTTTTATGAGTATTTAGATATCTTGAGTGTTGCTCAGCGTTATATCCGATATTCAAGTCAGAAGTACTGCTCTTTTGAGGTAAGGGATTTTAAGGGTTATTATGTTTTTCAGTTCGTAATTCTTCTGACCTTCAGAAAATTCTGAAAAAATTTGAAATGATATTTTGATGAGTTTTATTGATTGTGTCCAAAAATAGTGATTTTTAGACGTATAGATTAAGAGTTATAAATTTTACGGGAAAATACTATTTTAAAAGTAATCGCTTATAACTCATTGTGGTTAACTTCAAAATTGATAAACTTTTTATTGAAAGTATATCTATATAATGTCAGTGTACTCTGTCAATTTCGGAATTTTTGGATAAAATTACAATTTATGATAAATGTCTAAATATTCGGCTGTTTTGGCCATATGAAAAATGGTAAATAAGTTTTAAAATTCTGAGAAAAATATATATTCAATATGGGACTATATTATGCTAAATCCCAGGAAAGAAATATTTTTGGAACTGATTTGGTATTTTTCATAAAAATAGACTAGTTATGAGTAAATGAATTAAATATGTTATGTGAAGTAAGAAAATTGGAAAATATGATTTTATGGCTTGAGAATCCTATATGAGGTATATGCAGATTTTTGATAAGGGTTTTTGGTTATTGATGATGAAATCTTATGAGTTTGACATTTTAGGATGATTAAATGCATTATTTAGTAAAGTGTAAACAATTAAAATAAATTGTTTATAAGCTTAAGAAATATTATTCTTTCAATATCATTATACCAAAATATTGGTATGGATTTTATTGTGGAATTTCTACCTTTTTTATGTCGAGTTACTATTCATGAATTACTATTCACGAGTTATTATTCACGAGTTACTATTCATGAGTTACTATTCACGAGTTACTATTCACGATAAAATTGATTTCTTTTTCTGACCAAATTATAGTTGATTTATGAATATTACTCTTGAGATTAAATTCATATGTTGATTATATTGATTTTATTATCATATATAACATTTTTATAACCCTAATGATGATATTTCTCTTTGACTTTAGTGTAAAGATGAGTAAATTTTTGGTATAATCATGACTATGGGTTTCTTTTGGCCAGTAGTATAAAGTTGAATTGTTGACTGATATGATCATGACCATTGAATTTATAATTGAATATTTTTAGCTTAAGTGCAAAGGTGAATTGATCAACATGGTTATAATTATTGTTTATATAAATTCTGAAATGATTATATATTTCTTTGAAATATTAATATATTTGGCCTGTAGTGCAAATATGAACTGTTGATGAATATATTTGGCATGTAGTGCAAATATGAACTGTTGTTGAATATCTTTGGCCTGTAGTGCAAAGATGAACTGGTGATGAATATCTTTCGCGCATAGTGCAAAGATGACCTGTGGTTGAATATCTTTGGCCAGTAGTGCAAAGATGAATTGTTGATGAATATCTTTGGTCATAGTGCAAAGATGACATGTTGTTGAATATCTTTGGCCAGTAGTGCAAAGATAAACATGTGTTGAGACGAACATGACCAACTGGTGATACAAATGAATATCTTTAGTCGTAGTGCAAAGATGAAGTTATTAGTATGATTATGAACAGGAAATGTTATTTGGTGTAACCATGATCTTTGATGTTTCAGGTAAAGACATGTGATAAAAATTATCTTCGTCTTGGGTGTGAAGAGTAATTTAGAATCACAATTATGATTATGAGTTATTCATATGATTGCGGACCAGAACTGTTGATTGATGTTATAGGGATAAATTATTGTTGGTGAATTTTTAACATGGAGAAGATAATAGACTTTATGGTCTATTTGACTCTTCTAATGGATTGCTCGTTTCGCTGCAACTATGGTTAAAATTTTTTTATCATCTACCATGTGTTCTAAATCTCTGATTTATTACTGTAGACGGCTATTGATAATTTATTTATCTTTAGTCATGATATTCTTTACTGGGCTAGTTGTGCTTACCCTTCTGTTTCACAATTTCTTTCAGGTAATAAGAGTGTAGCTGGGTCGAGCGGGGGTAACAGGGGAATAGAACGGTGGTCATCATTTAGTAGTTATATTTGGTGAATTAAATAGGGTGAGGCGAACCCAACGTTGAAAGGGTGTTTTGCCACTATCATACAAGATGTCTAATGATATACAATCTCGTGTCATCATAAGACAAGGATGTGCTCATCCACTTGCTGAGTATATTTACGAGCACTACCTATATAATCTTGGTGTTTATTTGAAGTATAATTCTCAATTAGAGACAGTGGAGATAATGATATGTCAAGAGAAGACTCCCTATTGGGAAGAATATGATAGTAATCTTCTCGTTTTTCTTTGGGGTCTATTGGGTCAACTAAGGATAATTCTGTGGCCATATGATATCTATCATAACCTAGAAGCATGGCCTCCCATGTACGAAGGTTTCCTTAAGCACTTCCCAAAGGTTCTAATTTCTAAAACAGTTTTTGACTATACCTTTATGTAAGGTGTCATTGTGAGGTGCTGTCCACGGTTGGGACATGAGTCACATTTGGTATATATTTGTATCCAAACTCAAAGCATATGTGTTGTTGTATTTTGTACGACAATTGTTCTAATAAACTTGTAGTTATTTTCTGTACCATATATTTGGCGACTCAGAATAGGTTGGATGGAATGGACCTATTTTGGGGTCGTCACAGTTGGTATCAGAGCTTAGGGATATGGTCTCTGGCGGAGATCGAAAAATATAACTAGGAGGGGGGAGATGAGTAAATCCTTCGCTAGTGTGTTCTACCTAAGCTTAATTATTGGTCGGTCATAATATACGGATATTATGTGATACGTTAATTTGTTTAATTAACCCTTGTTTTATGGCAGTATTTGAGAATGGCTGCTGAGAATGTTAACAATGGAGTGAATGAGACCGTGGGGATACCTCTAATCTTCAACCAGGATAATGTGATGTCAGGCGAAGAAGAAATTAGAGATATCCATGTGGTGAGTGAAGAATTGATAGTTTCACCCGAGATAGTCGCAGAGGTAACAGCTGAGAGTGAGGAAGAAGAGGAAGAAGAGGTACCTGAGAAGAATTTATTAGAGGTATTATATGATCAAAATGTAGAATTGCAAAATCGTATTCATGAGTTAGAAGAGCAGGCTGAAGAACGACATGCGGTCGTGGAGCAAAAGGATGCAACAATTCAAGCTTGTGTTACCCGATATGTGATGCTTGAACAGAAGCATTCTTTGGCAGAGTATAAGATGATAAAGATGGAATCTGAGCTGAAAGAAGAAAAAACTGAACGAGTAAGAATGAGTGATGCATGGGTAAAAGCCACACGACGCGTTGATATTGTGGAAAGAGATGTCCGATCTAAAAAGGCTAAAATAGATGATATGTATTTCTCTTTTTGGATAACAATTGGGAGAACCCAACATCGAGTTTTGAATTACCCTGTATAGAGCGGTCAACCTGAATTCGATATAGATCGAAGATTGATGATTCAGATTATGAATCAGGAGTACGACGAGGCAGTTGAGGGAGGAATATGCCCTATAAAAAAGTATATTTCAACGGTAGTGATGACGCCAAATGCTGTCCCAGACAAGTCAAAGCCGAGTAGTTCGAGGGATGGCGGTTGTCATAACTTCCCAACAAGTGAAGAACCCAAATAAAGTTACCATGGGAGATGAGCAATGGAGAAATCATGATGACCCAGGAGATAGAATCTGAAATGAAAGCAAGGTATTCTCAACTTTTCGAAATACCAGGTACGTAAATTTCGAGGACGAAATTTCATAAGGAGGGGAGATTGTAAGACCCCGAATTTTATGAAATAAAAGTATTCAATTTTTCTTATAATTACTATTCAGTAAATGGTTAAATTGATAAAAGTTAAAGTTAAGGGTGATATATAAATTTTTTTTTAAAATACGCAAGTGGTTATAAAATATTCATTATTGTCGGGGAATATTCGTTTAATCGTGGAATATTCTTTCTGTCGGGGAATATTCGTACGACGGCACAACCATTTGTGGGCCCCATAACAGAATAACTGTCGGATGAAGATAACGACAAAATTGAGTTTTTATAATTAACGACGTAGTTGTTACCGTTAACACTGTTGGAATACCCGGTGGTTAAAATATAATAATACGCGTTATTGCACAGTAGCACACGGTATTGCACAGTATTTTTGAATTATTGATCCTTACATAAGAAGGCACTACTCAATAATTGTTATAGTAATTACTGTTTAATATTTTATTTTATTAATTCAATAATTGTTGCGTTGATTTTTTTATATTATTGTCGCTCAATAATTGTCACTACACATCATCTCCATTATCAGATCAATAATTCATATTATTTGAAATAATATTATTAGATATCATTATTGGCAATGTCTAGAAAGTTCTGTCTAAGGAGAGGTTTGGTCATCTAATTGCGCGCCAATAAGGAAAAATCTTTATTGGAAAGCCCCCTCTTTCCTGGGAATGGCCTGGTTGCCAGTACTGTGATTCTGTAATATTATTTGTGAATAATTAATTATTGATTTATATGATGAGAAAAATATTAATTTTATGTGTCGCTTAATTCAGTTACGGATTCCATACTCTTTCAGCTATACTCTTGTTAAATTTGATATGTTCATTTTGTCGCTTGTTCGAATTTCATTATTATTTCACATAATTGTTTCCTGTGAAATAAATATATTAGTTTCATATGACTCGTATTTGTACTCTTTGAATTAGGCTATCATGTTTAGTACCATTTATTTTTTATAATTATAGAGCGGTACATGTTGCTACCTTCTTTTTGAGACCTTGTGACTATAATTTGATTTGGTTCAACATGTACATATAGAACCCTTTTGTTGGTATTATGTCGCATGTGTTGTGACATGGTATTTTTGTTAGAATATACCGTAGGGTATATCTGAGCTATAACCACATGTGGGGTTACCACAGGTATGTCGTCTTGGCACAAGAGGCATGACACTTTTCGTGGCGGTGTGATTAGTCCACGGCGTCTCCGTTTTGGGCTTCGGAGGAAGTGGGCCATTTGGTATTTTTTTGTGGGAGGCGTATAGGTTAACCCTAGTTGTCTGTTCTGCGGATTTGTGATGTTGTGTCAAACACACCTATCCGATTTGTATACATTTGGATTCGCGGTCCAATGTGTGAGTGCCTGTGTGGCATTATTTTGATTGCTTGTGTGACATCATTTGATTTGCTTGTGTGGCATTAGTTTGACTTGCCTGTGTGGCAAGATATATTTCAAAGCTCAATCGGTATGAAATAACCCCAGCCATTTGTTTCAGCCTATTATTTTATTGTATTAGTTTTGTTGGCTTCTGTTCAGTTCAATTAATTGGGTTAGTTATTTCAGTTCATTATTTTCTTTACTCTTCTGTTTGTTTCGTTAATTCTGTTGGTTCACATATATTCTATTTAAATCTTTAGAGATTTTATTTGTTTGTCAGAGGCAATATTTTGTTTCTGTTGATTTTGTATTTCAGTTGTATACATCTTTTGTATCTTTATATCCGTACTGGGCATTTGGCTCATGCTGTGTTTTCCTTCCGGCAGGTTTGCAGGGGTGATTCAAGACTAGTGTGATAAGAGTGTTGCCTTTGACCATTTAGGTTGATTCGAATTTTAAGTTTCGATTATTTTGACTCTGTTTAGAGAATTATATTTAGTACTTTATTAATGGATCACCACTACTAATATTTTGAGGTTGTTAGTGCTCTGTTTATTTATTTTGAGGTTTGTTGTGCTTTGCACGTGACCTCCCTTTTCTTTTCGGGAAGGGGGTGTTACAGAGATGGTATCAAAGCTTATGTTCTTTCTTGTAAAAAATCTATTTAGGTTCGACCTGTGAGTTGTGGGTAAACCATTGGGTAGACGTTGGAGTTTGATTCGATGGTGTTCTTTGTTTGGTTGGTCTCTATTTTGACCAACTGTCGCTTTCTTTTTGATTTGTAGTTGATTTGAGAAAAGTGGAATAATTTGTTAAGGTGATTGAGTAATGATATTAGTTAAGAATTGTGATTTAATCATTGAGGTGAATAAAGTTATACTTTGTACGGATAAGAAATGATCTTATATGAGATGCGATTATGATGTTAGTATTTGTATCGACGAGTATTTGATTTTGAAAAATTATTTGTTAGAGTTGGCTTTTTTTTGTGACAATTATTATGGTCGTTGAATTGAGGATTTGATTTGAGTTAGGTTTTCATTTATGTTAAGCTTGTGGATAATTTGAGGTTTGTGTATTGATGACATATTATGATAAATTGAAAAACTATCAAGTATAGATGATCTCTTGTAAATTAGAGTTGTAGAGATTCGAGGTAATTAGATTAATCATTTGGAGTAAAAGAATTTTACGATTATTTCCTAGTAGAATATTGGAGTTAATTTATATGAAGTTTTTGTACTGAGAAAGTGTGAGGAGATCTTGGAATATTTGGGTTAAGGTCGTCACTATGAGATGATTGATTTATTAGATGATTAAATAGTAACTGATGAAATTCAATTGATTTTGAGAGATCTTAAATATTTGTAGTTTGCTTATTCAAATTGTAGAATATGTGACTTGGAGGTTGATATGGTGATAAAGAGATCTTAGTAGTACATTGTTTGGTGTAATAATATTTGAGGACTAGTTCAAATTAAGGATGAGATGTTTTGAAGCTTTTGAAGTTCTTGAGGAGAGTTAGTAATATAGTTTGTATAAATGCTTTGTTTATCTAATATCCTAAGAGTTTTGCATGAATTTATGTAAATAATAATAATAATAATCTGTTAGATCTTTGTCATGTGTGGAACATAAACATTTAACGAATTAAATATAATTTTAAATATTTTAAGTATTCGAATCGTATTTAGATGAAGAGAAAATTATGTGATTTCGAATTATCTTTCGAAGAGTACGTTTGCAAGAAAGAAGTTCAAAGAAAATTGACGGGGCTATAACAACGGTGGATCATCTGATTTAATTTGATGCAACGCGAAGAACCTTAGCAAGGCTTGACACGGCAGCTGACGAATTTTTTTTACATGTACATAATTAATTACGTGGACTGATGGACTTACCAGCGTTGATTGTTACAAAAGGTGATGCTACGTCTTAACTAAAATATTTTTTTTTTTGTAGTTTTTTTTGAATTCCGAGGACGGAATTATTTTTAAGGGGTGAAAAATGTAATAACCAATATTTTTTTTATAATTAAATATTAATTGATTTTATTTTGTACAATTGTATTTAAATTAGAAAAGGTAAGTGATTTTTTTTTCTTTTCTTCCTTGTTTTGTTTGGAAAGTTAAATTCTTTTAGTAAATAATTAAATAACTGTTTAAATTAAAATTGAGGAAAACAATTCATTTGTTAAAGTCTTGTGATAAAATCATTCGGAATGAGAAGCAACATGGGAGATGGAAGAGTCTATTCAAGTGAAATATCCGCAATTCTTTGAAAATTAGGTACATTTATTTCATTTGATTTCGGGGACGAAATCCTTTTTAAGGAGAAGGTAATGTAATACCCAAAAAAAAAATTATATTCTTAAAACATATTGTTTGGACTTTGTCTATTATTTAAGTCAAACTTGTTATTTAATTAATTTAGGCTAATAAGTATTAATAAGTTATGAATAATTAACTTGATAAAATTAGACTTTTCTTATATTTGGGTCAAAATGTAGTTAATTATTTGGACCATAATAAGTATGTGATTACATTAATTTGGGCCTTTATATTAATTGGATCTAATTGATATTTGTGTAATATTAAAAGGGTTAATTACATATTATAGTACATTTTTAAAAGTAATTACAAAAATCTTACATTCATAAAATAATTACAAAAGTATTACACTTTTGTAATTTTATTTACAATATTATTATAATTATGAGTCCTTAATTTAAGGGATTATTAATGGGGCATGTTTTTTAAAATGCGTGATAACAACCGTATATTATTTGCAGGACTCTTTATATTCTTTACACGCTAAAACCCTCTTTTCTCTTTCCTCTTTTTTCTTTCCGTTCGTCTCTCACCGGTCTCTCGCCGTTCGTCTCTTGCCGGTCTCTCGCCGTTCGTCTCTCACCGTTCGTATTTTTCTCGAAGTTCATAGTCATTTCGTTTGTGTTTTATTTTCTTCACCATCGTTGTTTATTGTTATCGTGATTACATAGTGTTCCAGTTGGTTTATTCTTCTTCGCTTTCGATTCTGGTTGTGTATATTTTCAAGTCAGTTATTTTGAAATAGTTTAACGTATTATATATTAATGTAGTTTATCAGTCGAATGTATTATTGATTGTTGTGTGGGCTTGTGTTATTTTTTATTTTTTGTATAGAATGGTTGATACAAGGAAGAAGGATGGGAAGAGGAAGAGAATATCGGAGCGTTATTCTGTCAAGGAAGTGAAGAAGTATGCTGTTGATAGGAAGGGGAAGGAAAAGCATGTAGGTCGAAAATCGAGTAAAAATGAGAATAGGCTGGTGATACACAGTGATTTGAAGCATTCTGAAGTGCAGTCAGATTCTCAGTTTGATATTCCTGTAATTAAGACCAAAGGTCAAGTGCTTATCCAGAATATAATTCCAACACAGAGAATTTTAAAGGTGTGTTAATTTAATTTTTCTTATGGTTACCATTATATAATTATTTGGTTACTTATTAGTATGTATTTGGTTACTGTAAAATCATAATTATTTGGTTACTTATTAGTATGTGTTTGATTACTGTAAACTTATAATGATTTGGTTACTGTTATATTATATTAGTGTGTTACTTTTATGGGTTGGTTACTTATTAGTATATATATATATATATATATATTTGGTTACTGTAATTTTTTTATTAGTATGTATTTGGTTAATGCAAAATCATAATTATTTGGATACTTGTTAGTATGTATTTGGTTACTGTAAACTTTTAATGATTTGGTTACTTATTAGTATGTATTTGGTTACTGTGATATTATATTTTGGTTACTGTTATATCAGGTTTTGGTTACTACCATATTACAGTTTGGTTACTAGTTTGTATTATTTGATTCATGTTAATGTTTCATTGAAGAAAATTATTTGTTACTTTTTATTATATTTGTTTACTATGTATTTGTTTAGTTTATTCAGTTTGTTTAAATTATTATTGATTACATTATATGGTTAGTGACGTAATAGTGACTTGATTACATTCAGTTTGCTTATGGTTACCATCATGTAATTACTTGGTTACTTGTTAGTATGTATTTTGATACTGTAAGCTTATTATTTTGATACCATTTATGTTTTCTAAAGTTGAGAATTTGGCTTCCTTTTTATGTTGTTATGTTTAATATGTTTTTGCCTAGTATACATGGTTTAATAAACTGGGTTTAGTGTATAGGTTGTTTATGTATTGGTTACCATTAAAAGATTGTTTGGTTACCATTATAGAAATATTCGGTTACTTGTTTAGTATGTATTGGTTACTGGGTTTAGTGTATATTACAATTTTTGGTATAAATTTTTTTATATTGGTTACTAATAACTGTTTAATTCTGATTTTGTGTATTTATAGTTATTGAATTTGATTACTGTTATCTAAATATTTGGTTACTTATTGTGTTATATTTTTGTTACTATTTTTTTGTTTTAGTTGTCTTTAATTTATGTTTTGGTTAATTTTATATATAACTGTTTGGTTACTGCATAAAATGATATGTATTATTTATAGGTTGATTCTATTTTTTTATTTTCCTATTCTTTTGTCCATTTGTACAGTGATTGCGGGATGTTCACGATTTGTTTTGCTGAGCATGTCATTCACCAGAAGTTTGATAAAATTTCTATTCCATTCCCTATTGCGAAATATCGGAAGAAGTTATGCACAAACCTATACATTCATGCGAGGAACAAACAATTGGATGGATATGAGACTGACAGAGAATTCCCAGAAAGATTTGTTCCAGATTTTGATTAGTTCGGAACTTGTTGTTTTGTCTTTATAAATTGTTTTATGTACCAGTTTGATGAAATGTACAGTTTGGTAACCAAATTTGTATAAAAGGGTAACCAGCTAATGTTTTGATAGTAAACATAGATTTATAATATTGTATCAGGACATATAACAATTGTTAAATGTATATGTGTGATTATACATTGGTTGTCTAAAGGAACAATATCACTTTAATTATATGTGAGATTGTTTATGTTTTAGTTACCATTAAATTTTGTTTTGATTACTTTATCTAATTATTTGGTTACTTGTTTGTTATATTTTGTTTACTGTTATAACAAATAAGTAACCAAATAGTTTAATGTTATGGTCACCATATTTTTTATATTTAAAACAATTATCAAGTGCACAGTGTACTCTTAATGTAAATGCACTATATCAGAGTTTGCTGATAGTAAGTTGTGTTTGTTGCATTGTTTAAGATGTTCAATTGGTAACCAAATATGTATTAAAAGGTAACCAGCTATTGTTTTGATAGTAACCACAAAGTTACAAACTTGTTTTAGGACATATATCAATTGTGAAATATAAACAAACAATATCACTTTCAATAATATGATATATTATTAAATAATAATATATCATTAAGTTGTGTTCACAGGTTATTTTATATTAAATAATAATATGATATATTGTTAAATAATAGTATGATATATTATTAAATAATAGGATGTTGTGTTCACAGGTTGTTTTATGTTTTTGTTACCATTAAAACATATTATGGTTACTGTTATGTAACTATTTGGTTACTGCTATATAACTATTTGGTTACTTATAATATTTAAGTTGTGGTAAACAAATTTACATAAAAATGTTTTAGAATATTTAACAATTGTACAATGTATATATATGTGTGCTTTATATTGAAAACTCATAATGAAATCATAAATCAAAATATTAATCAATAACATCAAGTTCTTTGTACACAATAACAAATGTATATATATGTGTTCTTGTATTTACACTCTTAATGTAATTACAATATATCAGACCTTTTTTGGTCTTAAAACAGGTGGATTATTGCATATTTTCCTGTTGTGCCCTTTTTCTTGGCATCTGCTGCATTTGTTTTGAATTTTTATTTCAGATCCGTGTTTGTACCTCCCTATTTTTGGTCTTCCCGCTGGTCTTCTTGTGTTCGGTGGTTTTACACATATGTTTCTTACTTTATCTGGTATATCCCAGTTTTCTTTGTCGTTTAACGGCATGATGGAAGCTGAATATGTGTCAACCAAAATTGTTTTATAATAATTTTTCGAGCAAAAATCATAACAGCTCTAATTTCGTTTGTTCATAACAGCAGCAGCGTGTGGACAAGGCATCTCATAGTACTGAAATTTACGACATGTGCATGTCTTTTGTTCGATGTCCACAATATATTGTTTGGCGACATCGTAAACAGTGAAAATCACTAAGTTTGATGTCTCAACCTATAACAAAAATAAAATGTTGTTAGTAAACAATATAACGATTCACAGTAACCAACTCAGTAGCAGTAAGTAACCAAACAAACATCCGTTAGTAACCAAACAAGCATCAGTTAGTAACCAGTATAGTGATACAGAGTAACCAAACAAGCATCAGTTAGTGACCAGTATAATGATACATAGTAACAAACTCAGCAGTAGTCAGTAACCATTATAATTATATGCAGTAAGCAATTAAGTATTAGTTAGTAACCAATATAATATTTCATAGTAACCAAATTACCATTAATTAATGAACAAGTCAGTATTATTCAGTAATCATTATAATTTTGCACAGTAAACAAATAAGCATTAGTCAGTAACCAATTCATCATAAATTAGTAATATTATGCAGTAACCAAGACAGTATTAATCAATAACCAGTTCAATGTTACATAGTATCCAACTCAGCAGTATGCAGTAACCTTTATAATGTTACGAAATAACAATTAAGTATTAGTTAGTAACCAATATAATATTACATAGTAACCAAGATAACATTAATCAGTAAACAATTCAACATTAATTAGTAATATTATTCTGTAATCAAGAAAGCATTAGTAAGTAACTAATACAATTTAAAATATGATGCAATAATTTATAATTTGTATTAGTTACCAATTCAACATTATTTAGTAATTTATGCAGTAACCAAGGCAATATTAGTCAGTAACTAAGACAGCAATAGACAGTTTAATGTTTCGCAGTAATCATAACAGAATTGTCAGTAACCAAGACAGCATTAGACAGTAACAAATATAATGTTAATTAGTAACCAAATAAAAATTAGTAAGTAACCAAATCATCATTTTTCAATAACCAAACATCATTGTTAAGTAATATTATTCACTAATCATTATAATATTACACACAACCAACTCAGCAATATACAGTAACCATATAATGTTACACAGTAACCGAATCAGCATTAATTAGTAACCAATATATTGTTACACATAATCCAATACATCATTCGATAGTAACCAAGACAACATTAGACAGTGTCCAAAAACAACATTAGAGAGTAACCAACAGTTGTTTGAAGGTAACCAAATTATTTGATGAGTAACCATTAATTTTTAAAAAAATCAGTAGAACTCATTTAAAAATTATAAAGCTATCAAATAAACATTATTTAGCAAACAAATACAGAATAAACAGTAACCAATTTATATATATTTAGTAACCATAATAGAAAACGTATCAATGAATGAACAAATCGTTACATATTTATTTAGTAACCACAAGATAAATACATTCTGCATTGCATTTTTATAGTAAAAAATAACCAGTATAATTTGTTTGTTACCGACTAAAGGCAAGCTTTTGTAAGAATATAATTAACCAATGTAGATAACAAGTAACCTTTAATATAAAAAATATAAGTAGAAGTGTACATTAATATGCTTCAGCAACCAATATTACAGTAACCAATTAATCTCTGCAGTAAGTAAGTTTGCATTAGTCAGTAACCAAGTCAGCATTAGTCAGTAACCAAGTCAGCATTAGTCAGTAACCAAGTCAGCATTAGTCACTAAATAATTTTACACAGTAACCAAGTTAGCACTATAATTTTACACAGTAACCAAGACATCATTAGTCAGTAACCATTATAATGTTATACAGTAACCGAGTCAGCATTAGTCAGTAATCAATATGTTGTTATACAGTAACCAAAAAAGTATTAGACAGTATAATGTTATTCAGTAACCAATACAACATTAGACAGCAACCAACAGTTGCAGGAAGGTAACCAATGTATTTGATTAGTAACCATTAATATAAAAAAATCAGTAGAACTCATTAAAAATTTATAAAGTAATCAAATAAATATTATTTAACAAACAAATACCCAATAAATAGTAACCAATTTATATCTATTTAATAACCATAATATAAATAAAACATATCAGTGAATTAAGCAATCGTTATAGGAATTCGTAGTAACCATTTTAAGTGTGAAAAACTTAAGAAAGGTAATCAATATAGAAATTCATAGTAACCATAAGAAACTATATGTACAACAATTTTAAACTCACATACCTCTGTATTCAGTTTTGTATCGAAGTTGATGTGATATTGTATGCTATTTTGCGATCTCAGAGTGTCGTCGCGAGAAAAATTTCCGTCTTCTCCGATCTCAGATGTGTGTCGTGACAGAAGATTTGGATTTCTCCGATTTCAAAATGAATGTTATGTTCAGTCGCTTGATTCTAGGAGCAGTTGGAGATGAGAGAGTTGGTAACTGATGTGTAGGGAGAAAAAAGATCCGTAATTTTAGCAAACCTAATATTATGTTGTTTTATTTTTGTAATTATGTTGTGTGTGTTTTATTTTTGTAATTATTTTCTAATTGTTGTATATTAGTGTTAAGGACCCATATTAAAATCCTATTATAATTAGGAGAATTAATAAAATCTATTAACAAATAAATAAATAAAACATTAACCCTAAATAACATACGTTATTCATTAGTCTGATAAAAGAAAAGTCGAAGAAGAGAGAGAAGCGGCGGCAAGGAAATAGAAACAAAGGAGGAAGGCCATCACAAAGGTGTCAGATTACACAAGACATGGGGGCAGAGTGTCAAGAAGTGGGCAACAGTTGGCTAATAATCTAAGATAGTTGTGGGCGGTTACCAGATGGTGGGAATGTGCTGGACAACATTTGTGGTGGGTAAGCTGACCAAACAGCAGTTGAGGGAAACAACCAGTTGGTGGGAACATGGCCATACATCAGATTGCATGGTTGGGACCCAAGATGCGTGACACTTGTTGACATGATCTGTTGTGGGCAGTTTTGAGAGAACTTACACCCCTTTGTTGGCAGCACCTTAGTGGTGCAAACCTCTTGGCAGTTGGGGGTGTTAACTGACCACCAAGCTATAAATAGCCAATGTTAGGTGCACAAAATCAAGGTATGGTGTAGAGACATCAGACAAGTAGGCTAGAGAGCTGAGTTTTGTAAAGGGCAAATTTCCTAGTTTATTGAGAGTGCCTTAAAAGGTTGGGCATTTGCCTGTAAATTCGTGTGTTGCTCATTGTGTGCTTGCAAATTACTTGTTCCAAATAGTAGACAGACAAACAGTGTGTGTGTGTGTGTGCGCCGTTGGTTCAAACAGTGCGACGGACAACACTGTGCTGGTTGACTGACTGGTTGTGTAGGAGGCAATCAGGCAAATCACAGGGTTGGAAAGTTGGCGAAAAATTTAGGACCAGACTTTACCCGTGTGACACCTACTATGGCTGCAATGCGATATCATTACTCATTTGGATGAAAAATGGGGGCTCTGCAGGTGGCATTAACGGTGGGGATATTGCAGTTGGAGCTAAGGAAATTATGGTGGTACCTGGTGAACTTGTTAAAGTCAGAGACTAGAGCAGCTTCCTCTGGTGAAAATATTCCCATAATCCCTTGCACTTGGTTTCTTTCCACCAGTTTTATAACTGCTGTAAAAATCAAAATCTGTTTAGGCCTTGTTGATATATATGTTGATATATATATATATATATATATATATATATTAGTTGGGGCCATGGTCAGTTCAAGCATGAAATTTCCCCCTTGTTATTTTTGACCATGACAAAAACTCAAATACAAAAAAATATTCAAAAAATATTGTCAAGTCTTAATCATAGAGTCAACTAATTTTTTTCTGTTTAATTAATTACCGTGTAGTCTTAATCATAAAGTCAACTAATCATAAAGCGTCCAACTTTCTTTCCCCCAAATAAAACTCACAAACACACAAAAAGGTAATGTTTATTACCAGCAGAAGCCGCCCGGGCGGAGTTTCTACTTGTGTCTTTAAGGTGCAAAGCCAGGTTAAAACAAGTTGACTAGTGAAAATCTTGGGCATCCAGCTCCATGGCTATTTTCTGCTCTTTATCTACGCGAGAGCTCAGATCAATAATGCCGCCTACGCCTCTAAGAACATCATGGTAGCTCATTGAACAATTATTATGATCCATTCCTCTCATTTTTCGTCGCGGATTTTGATGCAACAAACAAAAGGAAGCACAAAAAGAAAGAGAGCACAAGAGAAGGATACATTTTGCTTATGTTCTTGGTTATGAGAGTGCAAAAGGAGACTTGACTAGCTAACAGAGATAGTATATACTCCCTCCCTCCGTTTCTTATCGTTTTAGAATTGTACACAAGTATTAAGGAAATGATTGTATAACATTAAATATAATATCAATTGTCTATATTGTCTTTGTATTGAAAAAAAAGTGTTATTTATTAGGCAAAAAAATAACGAGAGAACCAAAGTTATATTTATTACTTGGGGTAATATCGGAAACTAAGCAATTAATGCTTACTTAAAATTCTCAAACGACTTATATTAAAGAACAAAAATAATTTTCTAAAACGACCTATATTAAGGAACGAAGAGAGTACTATGTAGGACATAGTAGTGAAATTTCAAATTTCAAAGTTCTAGATTTTATGCTTAATTATTCACTAAAATATTTGACACTTGGTTTTTTTTTTTGGGCATGTAATTTGTCACTTGGTTCCTTGGTAGTTGGTTGAAAAGTATTGAATAGAATTTACCTTAATTTCCTCTTACGTATTTTTCCAATTATTTGACAAAGTCAGGGGTACTTAAATTTCTTATGAGTAACCGCATTTTCACTTGGTCAGCAGGGTTGCTTTAATTCGTTGATTACTTGCAGTATTCAATTGTTATGATTTTGGAGTTCAATGACTAAATTCTTAAAACACCAATTTTGTTAGTTAGAACGCCGCAACCCATGAGAGCTACGGGATTTAATGTCAGTCCGAGGCCTCTTTCTCCTTAACTAGTCTAGTACTGAATACAGATAAATTTAATAAATATTCTCCCAACTTTTCTGGACCACCTTATCCATGCCATTTTTCTTCACTCGTTACGGACTTTTGTTCTGCTTAATTCCTTTTAAAACTAGATATGTTACAAAATTATAAATATCGGTTCTTTTATAGACTATAAAATGACATAAAACTTTTAGCACACTATATAAATTATATTTTAGGTAAATCTATCCTGTCAAAATTATTACAGTTCTGATCAATATTATGAATATATTTGAAAAGTTAAACTATTCTTTAAAGTTCACGTTTTAAAATGAAATTTTAAGTTTGGAATAACCCCATACAACAAAACTCAATTGCCATAGGGTTAGCTCAGAACCAAACATAAGGATTTGTTTCTCAACATAGCAAAAGTTGTATTCACATAATACCGGAAATAGTTCCCCTAGACCATGTAAAGTGTTGGTGTTTTTTAAGCCAGTTGATAATGCCTGATGAATAATTATGCTGCTGCGAGAGTAATAAGTGTTGCTGAAAGTTGCAAGTGTTGTTGGAACAATATATTTGCTCTGGCAGCATAAATATTGATTTGAACCGTTTTTTGAAGTGTGTATAAACTTTTACAAAATTGGTGTATACTCCCTCCGTCCTGACATTTTAGAGATAGGCACAAGAATTAAGATAATGAATGAAAAACATTAAATATAATACTCAATTGTCTATAATACCCTTAAATCATTAATTTATCATAGCACAAGAGTTTAAAGTACAAAAAAAATAGATAGAGTAATGAGGGTTAATTTTGAAAAAATTGTCACTAATTTCCTAGATTTAAACAAACGTCAATTAATTAGAGACAAATAAAAAACTCTAAAACGTCATTTAAATTTAAATAGGGACGGAGGGAGTATTTAGCTTATTTCAAATAAATAGCTTATCAATTTGCAGTTGGCTAAAATCCCACACAAAGATACCTTGACTATATAAAATAATTGGAAAAAGTCATAATTAGGAACTTTCATTTAAGATTCCTCAACGGACCACCAAAGAGAGAAATAACTTAACTCTCAACCACAAAAGTCAATTCTAGAAGTATGGAAATTATAAGAATCCAAAGTTCTACTCTTTTATTAGTCAAGTCCTTCATTTCCTAAACGTGCATGCCAAAATGTCTACTCGTAATTTTCTCTCTTTCATTCTTGGTTTTCTGTTACTGGTGCAAACAGAAGCAATTGAGACAAAGGATGGAGTTGATCATAAGTGTTCAACGCAGCAACATAGCGATGGTATTGGAGGCATAGGCGGTGTTATTGACCAGAATTCTCGGGTGGGTAAAGAGCAAAAAATTGCCATGGAGCTTGCCGTACAAGATTATCATAAGTCAACTTGTTCTGAACTGGTTTTGCACTTGAAAGATTCATATGGAAAAGCAGCTTCAGCTGGTAAAAATTACAACTTTCCTAAGTCTTGCACGTCTATATGTTAGGATTCAAAAGCCATGCCTAGCTTAATGAAATACCTATAATGCATGCTACTGATATAAACCTTGAGAATGATGGTATGCTATTTGTTTAGCCGTGTGGATTAACTTGCCACATTTGTTTGAATCATCATCACGGATTATGCATTATTAAGGACTCGCAAGAAATCCAATTATAAGGGTTTATCAAATTTTGCTGAATATTTTTCTGAGATTTTGTTAAAAAGTAAGTCATTCATTCATAAATGACAAACTGACATAATGTGATATGCTGTAGTACCAAGTTCTTCAGTAATACCATAATATGGTCCCATTGGACTTTTCTTACCTGAACTAAATAAATCCAGAAAAATGGGATAGTGAGTCATCTTAAGTTTTGGATGAAAGAGGCCTAAACTAGATATTTGATTTTCGCTGCAGCAATAAGCCTCATTGAAGACAAACAAGTCCAAGTCATTATGGGGACACTAACACCACAGGAAGCTGCTCTAGCCTCTCAATTTGACAAAGTCACCACAAAAAACACACCAATCATTTTCGTTGCTACAACCCCAACATCCTCACCAACCCTGCTACCACGGCTATCATCTCTTATCCAAATCAGTAACGATATCACCACCCGAATGCAATGCATCGCGGCCATAGTTGCCCACTTTGGGTGGCGAAAAGTGACAGCACTTCACGAGGATAGCAGCAGCTTTTCCTCCGACTCTGGAATAATAATGCAACTCTCTGATCAGCTCCAAGTCGTAGGGTCAGTCATTGAACACCACTCAGCTTATCCTCCCATATCTTCTCTGTCGAATCCAAGCAATTTTGTTGACAAAGAATTGGAGAAACTAAGAAGCAAGAACAATAGGGTGTTCATACTAGTACAATCTTCTCTACAGTTTGCTGTCCTCTTTTTTGAGAGGGCAAAACAAATTGGCATGATGGGAAAAGGTTATGTATGGATTGTTTCGGAAGATTTTTCCAGCCTTCTTGATTCTGTAGCTCAGCCTGTTATATCTAATATGCAAGGTGTAATTGGTTTCAAAACAAATTTCGCGGACACTAGTGAGTCTTTTAGGAATTTCAAACTAAGGTTCCGAAGAAAGTACAGATCAGAATATCCTGAAGAAGAAGAACATTCAAATCCTTCCAATCCTAGCATATATGCGCTACACGCTTATGATGCAACTTGGGCCATTGCTAGAGCTATGCAAAGTTCCAAAGGAAAAAATGCATCAACAAGATTATTACAAAAAATTTTAGCTAGCGATTACATGGGCCTTAGTGGTATAATGAGCTTCAAAAATGGCAAACTAGCTCAATTACCATCATTTCAAATAATTAATGTTATTGGTAAAAGCTATAGAGAAATAGCATTGTGGTCACCAAAGTCTGGATTGGTGGGAGATTTGGGTTCAATTTATTGGCCTGGTGGGGAAAAAAATGTTCCAAAAGGATGGAGTTTAAGGAACAAGGAGAAACCATTGAAGATTGGGGTTCCTGCTACGGGTGCATTCCATCATTTTGTGAAGGTAAGTTATGATCATAACCAGAATGAGACACACGTGACAGGACTTACAATCGAAATCTTCCAAGAAGTGGTAAATAAACTTCCATATCAATTGCCCTACGTCTTAGTTCCCTACTATGGCTCATATGATGAAATGGTGGCAGAAGTTCATAATAAGGTACTATACTATTTCTCTTTCATGCTAATGTTGCGTTTAGATTGAAGGAATCAAGGCTGGGATGGAATGGAATGGAATGAAAAATGGTGTGTTTAGTTACTCATTCCGGCAGATATACCATTTCAATGGAATAAAATTTCATTCAATTCCCTTGATTTTCATTCTAAAGGGAAGGCGGTGGAATAGGATCCAATCCAGTGGAATAGATGAATGCGACAATAATGTCATCCTATCACAATTCCTTTCTCCATTATATTCCTTCAATCCAAACGCAAGTATAAACAATAATGTGACAAAAATAAACTTGTTTGCCTTTACAGATTGCTTTATGTTAGTACGTACTAATGAATTTTGATTGATATATGTGAACGAAGAGCTTGGATGCAGCAGTTGGTGATACAGTTATACTGGCAGATCGCTACGAGATTGCAGAATTTTCACAACCTTACATGGAATCTGGACTAGTCATGGTAGTGACTGTTAAATCCGACGCTACAAATGAAAAATTTATGTTCATGAAGGCCTTCAGTACGGAAATGTGGCTTCTGATGGCTCTAATGAGCATGTCCAATGGATTTGTTGTCTGGTTAACAGAAAACGTAGAGAATAACCCCGAATTTGCAAGCTCATCGGTCTTTCACCATGTTGGCAGGATGCTTTGGTTTTCAGTCACTGTGCTATCTTTTGCTCAAAGTAAGTCTCAACTTCTATTAATAGAGGTAATTTTGTTAAGAAAAGTGGCCATCTACTTGTATATAAGTAATATAACACATGGCCTAATGTTGCAGGAGAAACAATTAAAAGCAACTTGTCTCGATTTGTGCTGGCAGTATGGTTATTTGTAATTGTGGTCGTGACAGCGTGTTTTACAGCCATTCTTACTTCCATAATTACTGTCCAAAGGATGCAGCCATCCGTAGTGAACATTGAATATCTTCAGAGGACAAATTCAGCAGTAGGATGTAACGGGAATTCGTTCATTGTCAAGTACTTGGTGAATGTTTTGCGTTTCAAGCAGGAGAATATCAGAAAGATTGATTCAATCAATAACTACCCAGAAGCCTTTAAAAGTGGAGAAATTGCAGCAGCTTTCTTTGTTGCTCCACATGCCAAAGTTTTTCTTGCTGAATATTGCCAAGGATTTACCAGGGCAGGGCCTAGCTTCGAGCTTGGTGGTTTTGGCTTTGTAATATTCTTATTCTTTCTCCTAAGTTCCTTTCTTGTTTACTTCAGTATTTACTTTCAGTTTCACAAAAAAAGTCCCATTTGTCAATTTTTTTTGTCCGAAAAAAGTGTCATTTCTTTTGTTGACAGTATAAAATGACAATGTCCTCAAGGCTACCTTGACAATTTTATTATTATATCATAATTACTAATTTAAACACACTATAAATTAGGGGATATAACAAAAATATATCCTTAAAGTTTAGAAATTTTGTAAACGCTGACCTAATCTGAATTATATTTTTGTGAAGACCCAAAAAAAAATAGAAATATGCGGTTTAATGGTGGGAGGTGCGGGGCTTTGTCCCCATGGTATGGACATGTTATGTCATTTGGGCCCATTATATTTTTATCTCAACTATATATATATATATATATATATATATATATATGTTATTGTATTTAGAATTTCGGTATTCTTTTCTTTCTATGTTTTAGACGCCTTCAAATTAAGATTCACATTTTGTATCCTTTACCCTCTGATATAGTGATATCTTATGCCTCTGCCCCGTGGTTTTTGCCGATTTAAATTTTCCACGTAAATCTTGTGTTCTTGTCTTTCATTGACTTTATTTGTGTATCTTGATTCAGGTCTTTCCAAAGGGTTCTCCACTGGCTATAGACATTTCGGAGGCAGTTCTTAAAGTATCAGAGAGTGGAAAGATACTTGAACTAGAAAAACACATGCTTTCCTTTTCCAACTGCTCCTCCTCATCCTCAACCGGTGTATCCACTGACCCGAGTTTAGGCCCTCGGCCTTTCTCGGGTCTATTCATTGTTTCAGGCTGCATTTCTGCTGCAGCCTTGTTAATCTCGACTGCTCGTCTTCTCGAAAGGCATTCATTGATCTTAAGATACACACAAGCAGCCATGCTACATAGCAGAGTTAGTAGATGGGCATTTTCACTCCTCAGTCAAAATTACACCAAGTTTGGCTTTCACTACTTTTCTAGAGGAGATAGTAATATAAATCGTGGCATAGAGCAAAGTTCCATGGCCACAGATTTTGCTCCAAACCAAACGTATATGATGTAATAAGTTTGTCACCAGCCAAACAGCAGCACATATTCACATCGCAGATTGGCAGATAGATAAAGAAGAGAGTATCTAAAGCTTCGTTTGGACTTTGGATAAAGGATTTCCAGGGAAAGGAAAGTAGCATTATGTACGAGTTTTTAACGTAAAAAATAAATAAAATAAAATAATAGAACATATGTAAGTTTTTTTTTTCATATTTATAAAAGAAAATGAATTTGTTACTGAGTTTATAAAAAAAATGAAAGAAAACTTAAGTTTAACATTTAAATTACTATTTTACCTTTGTGTTAATTCTTGAAATATTTTACAGAAATTTTTGGTAAAAAAAAAAGTGATCAAATTTTTCCTTCATTTCTTCTACTTTTATTCATTAAAGATTCAATAATAACAAGAGAATTAAACACAAAGGAGCTGAAAAGAAAAAGAAATGAGGGGGTGTGAAAAGACAAAAAGACCCATAAGATATTCACATTTCACCTTATTTAAATGGAAATAAGACATGGTTAGGTATGTTCTGATTCTTCTGAAGGTGCTTTTATTACCAAAAAAGAAAAAAGAAAAAAAAAACATGATGTTCATTAACTGCTGAAAAAAATTTCAGAATATTCTCAATTTTGGTGTAATGATAACATCTCAATAATAAATTAAATGATGTGTGGATTTTGATTATAATATCAAAGCTATCAATAATTAACGTATTGGAGAGAATCGGAGGGGAGACCATGCAGTAGGGAGGTCACTTTCTAGCTCTATTGGTTATAAACCCTCAAACTCCAAGTAATTATAATTTTCTTTTTATTATGAATAAAATGTTATTGTGCTATTGATGCTGTTTGGATTGACTTATATTTTTACGGGTTCGACGAATAGTCATTACGACTACTCAGTCGAGGGTCTCGCTCCCCAGTGAGGGAGCGGCTGTCCAGCTCGCCGGTGAGCTAGCCGAGATTGCAACGGAGTAGCGCTCCCTGAAAGCGCAAAGTACAATTGGGTTTGAGGATTTATTAGTAACCCGGTCTTGACTTTTACTAATGTAATGGAGCTCATGTGTTTGGGCTTATGTTATAACAGCTAGGGTTTTTCTAGTTGCTATAAAAAATATTATTTGGCGTGTGAATCATTATAGAGCGTGTGAGACATCTAATGAATACAACAATACTACTATCACCTAAAAAGGCTCACATAATACTCGCATACACACACATGCAAACTGTGGGGTCGGCAAATATGCATGTGTGTGTATGTGAGCATTATGTGAGCCACCATTATGTGATAGTAACATTATTTTAATAAATACATCAGACAAGCAAGACTAGCCAAATTGGTAAACCTGAATATATCGCATGTTCTTATTTTTTCGTCTTTCATATAATATGTGTGATTGCAATATTATTTTTTCTTAAATTATAATAGATGTTGTTAACGCCAAGTTTCGCCGGCGCGTCCAATCATAGAATCCACACGCTAGAACCTGCACAATAACAGATCACACAGAAGCTTGACGGTTTATGCCGCCGGGGGATAGCTCCGGTGTGAGAATGAGTACAGACCGTTACAAGGTTTAACAATGGAGGCTAAGTGTTTAGTGCTCAAAAGTAAGTATTACCTGTTAATTATAACCTTGACATTGTATTTATAGTACTCACCACTTTAGAATCCTTCTCCGAGTCGGATTAGGACTCCTAGTCATGGTAGTTACCATAACTTGGGTCCAACACAATCTCCTTAAAAGGCGCAAGTAGAATCCAATCACTACCTTTGGAGTTACCTTATTCAATTATGATTAGGATCCCAAACTCTGCACGCAGAAAAGCCCACTGTGCTGGCCCAAACAATCCCACCATCAGGTCTGGGTCTCGGCCCAAAGGACTCGAAGACCCGACCCCGAACACCCCACAACAGGGTAAGGCTCCGACCCAAAGGGCTCGCAGGACGAACCCGACGAACATCCACTAAGATGAGGCTCCGACCCAAGAGGACTCAGATACTGACCCAAACCCCTTCAACCTCTCCATGGACTTCAGGCCAGTGGTCTCCTAAAGCCCCTCTAATGTCAGGCCTTCGGCCCACGTGAAGGTCGATAAAATGCTCCCGAACATTGCCCCCCAGTCTCTGATTATAATATACTTATAATTGGAGACTTAAAAGGTCAGGTATTCGAAAGGTCACGACAACTAATGATAAGTTGTCTGGGGAAGCCGACCGGTGGCCCTCGCTTCTCGCACTGTTGCACGTCTTTTCAGGTCAGGCCCCATCCTGAACATTTAATAGTCGCCCTTGGGTTCCGTGCCACACGCCTTATAAAAACCCCCTCTAATCAGTCACTGTCACCTTTTCCAGACTTCCTCATTTCAGAAACCTTGCTCAAATTTTTCGGCAAGGCGATTTCCGGTGAGTAATCTGCTCATCCCTATTCTTACTGATTTTGAACATCCTACTTGTTTTCGAGCTTCATACATGTCTGTTTTTTTTCTAAAAACTCACATATGTGCCTCATTCCCTTCCAAATCACACAGAATGGCTGATTCTAGCACTCCTTCCCCTTCTGACGAATTAAATCCTCCCTCCGTCACCACCGGCGACCTGGTTCCTATCGATTTACCGGTGGCTCCCACCGATAACCCTTCTTCCTCGGTACTCCCTACCCCTATCAGTGCTGAGGCCAAAATACGCAACGCCTACCATTCTGAAATGGAGTTTTCCCATATCAATACCCCATCTTCCATTACGCCTACTCAAATCTCCGACATCTGAACCCTCTTCCACATCCCCCAAGAATATAAGCTTCGGGCTCCAAATCCCAATGAGAAAATGTTTTGGAGGCCCGAAGGCGAATGGGTGGCCGTTCTCCTATATCTTCTGAAATATGGGGTCCGATTCCCACTTCATGACTTCATCTCTTCCTTCCTTTGTTTCGCGAGAATCGGGTTCGCACAGCTCGTGCCAAACTCGTACATCCACCTGGTCGCCTTCATCACTTTATGCCAGGAGCTCGGGATCACACCTGGCCTCGACTTCTTCTTCGCCCTATTCACTGTCACCGGGTCGAAAGAGCCTGGCTTGAAGCAATTAAACAAAAGACCCACCCGAACCGCTCCTGTTAAGACCCCTTCAAGTAACAAGGATTGGCATGACAAGTGGTTCTTTGCCAGGGGAACCGACCTCCGTCTGCTCCCTCAATGGGCCCATCCTGAGGATCCCGTAGCCAAGGTGTCTAAGTTCCCGAAGGATCAGGTCGATGCCTTCAAATCTTTCTACAAGAGGTGGAGTAAAACCGAATGGAATCTGACCGCCTTGTCCAACGAAGCCTGGTTATACAAATACGGCTGTAAGTACCTCCCTTCCCCCTGTAGACTTCCCCTCTTTATCCCTCGATACTTTATGTCTTAACCCGCTCTCTTTTATGCAATGACAATTTTTAAGCCCGAAGGGGCCGCCGAATCCTTAACTCCTCTCCCCATCACCATTGAACCGATCCGCCTTCCAGTCACTGACGATAGGGCTGATGAAGAAACCATCCCGATAATGGAACTTTCAACCGGTTCCACTTCAGGCCCTGCCCCCCCCCCCCCCCCCGACCTCTTCCGCCAAACCTGCCACCAAAAATCTTCTGAAGATGAGTCGGGCGGAGAGCACTATTAAAGAAAACCAAGAAGCCTTCCGCCAAAGCTCCCGCCAAATCCATTACCCAAATACCCCCGAAACCCACTTCTCCTCCACCCCCTACCCAAGCCGAGGTGATCGTGGACTCGGAAGATACTGAAGAGGAGCGCCTCGAGCCCCGATCCAAAAAGCCTCGACTCATCGATAACCCCAAACAACCACATCTCGAACAACAAGTTGTGGAGGCTGGCCTGCCACCACACCCTCTTCCAAGCCGAGCTCTTCTAGCGGATCGCCGACCACTTGTTGGCTGAGGGGTCCCTCCGAAGTGTTCCCATTCCAACTGTTCAATCATTTCAACCTCCCTGGTGATGACGCTCGCTTTGAAGGGTTCACTTCCGAAGACTACTTGGTAGCCTACATCCGAGCCCAGTGTCAGGTAACTTTCGAATTGGTTAACTTTTTCGATGGTTTCCATTCTTTACCTTGTATGATTGACCCACTTTTTCTTCTGCTATAGGCCAACGCCGTCCTCTCCTGAGCCATCCCGCCTCTGGCTCGGACAACTAAAAAAGAAATTTAGTTGAGGTCGGATGTTTCATTGCTCGAGGCTGAGGTTCGAGGCCTGAACTCAGACTTGGAGAAGGAAAGGGGTCTCCACGCCGAGACCCGTAACAAGACCACCGAGGCTGAGCGTCGGGCCGATGGACTCCAGGAACAATACTCACTACTTCAACAGGAGTTCGTCGGTCTCGAAGATCATGCAAAGAGACTTCTCGAGGAGAAGGATCGCTTGGCCGGGGAGGTTAAGGATCGGGAGAAGGCGGTTGACACTATCGCGGAAAAATACTCAGAGATTTTGGCCAAGATAATGCACTTGATGCGGGAAAACGTCGCCCTATCTGCTGAAGTAAACTCCTTACTGGGAAAGCTCGCCGAGGCCAAGAAGCAGGCAATTGCTGAGTACGAAGAGTCCAAAGCTTGAATAATAAGGTCATGGCCCAATTTGAAGAAGGGTACGAGACTTATCGGGAAAAGGCTAAGGCAAAGCTGATGGCTGCTGGGCTCGATACCTCCATCCTTGACTCCTCTGATGACGAATCTGAGGCCGAAGCCGAAGACAACCCTCCTCTTGAATAGCTCTTGTTAGGACTTACAAATTTTGTACCTTTTATTTTCAGTCTTTTTTGCTTGTATCCCACCCGAATCGTAAGCGATCGGGTTTTGTAAAAATTTCAAAGCATGAATGAAATAGTGTTTTTGTTTATAAATTTTTGTAATCAGTTATACTCGTGACTTATCTCGACCAGTGGTGTCTTTTTGAACCTTCTGATCGGACCATGCCCGAAGTTTATCTGAAAAAATTTACAGTTTTCTCAGTTAGTTATACTCGTGACTTATCTCGATCAATGGTGTCTTTTCGAACCCTCTGATCGGACGGTGTCCGAAGTTTGTCCGTTCGAGTATTAAGAGCTAAATAAATGAAGTTAGACATCTTTAAAGAAAACTTGCATTTATTTCATTTAAAGTTGAAACGGTTACATGGATAAAGAAAAGAATGACGTAATTATTACTGGTAAAATTTTCTAAGTCTTCCAACATGCCATGTATTCTTTACTTCTGAACCGTCCATTGCTCGAAGCCGGTAAGTACCTGGCGTCGGCACCTCTACTACTTCGTAGGGTCCCTCCCAGTTAGGCATCAGTTTGCCATTGTTCTGGGGGGCTGATGCCTCCGACTCTTGGAGGACCAAATCACCCACTTCAAACCTCCTCATCCTCACCTTGTGGTTGTAGTGTCGGGCTATTCTCTGCTGATAGATAGCCAACCTCAACGTAGCAGAGTCCCGAACTTCTTCCAGCAGATCCAGATTTGTTTTTAAACCCTCGTCATTATATAGTTCTTTGTATTGACTAACTCGAAGAGTGGGGGATCCGATCTCAACAGGTATGAGTGCATCGGTCCCGTATGCCAGTTTGAACGGAGAGTCCCCCATTGTTGTCCTCGGAGTAGTCCGATACACCCACAAAACGCTGAGTAACTCTTCGGGCCACCGACCTTTTAATTCATCCAACCTTCGCTTTATTCCGTTGAGCAGGGTTCGGTTGGTCACTTCCACTTGACCATTCGACTAGGGGTGGCGACTGAAGTCTTGCGATGCTAAATTCCCAATTCTTTCAGAAAGCCTTCAAACTTAGACCCCACAAACTGTCTGCCATTATCTGAGACCACTGCCATCGAGATACCAAAACGAAAAACCACTCCTTCTTTGAAAAATTTCAGACATTCTTGTTCGGTGATCTTCTGCAATGGCTTGGCTTCGACCCATTTCGTCATATAGTCGATAGTTACGACCACAAAACTAACTTGTCCCTTGGCCTTCGGCAGAGACCCTAGGATATCGATTCCCCATATAGCAAAGGGAATCGGGGATAAGACCGAATACAGTTCTTCGGGAGGTTGATGTGGGATGTTGCTGTTCAGCTGACACTTGGGACATCTTCTGATGAATTCCTTGGCCTCTGTATAGATAGTCGGCCAGTAATACCCCTGCCTCAAAATCTTATGTGCCAATGACTTGGCTCCCATGTGATCTCTACAGATCCCTTTATGTACTTCCCGAAAAGTGTAATCAGTCTCTGATGGGGTTAAGCATTTGAGCAGTGGCGAGCTAAAGGCCCTTCTGTATAGATCTCCGTCTATGAGGACGAAGTTTGAACTCCTGTGTTTACCTTTTCTTGCAAGGATCCGGTCTGAAGGTAGAGTCCCATCTGCCAGATACGTGATGTAAGGTGTGAGCCAGCAGTCGAGTCGGTCCAAAGCCAACACCTCTGTCCTCGAAACACTCAGTCGTTCCAAAACCTCCAAGTATACCGACTCGTTGAAGGAACTTGCTTCGGTGGTTGCCAACCTGGCTAGGGCATCTGGTACTGTGTTATCTGACCGGTCCACCCCCTGACAACTGTGTGATGTGAAGTATGTGAGCTTGTCTTTCACCTCGGCCAGATATTTTGTCATTCCTGCCCCCCGAGCCTCATACTCTCCCGACAGCTGCTTGACCACCAGCTGCGAATCACTGTAGATGACCAACTTCTATACTTCCAAGCTCCGGGCCAACTGTATCCCTGCTAGGATGGCCTCGTACTCTGCTTCGTTGTTCGTGGCCTTGAACTGAAATCAAATTGCCTGCTGGACTTTGAACCCCTCCGGGCTTGTTAGGATGACCCCTGCCCCACTGACGTCCGATGTTGACGATCCATCCACGTATAAGGTCCACGCGGTTGGCCCTTGTTGGGTTTCGGTCACAGTATTCACGTCTGGTTCCGCGAAAGAGCATTCCACGATGAAGTCTGCCAACGCATGACCCTTGATCGCCGTTTGGGGATGATATTCTATAGCAAACTGGGTTAATTCCATCGCCCATGCGGCTAGCCGACTCGAAACTTCGGGCTTGTACAGTATTTTCTTTAGTGGCTGATCCGTGTACACCAACACCATCCGACCTTGGAAATAATGCCGAAGTTTCTTACTTGCAATGATCAAGGCATACGCGAATTTTTCCAGGTTCGCATATCTTGTTTCTGCGTCTCGAAGAACATGGCTCACGTAGTATGCCGGGAACTGTTTTCCTCCTTTGTCTCTCACCAATGCCGTTCCTACTGCCATCGGGCTCGCTGCCAGATACAGGTATAAAGGTTCCGAAGGGATTGGTTTCATCAACAACGGTGCCGAACTCAGGTATCTCTTGATCCCTTGGAACGCATCTTCGCATTCTGAGGTCCAATGGAAACTCTTATCGTTCTTCGGTCCCTTAAGAGTGTCAAAGAAGGGTAAACATCTTTCGGCCGATTTCGACACAAATCTCCGAAGGGCAGCTATTCGGCCCGTCAACCTCTGTACATCTTTGTAACTCCAAGTTTCGCGGGCGCGTCCAATCACAGAATTCACGCGCTAGAACCTGCACAATAACAGATCACACAGAAGCTTGACGACTTATACCACCGGGGGATAGCTCCGGTGTGAGAATGAGTACAGGCCGTTACAAGGTTTAACAATGGAGGCTAAGTGTTTAGTGCTCAAAAGTAGGTATTACCTGTTAATTATAACATTGGCCTTGTATTTATAGTACTCACCACCTTAGAATCTTTCTCCGAGTCAGATTAGGACTCCTAGTCATGGTAGTTACCATAACTTGGGTCCAACACAATATCCTTAAAAGGCGCAAGTACAATCCAATCCAATCACTACCTTTGGAGTTACTTTATTCAATTATGATTAGGATCCCGAACTCTGCATGCAGAAAAGCCCACTGTGCAGGCCCAAACAATCCCACCATCAGGTCTGGGTCTCGGCCCAAAGGACTCGAAGACCCAACCCCGAACACCCCACAACAGGGTAAGGCTCCGACCCGAAGGGCTCGCAGGACGAACCCGGCGAACATCCACTAAGATGAGGCTCCGGCCCAAGAGAACTCGGATACCGACCCAAACCCCTTCAACCTCTCCATGGACTTCAGCCAAGTGGTCTCCTAAAGCCCCTCTAATGTCAGGCCTTCGACCCACGTGAAGGTCGGTAAAACGCTCCCGAACAGATGTGAAAAGATGAATCCGGTTAGGATAAATTTGTCACACCACATATCACCATGAAGTTCTATAACTTTTTGCAACATTTGCTATGTTAAATGTTGCAAAAATTTATGATAGTATGCGATATAACAACTTCATCCTAACTGCAGACCCAAAAAAGATAACGTAAAAACAGGACATGGTTTTCATGCTTGAACTGACCCCACGCCAAGGGGGAAATTTCATGCTTGAACTGAACACGACCCCAACTAATATATATATATATATATATATATATATATATATATATATATATATAAATATTTGTTATTACCTTTAGTTTTGGATCAACAAGGCCTAAACAGATTTTGATTTTTACTGCAGATATAAAACTGGTGGAAAGAAAACAAGTGCAAGGGATTATGGGAATATTTTCACCAGAAGAAGCTGCTTTAGTCTCTGAATTTAACAAGTTCACCCCCTTAATTTCCTTAGCTCCAACTGCAATAACCCCGTCGTTAATGCCACCTGCAGAGCCCCCATTTTTCATCCAAATGAGTAATGATATCGCTATCCACACGCGATGCATTGCAGCCATAGGAGGCCACTTTAGGTGGCGAAAAGTGAGAACAATTTATGAACAAAGCAACCATATGGATTGTTTCAGACGATATTTCAAGCCTTCTTGATTCTTTAGGACAAAATGGTATCTCTAACATGCAAGGTATAATTGGTTTTAGATCAAACTTTGTGGACACTAGTGATTCTTTTGTAAATTTCAAACTTAGGTTCCGAAAAAAAAATTAGATTGGAATACCCTGAAGAAGAGCATTCTAGTCCTAGCATTTATGCGTTACGAGCTTATGATTTAACTTGGATGATTGCTAAGGACATGGGAAGTTCAAAAAGGAAGAATGAAATCAAGACTTATACCTGAAAACATTATAGACAGCAACTTCAAAGGCCTTAGTGGAATAATAAGCTTCAAAAATGGGAAACTAGCAAAATCACCCACTTTTCAAATTGTTAATGTGATTGGTAAAAGCTATAGAGAAGTTGTATTGTGGTCACCAGAATTTGGTTTCTCAGAGAACCTCATTGAACAAGAGGGAAAAAAAATGAAAATGGCGAATGGATTAGTGGGAGATTTGGGTTTAATTTATTGGCCTGGCGGGGAGCAAAAAGTGCCAAAGGGATGGACTTTAAGCAACAAGGAAAAGCCATTGAAGATTGGGGTTCCTGCTAGGGATGCTTTTAATCATTTTGTGAAAGTGAGTTATGATCAGAATCAAAACGAGACATATGCGGTGAAGCAGCTTCGTTATAACTTTTCTTATGTCTTTGTTCCTTACTACGGCTCATATGATGAAATGGTGGTTGATGTTTATAACAAGGTACAATTTTTTTCTTCTCCATATGCTAAAATTATACAACGTTTATTCCAAAAAATAAGATTACTTGCCTTTATAAATTGTTATAATGTAGTTGCTTTTTAATTAGTACTTGAGAGTTTTACTTGATTAATGTGAAAAAAGAGCCTGGATGCAGCTGTTGGCGATAAGGAAATAATGGCGGATCGCAACCAAATTGCTGAGTTTTCACAACCATACATGAAATCTAGACTAGTCATGGTAGTAATTGTCAAGCCTGATGCCACAAAGGAAAGATTTATGTTCTTGAAGACCTTTAGTATGAAAATGTGGAGAATAATCCAGATTTCGGAGGCTCATCAGTGTCTCACCATGTGGGAAAAATGCTTTGGTTTTCAATCACTGTTTTATCCTTTACACAAAGTAAGTCCCATTTTGATTCGATGTCATATCACTATCTATTCTATTGTGTGTCTGGAATTCTTTGGCCGCGATCCAAAGGAAAAGAAAGATGGTATGCACCTGTATGTTATTTGGGTCTATTATATTTATTAGACCTGGCAAAAAATAGGTTTGATTAGTTTTGGGTTATATAAAATTGGTTTGAGTTGGTTTTGGAATCAAAATCATATTACATGTATTTAATATGGATTATGTAGTTTGTATTTAAATGGTTATGGTTCGAATCTAGGTCGACCTATTTTTCAAATTATAGTTCACTAAAATCTTAATTTTTGTTATATTAAAAAAGTCTTATTTTAATTTTTTAGACTCAAGTTTGAAACTAAAAATTTTAATTGATGTGACTACTTTGAGTATTAAAAAAAATTAATTTTGTGATTATAGGTACTTTCAAAAAAAATTTACATAATAATTATTATGTTAATACAAATTAATAAAATTATTGAGAATTTTATTATAATAATCAGTAAATATTTTTTTTGGGAGGGGGGTTGGGGTGGGTGGGCGGGGGGTGTGAGGGTGTATACATAATTAATAAATATTATTTTTTTGAGAGGGCGAGGGGGTTGACCGGGGGGCGGGGCGGGGGGGGGGGAGGGTGAGGTTTATGAATAAATATATTTTTTTGGGGGGGGGGCGGTGAGGGGTAGGGGTGGGGGAAATTAAATTAAATTATATAATATAATGTAATATAAAATAATTTATGAAGAGAAGGAGGAAATTAAATTAAATTATATAATATATTATAAATTGTATAATTTAAATTAGTTATTTTAATTAATTAAAGAAGGAGATATTAATTATTTAAATTAGTAGTTCGTTACACTAAAAATGTTAATTTTATTATAGATTAATTCCATAATTAGTGAAATAATTTTTATACATAATTATAAAATTATAAATTATAAAAGTATGTAATATGTATGTGTTATAGAAGAATGTAGTGTAATAATGCTTATATGTTGATGTATTAACTCTACAAAGTGCAAAAAACTATTATAGACTAATATGGTTTAAAACTAATTAAACTAGATCCAACCCATATTTGTAATAATAATAGGAACAATTACATTTTCTATTACATTTTTAAAAATTATTACAACGATAGTGCACTCATAAAATATTTACACAATTAATACATTTAAAGATTTATTTACATAATTAGTGAATTTATTCTTCCTTTAATTTAGTTATGTGATTTACATAATTAGTGAATTTATTCTTCCTTTAATTATTACTATCTGCTTTTTGCTTCCCATCACCGCCATCTCCTCCCCTCCCGATCCGCTTCCCCTTCCGCCGCCATTTCCTCCCCTCCCGATCTGTTTCCCCTTCACCATCTACTCCCCTCCCGATCTACTTCCCCTCCCGCCACCATCTCCACCTCCTCATCAGCCTCCATTATGGTGGTCGTCTTCTGCCGCCACCATCACCTCCTCCTCCACCACCTCCATCTCCTCCTCTGCCGCCTCCATTATGGCCGCCTCCTCCTCCGCCTCCACCACCTCCGTTATGACCACCTCCACCTCCATTAACCGTCTTGCCACCTGCAACACTTTCACCACCCCACTGTTAGTTAAGTTACCAATTAATTTAAGAATTATTTCTAAGTATTACCTGATTTTTTTTTCCATAGTGCAGTTGGTAACCAAATCTCCATACCAAGGTAACCTATTCAATTTTATTAGGTTGCCAATTTATTTTGAATGTGATGCAGTTGGTAGCCAAACTTTCATACCAAGGTAACCTATTCAGCTTTATTAGGTTACCAATTTTATTTTTAATGTGATGCAGTTAGTAGTCAAACATTCATGCAGTTGGTTGCCAAACCTTCAGACCAAGGTAACCAATTCAATTTTATTAAGTTATAAATTTATTTTGAATGTGATGCCGTTGGTAGCCAAACCTTCATACAAAGGTAACTATTTTAATTTTTGTGGGTAACCAAATCGTCAAAAAAAATTCAGAACAGTAACTTAGGTAATTCCGGAGGTTTGCGGCAGAGGAGGATGATGAAGGGGAGGAGATGACGATATAGCGACGGCGCAACCAATGACTTCTAGAGATTCGCGGCAGAAGAGGATGATGAAGGGGAAGAGAGAGGAGGCGATGATGAAGAGAATGAGCGGTGAGGGAAATGAAGATTAGGATAGAGAATATAATTTTTTTATTTTTCCTTCTTTTTGATTTGGATTATGGATTTATTTTTGTTGTTAGATCTAAAAATTTTGATTTGAATTATTAATTATGACGGTTATTCCTTCTTGATTTTAGGCTTCCTTATTAATATGAAATTGAATGGTTTAATTACAGCAATTATTTCTCCTTAATTTTAGGTTTCCTTATTAATGTAAAATTGAATGGTTTGAATTTGTTACTCTTTTTATAATTATTTTGTGGATGTTACTCTTTTTGTAATTATTTTGTACATGCACTAATGGTGTAATTACTTTCTAATTGTTGTATATTTCTGTAAAGAATCCATAATAATATGGGTTCAAAACCAAACAAATCCATCACCTAAAAACTAGTTAACCAACCCAATAGATCCAAATAATTTTGGTTAATTATATGGTTTTCAACTTAAATTATCAGGTCTAATATTTGTAATAATAATATGGGTCCAAAACCAAACTAATCCATCACCTAAAAACTAGTTAACCAACCCAATAGATCCAAATAGTTTTGGTTAATTATATGGTTTTCAACTTAAATTGTCAGGTCTAATATATATATATATATATATATATATATATATACACACACGGTCAGGATCAAAAGAATTCTCCTTAAATAGCATTCTACCTTAAATATCATTCTTTTATTAAAACTACGTCGTTTTGGAAGGACGCGATGTCATTTTTGTAAATACAATACCACCGTGTATTTATAAGCATTGTCATTAATGCGTTCCAACACTTGAAATGGTCTATCCCCTCTTCGAATCAATTTGGACCGTCTTTGAGCCGAAAATCGTTCTTTACGCATGTGTAACCAAACCCAATCTCCTAGTTCAAAGATAACTTGACGTCGACCTTTGTTGGCCTATTTAGCATATTGCTCCGTCCTCCTTTCAATGTTGAGCCTCGCTTTCTCGTGTATCTGGTTAACAAATTTAGACTTTTTCTTTCCATCCATGTTAGTAAACTCAAAAACAGGTAATGGTGATAAATCCAATAGGGTTAAAGGATTAAAACCATAAACAATCTCAAATAGTGAAAAATTAGTATCAGAATGAACGGATCTGTTAGTTCCCGAAGGCACGAAAGTTATCTAGAAGGGGGTTTGAATAGATATTTTAAACTTTTCTTTTCAAAGAGTAACTTAACAGATTTGTTAATTAAATGATTAATTAAGCACAGTGGAATATATGTTTTAGTTATCCCCCTTAAGATAAAATCAAGGTTATAAATCAAACAACAGTTATAGCAGATATAATAGTTAAAGAGACTAAAAGTAAATGACATAGTGTTTTAAGTGGTTCAGAGCACTCAAAACTCCTAGTCCACTCTTCTACTCCACGAGTAGGAAATCCACTAAGGATATTGATACAATCTTCGAATCATTGAGATTCCTTCCAGACCAGCAGTCCTGGAATGCTAGTTCACAAAGAACTCTTCAAGCCCAGCAGACTTGGAATGTTAGTACACTAAGTACTCTTCAGACCTAGCAGATTTGGCAGCTTTGCAATAAGTGTAGTTGAGGTTGTTGTTGTTGTGCTACTAAGTTGCCTTAAGCCTAAGTTCTGATGAACTTAGTACCAAATCAAGATTTTGCTGAATCATGGAGTGAAGATTTGTTAGATGTTCTTGTGATTTTCTTTTACGTTCTTATTTCTTACTTATCTGACATCTTCAATCTGTTAGCCTTATATAGGAGCCTTTGAAATCTTCCTATTGAGAGGCTTCCATTTGAGCACTTAATGCTTCGGGCATTCTGAGCACTATGATGTTGACATCCTGATGATGTGAAAGCTTCTTTTTGACTTGCCTGACACAACAATCTACTTTCTCACCTAACACCTCTGAAACGTCACTATCAGTAGACTAGTTGGTAGACAAGTTTTTTCTTACTTTTTGATTCTGTGATTCAACCAAGGATGTTGGTGAGGGCATTGGGTTTCTCAATCATATCAACATTCAAATGTCAGTTGATGATGTCAGACATTTTTGTTTATTAGACTCGATCTTCAACTATTTTAATGCTTACTGATGAGCACTACGATCGTGGTCTGATGATAAGTGCTTGCAGGCGATTAATACTTGACTGCCTCTAATGAGAATCATAGAGTACTCTACGATTTTGCCTTGATTTTGACAGCGCTTAACTGACTACGATCTTGATGCTTTGAGGACTTTACAATTTAGAGCAGTGCCTACAATCTTAACTTGACTTGACAAGCAGTCGGTAAATTACTTCATGATTCTGATAGGCTTGCTCAACAGACTATGATTATGGCTTCTACAATCTCCACGATTTTGTTATGCCTATCTATTACAACTCATAAGATCGACCTAACAAGTTTGATCTTTCTACCACAAGAGATTTTACAGAAAGATAAACATTAAGCTCAGATCAACTTATCAATTTTGATCTTTAATCTAAGTCCTTATACATATGAATTAATAAGGACTTTACATCTTTTGATAATGCATGCTCATTTATTTATTCCAATATCAAATTTAAATATGCAACTCCCAACAATCTCCCCATATTTAATGTTGACATAACCAAGTAGATTTGCATCATACCATCAATTTCTAATGCAAGTTGCTTGAAAATAAACATGACTTAATGATCAGTTAGCAACTAAATCTCTAGAAGATAATCATGAATTTATTGATGTTTTTCAAGAAAATTACAGTTCAAAATCGATACATCAAATAAAGATAGAAACTTACTTTCTTAGTTTCTTGAATATCGGAGGATGCGCATATTCGTATTCCCTCCTTTTCCTGCTAGCCTCATTTTGCCTTGCAATTTCTTCCAGCTCACGTTGCTCCAGAGGTTCATTGTGATCTTGTCTGTTCATGAAGGTAAGATCTCCAATGGGCATGCTTAGGCCAGTGTGAGATACTCCTTGCAGACTGAAAGGAGTGGGACCTTGACTTGTCATTAGTATCGGTTGACGTTCTGCTGCTCTTGGAGGCTGATTAATTCTTGAGGAAAGTGCAACCTGTTTCCCTTAACTTTTCTCAGTATTTTCCCCCTTTATGTTAGCATATAGGGTTCTATTGTCTTGAGACAGATGACTCATTCCTTGCACCAATTCATGTAGTTGAGTGCGTGACTGGGCAATGTCATTGCGATTCTCTTGGACAATAGTGTCAGTCTCAACTTTTTGTTGATGAATGATGGCCAAGAGATCATTTATCTGCCTTATTCGAGTTAAGGAGTACTCTTTAAATTCAGTCAGGGAGGAACGCAGGCTTATGAGATTTTCTGTAACGAGCTTGTTCTGCGCCTCCTGAGTCTTTTGAAGAAGGAGAACTACTTCCTTATGTTTGTTCGTAAAGTGGAAGTAAAGTTAATCCATTTCCTTTATGGTTTCTATCATCTCCTTTATGATCACCTTTAATCTCTTGGTGAGCTCAAATCCCAAATTGCCAAGAAGAGTATTGGCAGCATCGATCAAGTTGTTAAACCGTTGATGAATAATGAGAGAGTGGGCCTCAAGGTTTTCTTCCATCTCATTGGCCACTTTCTCTGAAACTTCAGTTAACTCATCCTTGGTGGGAAGTAGAGAGAGATGGTTGATTATTTTCTGAATGTCAGAAGGAGAGGTTTTTGTCTTCTGTTTTTACAAGTTTAAGAGAGCAAGAGCTAGATTGAAGTAATCGTTATTGGAGGACGAAGGAACATCAGAATGAGTTATTGAGTCATTTATTGGTTGGTCAAAAGATGAGTTGTCATGTTGATCTATTGTAGTGGTGTCAAGAAGGTCTACGATCCCGGTGTGGGAATAATGTACCACGATTGGAATGGGTGATTCATTTGGTTCATCAGTCACAGAGTGTTGGGACTCTGTAACTGGAAATTGGTTTCGTGGGTTAGGAATAATCTCGATCCACCTAGGCAATTCATCAAATTGATAGAAATTTGATCAAGGAGAGTGATTTAACTTGAAAGAAGTGGGAATGAAGTATATCTTTTGTTCATGGATAGAAGAGGCATGATTGGTAATTAACTTTTTGGCAAAGTTGAGGTTCCTTGGGTATTCTTGGGCGACCACAGATACTGCTGGATAGGCTTTGAATGTCTAGAACATATGATCCCAAGAATTGAGAAGTAGGGCTCTATACTTAGCAATAATTTTAACTTCTTCCTCTTCTTCCCTTTCATCTTCAACATCAAGAATCTCTATCATTTCTTGAGGGCCAAAGGAGGCTTCATGACGAGCTTTTGATTGCTCCCCCTCAGCTAGAGCACTTGCTGGCTCAAGAACTTCAAAAATCTCCCCCTCAATATGATTATCTCTTTGATCAGCATTCTCTTATTGATCCACTTCAGTATTAACACATACTTGTTCTGATGCAGTCGGACTAACTGCATTATCAGTGTTGGAAATTATAGTTTCAATGATCCTGGTTTGATCCAAGGACTCATTGTGAGAACTAGAGTCTAGAGACTCAGTCCTTTTAGCCTGTTCCATCATTCTCATTTCTTCTTCCTAAATCTTCAGCATTGCTTCCTTAAGCTCAAGATCGACCTTTTTAATTAGCTTTTTCTTCACTCTTCTAGGCTCAGGTTCAGCTGTCTCTCCATCAAGTTATTCATTTGCAACAACACTTATCTGTTCAGGCTGAGTCGTTGTCCTAATATTTTATTCTGATTGGCTGACAATTCTTGACTCCACGATCGGCGTGCTTGTATTCTCCACGATCATGATCAGGGAGGACTTCTTCAAACGCAGACTGCGTTTTCCTTTCTTTGAAAGCTTTTGAGACAGAGTCGTCTTTTCTTCAACTTCTTCTTCAGTTTATTTCTTCTTCTTCTTCTTCTTCTTCTTCTTCTTAAGTTGATCTTTATCTTGAGAAATTTCCTTTACGCGCAAGAGATTGACCAGAGAGTTCAGGATCAAATCCTTGAGGTACTTCGGTTGTTGATCCTTGAGGCTCTTCTGCCATCTGAACAACGGTTTGCAGCTTCATCTTTCCCTTGCTTCTCCTGACCAGAGCAGAGGGCTCCTGGTCTATTTCTTCTTCAACTTCCCTCACAACAGATAAATTTCCCTGTAGAAAAGGTTTCATAACCTCCCCAGTCCTTTCACTAGACTCAGATTGATAATTCTTTACATTCTCAGCTGGATTACTTTTCCAGTTTACAAAGATCTGTTGGGTTATTCTCTTGTTGGCATTCAGAGGTTCACCTTCACGATCTTCATTATTGTCTCCCAGAGCTGCTTGGAGAAAAATGTTGATAAATCTTCCATAGAACATTTTTCTCGTGCTCTTTTCTTTCTTAGAGTTAAGAATCCACTCCAAAAGAAGAGTTCCATAGTTTAGCTGAGACTTAAAGTAGATTTCTTTCATGAACTTCAGTTGCACCTCGTTGACAGAATCATGAACAGAATTCTTGCAACAGATACATTTTCCAACAATATCAGCCAAGAACTCGTACTTTTGGGGAAACTCTTTCTTCTTGTACCCCTTTATATTCTAGTTCTTTTGTGATGCATCCTCTTTAGTTCCTCATTGAATTCAATGAAGCTTAAAGAAGTATGGCCCTTAGATTTAAAACCTAAGGCTTGATTTATGTCAGCAGCTTCTAGTCGAATCGTCACGTCTTTAACATTTGTAGTAAGGATGTCATCTTTGTAGACTCTATTGGTGTAAAACTCCTTCACTGATTTGGGGTAGATCCTTGTACTGATCCCCAGAGCTTCTTGCAGTCCTGCTTTCTTCAGAAGAAAGAGGATTCTGTGATATTTTGGCTCGGCATCCTTGAATTCTTTGAAGCATAGCTGGTGTCCAGGAATCACGGTTGAAGATGCCATTGATTTCTTTGATTTTCCTGAAACAACCGAGATTAACTGAGTGTTCTATAACTCAAATCTAGGGTTTTAGTGAGAGAGATAGAGAGCGTTTGAAATTCAGATGTGAGTTTTAAAATAAGGAAACGTTGGTTTAAAGAGAGTTTGAAACTTCCCCTTTTAAATTTTCGCTGAGTGGGGCCACGAACATTTAGTCAGGAGGGTAAGACTATTTTGCCCTTAGCTCCCCCTGAGCTTGTGTTTCCTTCTGAAGTCCACGATCGATGAGTATTACTCCACGATTGGTCAATGACTTTCTTCCTGGAAAGTTAGTATTTTCTAGAAGATAGTACTATGGTTGTAAATTAAGCATTCCTAACTCACTTATTAACTTATTCTAAGTCTCCAAATACATGGTACAAAAACTCAAATACAAACTTAATTATATAACTGTCGTGTAAAATACGACAATACATAAGCTGAGAGTTTAAACACGAATATTGTCTTCTAGACAATATCCAAACTCAAATGGAGTCCTCATTACAATTATTATCACACTATTTTATAAAATAGTGAGGACTACTACAGCCACCATCTCGGACCGTCACTCCATTCCCCGACTTGTCCCGGCTACGTTCTCATTTCCTGAAGAGAATAATGAAAGAAAAAGGGTGAGCTCAACTAGCCCAGTAAGAAATATTATGACTAAGATAATGCATAAGAAATTATCGTTAGCCTTCAACAGTGTTAAACTGATAGAATACAATAAACAATAAGTTTAACTACAGCGGAACAAGCAATCCATTAGAAGAGTCAAGTAGAGCATGATATCTACTATCTTCTATGATTTAAAAAGTTTATCATCAATTTTATCACTGAGACTCAGTTCAATAAATAATCCACATCACTGAATTATCCATGCACTACGGGCCACGGATATTCGTGTTATCACCAATGATCATGATCATGCCAACAACTGTCCATCAATGCACTACGGGCCAATGAGGACTTTTACCCCGTCATTTGTAACATTACAGGTCATGATTATACCGAATAATCCTTGGTCATAATCATGCCAATCAACAGTCCTTCTATGCACTATAGACCAAAGATAACTTTCAACACAATATAAGCATGCGGATGATGACAATGATATAAGAATTCAATTAAATGAGAGCAAGGATAAATTTTAAAGATTTATAATTTAATTTATCCAGAATTCAATAATTGTCCAAATTGTCAACACGATACCGCTTTGTAGAGTAAAATTCAAGAATAATATTGTATCAAAAATAATTTGGACCGAAAAAAAAATCAATTTTTATCATGAATAGTACCCCGGATGAATAGTACCCGAGTGAATAGTACTCCATGAATAGTACTTTGGGAATAGTATCCCGTGAATAGTACTCCGACATAAAAAAAATTAAACTTTAACAAGAATGTTTAGAAAAATATCCTTGTGAAACGATACTAGATGAAGCGCAAATTTCAAGGATATTCTACTAATTTCACGGAGTATAGAAGCAATACTTTAACAAAAGGAGTGTAGAATTCAGAATCTGAAACGAAATAATATTGCCTACATACTACAGAGTATGGAAGAAAATATTATTTCTTACGAATATTGAACAAAAATAATATCCCTTACCTTAAAAGGAAAGTATTTCTGACTGGTAGGGCGGGGATATTCTTGAAGAAAATTTTCACTGTTTTCTACACTTAAAGCTTTCTTAAACTCTAAAGAAATACACTCAATATTATAGAAGAAGAATTCTATGATTCTGGTGTAATTTTCAATTCTAAACTGAGCATCCTATCTATAAGAGAATGGAAGGATACTATTTAAATTTAGAAATCACGGACCAACAGTAAAGGATTTCATGGGCGCGCACCGGCGAAATTTTTTATTTTACTATTCATTATTGTGCAATAAAATATTATAATAAAATAAAAATTTTAAATAAAATATAATATATTCTATTTATAATCTAATAAAATAAAACTTTATATATATATATATATATATATATATATATATATATATATAAGGTCGTAACTCCCACCCGTGACACCCACACAAATGTCACACACACACACAGACACACACACACACACACACACACACACACACACACACACACATATATATATATATATATATATATATATATATATATAAAATAAAACTGAAATAACTTCTATCAATAATTTTGAAAAATGGGTAAGTGGGGGTCCATTTAATAAGCCAAATTTATAACAAATACTTCATAAAAATTTCCTCAATATTTTTAACAACATTTATTCATCAATAATATAACTTGCTATATTAACAACCAGATCATTCTCAGGAAAGAGGGGACTTTCCGATAAGGATTTTTCCTTATTGGCGCTCAATTAGGTGACCAAACTCCTTTGCTCGACAGAACTTTCTAGACATTATCAATAATAAAAATAATAGTATGAATAACTTTATCGTTTTAATTATTGATTTAATAATATAAAATATCGTGACAATAATTAAATCAATAACTTGAGATACTATGCAGCAATTATTGTGACAATAATTAAATAAAACTGAGTGACTTCTCACGTAAGCATCAATAATCAAAGATACTGTACAATACCGTGTGCTACTGTGCAATCACGCATATTACTGTACTTTTATCACCGGGTATTTCAACAGTTAACGGTAAAACTTTCGCTGTTTTTTTTATAAAGAGATATTTCTGTCGTTTTCTAACTCCGCCAATAATTTCGTTGTGGGGTCCACCAATAATTGTGTCTTCGTACGAATATTTCCTGTTAAAACGAATATTCCCCGACCAATCGAATATTTTATGACAACTTACTTACTTTAAAAAATTTGTAAATATTACCCACAACTATAACATTATATCAAATCCATACGTTATTATTCAAAAAGATATTTTGAAAAAATTAATCTTTATTCATAAAAGTTAGTGTCTTACAACCTCCCCTTCTTATGAAATTTCGTCCTCGAAATTGGTATACGTACCTGGTATGTCGAAGAGGTGAGGATACCTTGATTTCATTTCAGATTCTAAATTCCAGGTCATTTCCTCAACATTGTGATTTCTCCACAAAACTTTGACTTGAGGTATAATCTTGGAGCGTAGAATATGTTCCTTCTTATCCAAGATTTTAACAGCTACCTCTTCATACATTAAATCTTCTACTAATTCGTCCGGTTCTAAATTAATAATGTGGTTCGGGTCTTTCACATATTTACGTAACATAGATATGTGAAAAACTTTATAAACACGAGACATACTTGGCGTTAAGGCGAGTCTATAGGACACAGTTCCTATTCGATCGAGGATTTCAAATAGACCAATGAATCGAGGATTGAGCTTTCCTCTCTTTCCAAATCTTGTAACTCCTTTCCATGGAGCAACACGTAACAACACATGCTCTCCAACATTGAATTTCACGTCCCTTCGATGAAGATCAACATAACTCTTTTGTCGATCTTGTGAGGTTTTTATACGTTGCCAAATTATTTGAATCTTCTCTATTGTCATGCGTACCAATTCTGGTCCCAACAACAATGCTTCACCCACCTCATCCCAGCATACTGGAGAACGACACTTGCGTCCATACAACGCCTCGAATGGACCCATGCCGATACTTTCTTGATAACTGTTGTTGTAGGAGAATTCGACTAATGGCAAGAACTTGTCCCAACTTCCTTTGAAGTCAAGGACATTGAGTTTTAATAGATCTTCAAGAGTTTGAATAGTCCTCTCCGACTGCCCGTCCGTCTGAGGATGATATGCCGAACTGAATTGTAAATCCGTGCCCATAGCTTTCTGCAAACTAACCCAAATCGTGAAGTGAATCTTGGATCTCGATCAGAAACTATGGATACTAGCATACCATGCAGTCTTACAATCTCATTTATGTATATACAAGCAAGACGTTCAAGTGAATAAGTTTCTCGTATAGGTAAGAAATGAGCAGACTTGGTTAATCTATCAACAATGACCCAAATTGCATTTATGCCTTGAGAAACCTTGGGAAGAACAGTAACAAAATCTATGGTAATGTGCTCCCACTTCCATTCTAGAATTTTAAGTTATTGCAATGGACTTTTTGGCACTTGATGCTCCGCCTTGACACGTTGACAAGTTAAACACCTTGAGATAAAATTTACGATCTCTCTTTACATATTGCTCCACCAAAATATATGTCGAAGATCACGATACATTTTGGTACTCCCAGGATGGATTGTAAACGGTGTGTTGTGCGCCTCCATCATGATTTTATACTTCAAATCAGAGTCGTTAGGAACACAAAGTCTGGAGTTGACTCAAAGTATTCCTTCTTCATCGATTCTTACTTCCGGAATAGCACCTTCTTGCACTTTCTTTCTTCATACGCATCAGGTCCAGGTCTGTAGCTTGAGCAGCTTTAACTTTATCGATTAAAGTCGGTTCTACTCGTATATTTGACATCATCGCGTGGGTTCCTGGAGTCTTTAACTCTATCTCCATCCTTTGTAAGTCATACCAAATGGGCCTTTGCGTTGATAATATCGCACTCGTACCCGCATAAGATCTTCTACTTAACGCGTCAGCTACTTCGTTTGCTTTTTCAGGATGGTATTGAATGGTATGGTCGTAATCTTTCAATAGCTCGAGCCAACATCGTTGCCGCATGCTAAGTTCCTTTTGGGTGAAGAAATATTTGAGGCTTTTATGATCCATATAGATCTTCACTTTCTCCCCATACAGGTACTGTCTCCAGATCTTTAGTGCGAAAATGACTGCTGCCAACTCTAGATCATGAGTAGGATAATTCTTCTCATATTCTTTGAGTTGTCATTAGGCATAGGCTATGACTTTCCCATGTTGCATGAGAACACATCCTAACCCTCTGCCTGAAGCATCGCTGTAGATGACAAATCCCTCCGAACCAGATGGTATTGTCAGAACCGGTTCTGAAATGAGTCTCCTCTTGAGTTCTTGAAAACTCTTCTCACATTTCTTGCTCCAACTGAATTTTGTATCTTTTCGAGTTAGCTGAGTTAATAGAGTAGCGATTCAAGAAAATCCTTCCATGAATCTCCGATAATAACCAGCTAAGCCCAGAAAGTTACGTACTTCGATCACTGACTTAGGTTGCTCCCAGCTTTGTATTGCTTCAATATTCGCTGGGTCAATAGATATTTTGTGATTTGATATCACGTGCCTAAGGAATGCTACTTCCTCAAGCCAGAACTCGCATTTTTTTAACTTGGCATAAAGCTTGTTTTCACGAAGCTTTTGGAGTATCAACCTTAAGTGTTACTCATGATCTTCACGACTTTTGGAGTATACGAGGATGTCATCAATAAAGATAACCACAAAATGATCTAAATATTCCTTGAATACTCAGTTCATCATATCCATAAAGGCAGCAGGAGCATTAGTTAATCTAAAAGACATGACTAGAAATTTGTAATGCCCGTACAGAGTTCTGATAGCAGTCTTTGGAATGTCATCAATTTTAATCTTTAACTGGTGATATCCGGAACGAAGATCGATCTTTGAAAAGAATTTGGCGCCTTGCAACTGGTTAAACAGGTCATCAGTGTGAGGCAACGGGTACCTATTTTTGATGGTGACTTGATTCAACTCTCGATAGTCAATACAAAGTCGCATGCTTCTATCTTTCTTCTTTACGAATAGGATAGGAGCACCCCAATGAGATGTACTAGGACGAATAAAACCGATGTCTAACAATTTCTGCAGTCGAGTTTTTAACTCCTGAAGTTCAATAGGAGCCATTCGATATGAGACTTTAGAAATGAGTTTTGTACTGGGTTCAAGGTCGATAGAAAATTCGATTTCATTTTTTGGGGTAGGCTAGAAAGTTCTTCAGGGAATACGTCAGAAAATTTATTAACAATCGAAATATCATTCAAGTTTGACGTATTTTTTTTTAAATATATGACATGGGCTAAGAAATCTTGACATCCATTTTTTAATAAACGAATAGCTTTATGGCTTTATATGACAGTGATTGACTTTAGTGGTTTGGTTGCTTGAATTCGCATAATTGGTTGGTTAGGAATATGAAAGCTAACAACCTTACGAAAATAATTAATTTTAGCATGATGAGTAGTTAACCAATCAATCCCTAAAATCACATCAAATGCAAGTATTTTTAAAGAGATAAGATCGACAGGTAATGTGAGGTTACCAATTTGAATCAAAAAAGATTTATAAACAGTGGATGTAATGAAGGTTTCTCCCAACTAAGTTTCAACAGATAAGTCAAAGTCTAATTTCTCCAGAGTTAAATTTAAACGTAGAGTGCAAGTAGGAGAAATAAAAAAATGGGTAGAACCGATATCAAATAAGGTATAGACTTTGTAAGAGTTTATGATTAGCTTACCCGTGATAACCTCGTTTGGGTTCCTCACTTTTTGGGAGGTCACGACAAACGCTCTCCCTTGAACTACCAGCTTTGACTTGTCTGGGATGGCCTTTGGTGTCTCCATCCCAGCTGGACTTGACTTCACTGCACGACAAAATCGGGCTAAGCGACCTTCTCTTTTGTAATTATAACATGCTTTGGACTGCATCGTGCAGTTTGGACAGATGTGTCCCTCCCCTCCGTATTTGAAGCATTCAATCAATGGTCGTTCTCCTTCCTTAAAAATGGGTGCTAGCGCTGATGTCTTTCCATCATTTTTGAATCTTCTCTTCTTGAAATTTTTACTTCTATTATCTTGGCCATGATTACCACTGAAGTGGTTACCATTTCTGGCATGTTGATTCCCTCTATGTTTGTTGTCACCGCTTCGATGACTGCTACCACTGGTATTATCAATTTGTCGGTTGCTCCCTCTTGGTTGGGTTGACTCATTATCGCGCTCCAATAACTAAGCTATATTCACAACATCTGAATACAAACACAGTTTTTGAGCAATGAGGTATTGACGTATTTCAGGTTTCAAACCTCTTAGAAACATCCTCGTTATACGCTCCTCATTATCTACCAAATGGGATGCAAACCGGGATAACTCCGCAAACTTAGCCTCATATTGCGACACGGTCATATTATTTTGCTCCAGTTTGATGAGTTCCACCTCCTTCATGTGACGAATACTTTCGAAAAAGTACTTCTCGTTGAGCAGTTCTTAGAACTTCTCCCAAGACATCTTCAGTACGGCAGGTTGAGTACGTTTTACAGATTCCCATCAGTAATCTGCCTCTCCTCTCAACATGAAGGTGGCAAACAGAATCTTTTGCTCCTCGGAGTATCTCAAGACATCAAATATATTGGTGATCTGCTTTATGCACGTCTCTGCCTTAAGTGGTTCTGGCTTTCCCAAAAACTCCGGTGGTCCCAGCTCCTTGAACTGCTTAGCAGTGACCATCCGAGAGTTGTCAGTGTTTCCACCTGCATTTTGCTCATAAGTCTCTCTCACCTGATGTTGCATGAATTGTAGAAAGCCTATGAACATTTCGTCGTTCTTCATTTGGTCAGTGTTGTTGTTTACTTGAGGATTATTGCCTTCTTGATGCACATTATCCTGGTTATTGATCATCGGTGACTCAACGGTCTCATGTACTCCATTGCTTCTCTCAACATTTTCATATGTCATTTTCAAACACTGCCACAAAACAATAGTTAATTGGCATACCACATATTATCCCTATATTCTGGCCGACCAATTAAATAATAAATAAGCTTAGGTAGGTCATACTAGCGAAAGATTTACCCATCTCTCCCCTCCTAGTTCTAGTCCCACATCTCAGCTAGGGATCATATCCCTAAGCTTTGATACCAACTATGACGCCCCCAAAATAGGTAAACACAACTCATTCTAAGTCGCCAAATACATGGTACAAAAACTCAAATACAAACTTAATTATATAACTGTCGTGTAAAATACGACAATACATAAGTTGAGAGTTTAAATACGAATATTGTCTTCTAGACAATATCCAAACTCAAATGGAGTCCTCATTACAATTATTATCACACTATTTTATAAAATAGTGAGGGCTACTACTGCCACCATCTCGGACCGTCACTCCATTCTCCGACTAGTCTCGGCTACGTTTTCATTTTCTGAAGAGAACAATGAAAGCAAAAGGGTGAGCTCAACTAGCCCAGTAAGAAATATTATGACTATGATAATGTAGAATAAATTATCGTTAGCCTCCAACAGTTTTAAACTGATAGAATACAATAAACAACAAGTTTAACTTCAGCGGAACAAGTAATCCATTAGAAGAGTCAAGTAGAGTATGATATCTACTATCTTCTATAATTTTAAAAGTTTATCATCAATTTTATCGCTGAGACTCAACTCAATAAATAATTCACATCACTAAATTATCCATGCACTACGGGCCAAGGATATTCATTAGTATCACATCCACGAATTATCCATGCACTACGGGCCAAGGATATTCTTATTATCACCAATGGTCATGATCATGCCAACAACTTTCCATCAATGCACTATGGGCCAATGAGAACTTTTACCACATCATTTGTAACATTACAGGTCATGATTATACCGAATAATCCCTGGTCATAATCATACCAATCAACAGTCCATTTATGTATTACGGGCCAAAGATGACTTTCAACATAATATAAGCATGAGAATGATGACAATGATATAAGAATTCAATTAAATGAGAGCAAGGATAAATTTTAAAGATTTATAATTTAATTTATCCAGAATTCAATAATTGTCCAAATTGTCAACATGATACTGCTTTGTGGAGTAAAATTTAAGAATAATATTGTATCAAAAATAATTTAGACCGGAAAAAAATTAATTTTTGTCATGAATAGTACCTGAGTGAATAGTACCTGAGTGAATAGTACCCCGTGAATAGTATTTTGTGAACAGTACCCAGTGAACAGTACTCCGACATAAAAAAATTAAACTTTAACAAGAATGTTCAGAAAAATATCCTTGTGAAATGATCCTAGATGAAGCGCAAATTTCAAGGACATTCTACTAATTTAACGGAGTATAAAAGCAATACTTTAACAAAAGGAGTGTAGAATTCGGAATCTGAAACGAAATAATATTACTTACATAATATAGAGTATGGAAGAAAATATTATTTCTTACGAATATTGAACAAAAATAATATCCCTTACCTTAAAAGGAGAGTATTTTTGACTGGTAGGGCGGAGATATTCTTGAAGAAAACTTTCACTATTTTTTACACTTTCTTAAACTCTAAAGAAATATGCTCAATATTATAGAAGAAGAATTCTATAATTCTGGTGTGATTTTCAATTTTAAACTGAGCATCCTATTTATAGGAGAATGGAAGGATACTATTTAAATTTAGAAATCACGGACCAACAGTAAAGGATTTCACGGGCACACACCGGCGAAAAATTTTGATTTTACTATTCATTACTGTGCAATAAAATATTCTAATAAAACGAAAATTTTAAATAAAATATAATATATTCTATTTATAATCTAATAAAATAAAACTTTATATATAATATATATATATATATACATGTTCCGGATCTTAAGCTCACCTATTATCTAACACACTTTGCTCACCCCCCTTTAGCGACGGACCAGGCGACGATTCGGTCTGTCGCTATATATAGAACCGTCGTCTTAGTTTTTAACGACGGACAACATATAGCAATGGACCGAATCGTTGCCCAGTCCGTCGCTAAAGGGGGGTGAACAAGGTATGTTAGATAAGGGGTGAGCTTAAGATCTGGACCGATATACATTTCAGATCTTAAGCTCACCCATTATCTAACAAACTTTGCTCACCCCCCTTTAGCGACGGACTAGGCGACGATTCGGTCTGTCGCTATATATAGAACCGTCGTCTTAGTTTTTAACGACGGACAACATATAGCGACGGACCAAATCGTCGCCCGGTCCGTCGCTAAAGGGGGGGTGAGCAAGGTATGTTAGATAAATGGTGAGCTTAAGATCCGGACCGTATATATATATATATATATATATATATACGGTCCGGATCTTAAGCTCACCCCTTATCCAACTCACCTGAGCTCACCCCCCTTTAGCGACGGACCCGACGACGGTTCGGTCATACAACCGTCGTCTATACTTTTAGTGACGCTATATGTTGTCCGTCGCTAAAAGTATAGACGACGGTTGTATGACCGAACCGTAGTCCGGTCCGTCGCTAAAGGGGGGTGAGCTCGGGTGAGTTGGATAAGGGGTGAGCTTAAGATTCGGACTATATATATATATATATATATATATATATATATATATATATATATATATATATATATATATATATATAAACAAAACTAAGATAACTTCTACCGACAGTTTTGAAAAGGGGTAAGTGGAGGTCCATTTAATAAGCCAAATTTACAACAAATACTTCATAAAAATTCTATCAATATTTTTAACAACATTTATTCATCAATAATATAACTTGTAATATTAACAACCAGATCATTCCCAGGAAAGAGAGGGCTTTTCGATAAGGATTTCTCCCTATTGGCCCGCAATTAGGTGACCAAACCTCTTTCCTCGATAGAACTTTCTACACATTATCAATAATACAAATAATAATATGAATAACTTTGTCGTCTCAAGTATTGATTTAATAATATAAAATATTGTGACTATAATTGAATCAATAACTTGAGATATTATGCAACAATTATTGTGACAATAATTGAATAAAACTGAGTGACTTCTCACGTAAGCATCAATAATCAAAGATACTGTATAATATCGTATGCTACTGTGCAACCACGCGTATTACTGTACTTTTATCACTGGGTATTTCAACAGTTAACGGTAAAACCTTTGCCGTTTTTTTATAAAAAGATATATTTGTCGTTTTCTAACTCCGACAATAATTTCGTTGTGGGGTTCACCAATGATTGTGTCATCGTACGAATATTTCATGTTAAAACGAATATTCCCCGACCAATCGAATATTTTATAATAACTTGCTTACTTTGCAAAATTTATAAATATTACCCACAACTATGACATTATATCAAATCCACCCCCCTTTAGCGACGGACCCGACGACGGTTCGGTCATACAACCGTCGTCTATACTTTTAGTGACGCTATATGTTGTCCGTCGCTAAAAGTATAGACGACGGTTGTATGACCGAACCGTAGTCCGGTCCGTCGCTAAAGGGGGGTGAGCTCGGGTGAGTTGGATAAGGGGTGAGCTTAAGATTCGGACTATATATATATATATATATATATATATATATATATATATATATATATATATATATAAACAAAACTAAGATAACTTCTACCGACAGTTTTGAAAAGGGGTAAGTGGAGGTCCATTTAATAAGCCAAATTTACAACAAATACTTCATAAAAATTCTATCAATATTTTTAACAACATTTATTCATCAATAATATAACTTGTAATATTAACAACCAGATCATTCCCAGGAAAGAGAGGGCTTTTCGATAAGGATTTCTCCCTATTGGCCCGCAATTAGGTGACCAAACCTCTTTCCTCGATAGAACTTTCTACACATTGTCAATAATACAAATAATAATATGAATAACTTTGTCGTCTCAAGTATTGATTTAATAATATAAAATATTGTGACTATAATTGAATCAATAACTTGAGATATTATGCAACAATTATTGTGACAATAATTGAATAAAACTGAGTGACTTCTCACGTAAGCATCAATAATCAAAGATACTGTATAATATCGTATGCTACTGTGCAACCACGCGTATTACTGTACTTTTATCACTGGGTATTTCAACAGTTAACGGTAAAACCTTTGCCGTTTTTTTATAAAAAGATATATTTGTCGTTTTCTAACTCCGACAATAATTTCGTTGTGGGGTTCACCAATGATTGTGTCATCGTACGAATATTTCATGTTAAAACGAATATTCCCCGACCAATCGAATATTTTATAATAACTTGCTTACTTTGCAAAATTTATAAATATTACCCACAACTATGACATTATATCAAATCCACCCCCCTTTAGCGACGGACCCGACGACGGTTCGGTCATACAACCGTCGTCTATACTTTTAGTGACGCTATATGTTGTCCGTCGCTAAAAGTATAGACGACGGTTGTATGACCGAACCGTAGTCCGGTCCGTCGCTAAAGGGGGGTGAGCTCGGGTGAGTTGGATAAGGGGTGAGCTTAAGATTCGGACTATATATATATATATATATATATATATATATATATATATATATATATATATATATATAAACAAAACTAAGATAACTTCTACCGACAGTTTTGAAAAGGGGTAAGTGGAGGTCCATTTAATAAGCCAAATTTACAACAAATACTTCATAAAAATTCTATCAATATTTTTAACAACATTTATTCATCAATAATATAACTTGTAATATTAACAACCAGATCATTCCCAGGAAAGAGAGGGCTTTTCGATAAGGATTTCTCCCTATTGGCCCGCAATTAGGTGACCAAACCTCTTTCCTCGATAGAACTTTCTACACATTGTCAATAATACAAATAATAATATGAATAACTTTGTCGTCTCAAGTATTGATTTAATAATATAAAATATTGTGACTATAATTGAATCAATAACTTGAGATATTATGCAACAATTATTGTGACAATAATTGAATAAAACTGAGTGACTTCTCACGTAAGCATCAATAATCAAAGATACTGTATAATATCGTATGCTACTGTGCAACCACGCGTATTACTGTACTTTTATCACTGGGTATTTCAACAGTTAACGGTAAAACCTTTGCCGTTTTTTTATAAAAAGATATATTTGTCGTTTTCTAACTCCGACAATAATTTCGTTGTGGGGTTCACCAATGATTGTGTCATCGTACGAATATTTCATGTTAAAACGAATATTCCCCGACCAATCGAATATTTTATAATAACTTGCTTACTTTGCAAAATTTATAAATATTACCCACAACTATGACATTATATCAAATCCACACCTTATTATTCAAAAAGATATTTTGAGAAAATTAATCTTTATTCATAAAAGTTGGGGTCTTACAACAGTGAACATGAATAGATTTGAAATTAAACCCATAGTCAGCTAGCTGATTTTTCATCCATAGGATTTGGGCACAACAGCTACCAGCTGCTATGTATTCAGCTTCTGCTGTTAAGGTTTATACAGAGTTCTACTTCTTGCTAAACAAGGACACGAGCCTGTTTCCTAGCAATTGACAAGAGCCACTTATACTCTTTCTATCAATCTTACAACATGCAAAATCAACATCTGAGTATCCTATTAATTCAAATGAAGACTCATTGGGATACCAAAGCCCCAAATGAGGTGTGCCTTTGAGATACTTGAAAATCCTTTTCACAACAGCTAAGTGTGATTCCTTAGGGTTAGCTCGAAATATAGCACATATACATGTAGCAAACATGATGTCTGGTCTACTAGCAGTTAAGTAAAGAAGAGAACCTATCATACCTTTGTATTATGTAATATCAATACATTTACCTTTCTCATCTTTGTCAAGCTTAGTGGCTGGTGCAATTGGAGTTCTCATGGGGGAAGTTGATTCCATGTCATACTTTTTAAGTAAGTCTTTGATGAACTTGGCTTGGTTTATGAAGATACCTTCATCAGTCTACTTCACTTGAATTCCAAGGAAGAAATTCAGTTCACCCATCATGCTCATTTCAAATGTACTCTACATAAGCTTGGCAAATCTCTCACATAGCTTTTTATTAGTAGAACCAAAAATAATGCCATCTACATAAATTTATACTAATATATCTTTATCTTTGTGCTTCCTAAGAAATAGTGTGGTGTCTACTATTCCTCTAAAGAATCCCTTTTCAATAAGAAAGTTTGTTAGTGTTTCATACCATGCTCTAGGTGCTTGTTTTAGTCCATATAGTGCTTTATCTAATTTATAAACATAATTAGAGAATATTAGATTGATAAAACCTGGGGGTTGTTCCACATAGACTTCTTCTTAAAGTTCTCCATTCATAAATACATATTTGACATCCATTTAAAAGACTTTGAACTTCATATGTGCAGCATAGGCAAGAAATATTCTGATTGCTTTTAGTTTGGCAACAAGAGTAAAGGTCTCATCATAGTCGATTCCTTCTTCTTGAGAGTAACCTTTTGCGACAAGTCTTGCCTTGTTCCTTGCGATCACCTTATCTTCATCCATCTTGCTTTTGAATACCCATTTCGTGCCTAAGATTGGTTGGTGATTTGGTCTTGGAACTAATTTCCACACTTTGCTTCTTTTAAATTGATTTAGTTCCTCCTGCATAGCTTCAATCCAGCTTGAATCTTCCAAGGCTTCCTCTATCTTCTTAGGTTCCATCTGGGATAGAAAGATCATATAGAAACACTCATTTAAAGTAGCCTACCTAGTCTTGATTCTTACATTTAGATCTCCAATAATCAAGTCTTGTGTGTGATCTCTCGCCCATCTGCTTCCTGCTGGAACGTCAGTTCTTTTGCCTTCTTGTCTGAATTCTTCAAGATTGACTTCAGCTCCTTGTTGTAGATGCGCATTGTCTAGAGCAGTGTCTTCTACGATTGCTTCTCCGTGCTCAACGATTCCTTCTTCTAAGCCTACGATCGTGGTGACTGGCTTAACCACTTCGATCGTGGTGTCTGGTTTGTCGGTCATGGAGTTGAGTGGTAAAGACTTGCCTGATGAGTCTGTTTCATCAAAGATGACATGAATAAAGACTTCAACACTTAGAGTTTTCTTGTTGAACACCCTATAGGATTTGATATCTGTGGCATATCTAAGAAAGATTCCCTCATCCAACTTTGGTTGAAACTTAGTCAAATATTATTTTCTATTATTGAGAATGTAGCAAGTACAACCAAAAGCATGGAAATAGCTAACATTTGGCTTTCTTTCTTTCCATAGCTCATAAGGGGTCTTTTTGAGCGTAGGATGAATAAGAGATCTGTTCTGGGTGTAGCAAACCGTGTTGATAGCTTCTGCCCATAATTATTCAGGTAGGAGAGATGCTTTCCGTAGTGTTCTTCCTGCCTTAATCAAGGCTCTGTTCTTTCTCCCAACAACCCTATTTTGTTATGGAGTTCTTGGAGCTGAGAAGTTGTGGTTGATGCCATTATCTTCACAGAACTTGTCCATCTCTAAGAAATTGAATTCTCTTCCATGATCACTTTTGATTGCCTTTATCTTTTCTTCTCATTCATAACTAGCTTAAACAACTGGATAAGTTGCGAACAAGTTTTGTCTTTAGAACTCAAAAAAAATACCCATATGTATCTTGTCTAGTCGTCTACTACTACCAGTGAGTATTTCATCCCTCCAATACTTACAGTAAGGATACGCCTGAAGAGGTCCATGTGAAGTAACTCTAAGGGCTTATTAATAAAGTTGACTGCTTTGCCTTTGAATGAGCTCCTTGTTTCTTTCCTAGCTGACAAGCTTTGCAGGGTTTTTCTTTGACGAAGTTGAATTTTGATAATCCTGCTACAAGGTCTTTGGAGACTAGTTTCGATATGCCTTTGAAGTTTAGATGAAATAGTCTTTTATGTCATAACCAACTGATTTCTTCAAAGGCTTTGGCAAGGAAACATATTATCTCATCAGGATTTAACTTATCAAGGTTGACACCATAGACATTTCCTTATTTGGTTCCAGTGAGCTTTAGAGAAAATGTCTTCAAATCTCTGACTTGACTTGATTGTTGAGGAAGGTGACTTGATGTCCTTTGTCATAAAGTTGGTTGATTCTCAAGAGATTGTGCTTCAGACCTTCAACATAAGCTACTTTTCTGAAAGACACAGCACCATTTCTAGCTTAGCCATATCCTTTTGTTTTTCCAGAGCCGTTGTCACCAAAAATGATTGTTGGACCTACCTTTTCTTTGAAGTTAGAAAGAAGATCTTTGTTTCCAGTCATATGCCTTGAGCATCCACTATCAAGGTACCAGGGTTTTATAGTGAAGCTTTGTACCAGCAGTAAAATTTAGCTTTCATTTTGGTACCCAAACTTGCTTGGGTCCTTCCCTGTTAGTTCCCTTGAGGAGCCAAATCTGCTTGATTTTAGGTCTATGATTTATAGGATTATAATAGCATGTTGCATACTTATGACCATATCTATTACATATAAAACATCTAATATGATGCATTCTTGTGTATGTGGATTCTTTCTTATCCTGGACATATGTGGGAGATAGGTAGCCTTATCTTTATGTTGATTCTCCTTTTTCCATATTGTTCTATGATTCAGAGATTTTGTAGAGTACATCTCAAGTCTACGATTCCTTCCTGATTGGTCCATGGAGTCGATTTTATTTGACCCCACGATCCTTCGAGGTTGGAGAGTAGCAGTTGATTTACTCTTGATTTTTCTAAAACCTAGACCAGTATGGGATCTGTTATGTCTAGGGACATTACTTGGATCAGAAGAGCATGGATTCATTGGCTTTGCAATTTGTGTGGATTTCACAAAAGTAATACTTCTATTGAGATTAGAAGCACTGCTAGTGTTAGTTTCCAAAGACTTTTCAACATTTGATTTTGAGGGAGAGTCCTCAAAATCAAGACCTAATCAGTCAGAAGGATTCCTCTGACTAGAGATCAGAGAGTCCATAGATGAAGAAGACGTGTTCCACATCTGGATCGTCTTTTCTAACTCCTCAATTTTAGAAGCTAGGTTCAACTCTCTTTGTGCACTTAGCTCATTTATCTGTTTCAAATTCTTATTCTCAACTTCAAGATTAGAGAGAAATGAAGTGTTTACTTTGAACCATTTCATGTATTGATGTAGATCATAGGTTATATCATGTAATGCAGTTCTTAAATCATCAATATTCACATCAGGGAGAGTTAAAATCAAATACCTCATCAATACTGATTTCACTACTTTTCTTGTCTTTCGATTCCTTGGCCATCTAACATAGGTTGACCACTTGAGGTTCTTCATCTTCGCCTGACTCAACCTTTGTCTTTCTTCTGAGGCTTATTATAACCTTTGAATTCTTTCCTCGGGTTTAACTTCTTCTTTAGTTCTTCTCTAAAAGTTTTGTTGCAGTCAGCAATGTAGTGACCTGGCTTCTTACAGTTATAGCACAAGTCTTTAGTTTGCTCCTGGTTTTGTTGCTATTTTTAAATCTCCTTGGTTTGTTGCTTCTGCCTTTACGTATGAATCTTTTAATCTTTCTAACCAGTATAGCAACATCTTTATTATTGTCTTCTTTAGTGTCAGGCTCATCATTGACTCGAGCCTTAGAAGTGGCTTCTATTTCCTTGAGAGCCACTCCTTTTTCCTTCTTCTTTCCTTCTAATAGAGTTTCTTCACGTTGAGTCAGCTCCAGTTTATAGGTAAGAAGATTCTCGTATAGTTGTTACACAGTCATCTCATGAAGATTCTTTGATTCTCTGATGTTTGTTGTCTTTGCATCCCACTTTCTTGGTAAGGCCCTCATGAATTTGATGATGAGATCTTTGTTGGGATAGATCTTTCCAAAAGCTCGGAGAGAGTTGAGCAATACATTAAATCTTTCATAAATTGAAGTAATGTTTTCTCCTGGTATATGAGTGAACATCTCGTACTGTTGAGTAAGTAGAGACTTCTTATGTTCTCTTACTTCTTCTATTCCTTCATGCATGATGAGTAGAGCTTCCCATAATTCTTTTGTAGTATTATAGTTGACTACATTTTCAAATAGGTCATCTTCTAAAGACTGGAACAAAATATTCTTAGCCTTTTTGTCAAGTTGGACAACCTTTCTTTCATTGTCAGTCCATTCCGACTTTATCTTGATCTGCGTTCGATTTGGATCGTCAGTAGTTGGTGCAAGCTTTTTAGGAATGTAGGGCCCATTCAGTAATGTTTCAAATAAATCATCATCTATCGAATCTATGTAAGCTTGTATTCGAACTTTTCAGTTGGCGAATTTATCTTTGTTTCACATTGGTGGTTTGCTGCCTCCACCAAACTTAGATTTGCTTATGATGTGTGCCATTGATTTAATCAAGCTTTGTAGGCTTTAGTTGAGAGAACCTGCTCTGATACCAATTATTAGTTCCCAGAGGCACGAAAGTTATCTAGAATAGAGGTTGAATAAATATTTTAAACTTTTCTTTTCGAAGAGTAACTTAACAGATTTGTTAATTAAATGATTAATTAAACACAACAGAATATATGTTTTAGTTATCCCCCTTAAGATAAAATCAAAGTTATAAATCAAATAGCAGTTATAGCAGATATAACAGTTAAAGAGACTGAAAGTAAATAACATTGTATTTTAAGTGGTTCAGAGCACTCAAGAATCCTAGTCCACTCTTCTACTCCACGAGTAGAAAATCCACTAAGAATATTGATACAATCTTCGAATCACTAAGATTCCTTCCACACCAGCAGTCTTGGAAAGCTAGTTCACAAAGAACTCTTCAAGCCCGGCAAACTTGGAATGTCAGTACACTAAGTACTCTTCAAACCTAGCAGGTTTGGCAGCTCTGAAATGAGTGTAGTTGAGTGCTACTAAGTTGCCTTAAGCCTAATTTTTGATGAACTTAGTAATGAAGCAAGATTTTGCTGAATCGTGGAGTGAAGATTTGTTAAATGTTCTTGTGATTTTCTTTTACGTTCTTGTTTCTTTCTTATCTGACATCTTCAATCTGTTAGCCTTATATAGGAGCCTTGGAAATCTTCTTTTTGAAAGGCTTCCGTTTGAACATTTAATGCTTCGGGCATTCTGAGCACTATGATGTTGATATCCTGATGATGTGAAAGCTTCTTTTTGACGTGCCTGACATAGCAGTCTGCTTTCTCACCTAACACCTCTGAAACATCACTATCAACAGACTAGTTGGTAGACACGGTTCTTCTTAATTTTTGATTCTTCGATTCAACCAAAGATGTTGGTGAGGGCATTGGGTTTCTCAATCATATCAACGTTCAAATGTCAGTTGATGATGTCACACTTTTTTTTTATTAGACTCGATCTTCAACTATTTTGACGCTTACTAATGAGCACTACGATCGTGATCTGATGATAAGTTCTTGTAGGCGATTAATACTTGACTACCTCTGATGAGAATTGTAGGGTACTCTATAATTTTGTCATAGTTTTGACAGCGCTTGACTGACTACAATCTTGATGCTTTGAGTACTCCACGATTTAGAGTAGTGCCTACTATTTTGACTTGACTTGATAGGCACTAAACAAATTGCTTCACGATTCTGATAGGCTTGCTCAGCAGACTACGATTCTGGCTTCTATAATCTCCACGATTTTGTTATGTCTATCTATTACAACTGATAAGATCAACCTAACAAGTTTGATCTTTCTACCATAAGAGATTTTACAGAAAGATAAACATTAAGCTCAGATCAACTTAATAATTTTGATCTTTAATCTAAGTCCTTGTACATATGATCTAATAAGGGCTTTACATCTTTTAATAATGCATGCTCATTTATTAATTCCATCATCAAATTTAAATATGCAACTCCCAAAAAGATCGATCTTTTATAAGCAAACTCAATATGTGGTAAACATTCTTCCCAATGACTAATATTCTTCAGTTTCACCATCGGTTTTGTAGGGATTTCGGCACATAAAACACACCAGAATTTAAAATTTTCAAAGACAATTTCGAAACCCTAAAACAAGATCCATGTGAAAACATATTAATTCAGTGGTTAGGATTTTATACCGATTATAGAATATTCTGAAACGACTTCGAATCTCCAGCGCAATCCAAAAGAACTGCGTCTCTACGATATCCACATGAACGCCCTGCGAATCATCACACGATCTGCAGTAAAAGGAGCCACGGTACTAGCCACCAAGGATCGGGATTTTTGAAACTTTTTCTCTATAGTCTCTCTCTAAGAGCGGCTAGGGTTTTTAGGTTTATAATGTGATACACAAAATGGCTGATATATCGTATATATAGCAATCCAAAAGAATTAATCAAAACCTAATTCAATTATAAAATCCGAATTTATATATATTATATCTTAATTAAGTCTTAATTAATATACATATATACAAGTTATCCTATTAATTTAAATTCGTAATTTAAATACTATCAATCATATTGACATATTTAAATCCTTATAATTTAAATTAATTCCCTTTAAATTACGTTATAAGTGTTTGACCCTATAGGTTATTATAACGTTGGCAATAATTTTAAAATCATATTATAAAATTATAAACAGTGAGCGGCATCTAGTAATGCATCACTGCTACCCAAGTAATAATAAGATCGATGATTTGATGCAACCTTTTTGTGACCAATGTTTCAATGTAATTTAATCCTTTTAACCTTGACATCCTAGATTAAACTCGAGTCATGGAATGTGTCATACTCTTCATAATTTAATCTGAGTTTTCTTGATCAATGAGTAGACTATATAAAACAAATCACTATTTAAGCATGGCCATGCATTTCATAGTCCTACTTAATCAAGAGGCCTATGGATATCACCCCTAATATATAGGAGGGTTAAATTACATCTAGATCACTCATATTCCTCACACGATTCATGATGTACCCAATGATCACCTTTATTGTCCACCCTATTAAAGGTGACTTTTGATGATATCAAAGTATATAAATTCCCGTGTAGTAATATAATGATTTTAGGTCGGAGGATCATTATATCATTGTCACTATGAGAATCGCTTAATGACACTTTGCATAATGCTCCACGTAGAATTCTCATGGTGGGTCTGTCTAGTACATCGTTCTCTAACATGTACCTATGCATTGACTCAATATCTCATATATTTATGACCAATGAGATTTGGTTATCAGTCAATCCACATACTAGTCTCAATGTATCATTTTTGTCCCATTAACAATGATACTCGACTATGGACATTTAAGAGCAATGATACTAATTGTAATTATATAATCTCATGTTCAAGTCACATACTTGAAGCTATATAATTTGTATCACTATTCTAAGAACTTTTATTATGCTCACATTTATATAACGCAATAAATAAAATCATAATAAAATAATTCATTAATTCAATCAAATATAATATCAAAAATGTTAAGCAATTATATCAAACAAATGGCCTCTTGGGCATAAACTCTAACAAGTTTGTGGGTGACAAGTTATAGAAAATAACAGTTTAGTTCCCAATTTACACCACAAGGTCTTCCAAAACTAGCTTAAAAACTTAGCAACTCTATTAGGAACAATTGTTCTAGGCATACCATGCAATCGAATAATTTCCCTAAAGAACAAATCAGCTATGTGGGATGCACCATCAGTTTTGTGACATGGTATGAAATGTGCCATCTTTGAAAACCTATCCACAGTCAATAATATCGAATCATTACCATGCTTAGACCTAGGTAAACCTAACACAAAATCCATTGATATGTCAATCCAAGGTTTATTAGGTATAGGCAATGGTGTATATAATCCATGGGGTTGAACACGAGATTTAGAATATTGAAAAATAATGCATCTATCACAAATTCTTTCAACATCTTGTTTAATATGAGGCCAATAAAAATGTTCTTTTAAAACAACCAAAGTTTTATCACCAGCACTATGACGGCCCCAAAATAGGTATGCATCACCCATTCTGAGTTGCCAAATACATGGTACATAACTCAAATACAAACTTAATTTATACAACTGTTAAGTGTCGTGCAGAATACGACAAAACATAAGTTGTGAGTTTTAATACAAATATTATCTCCTAGACAATATCCAAACTCAAATTCAATCTCATTATATTTATTATCACACTATTTCACAGAATAGTGAGGACTACTAAAGCAACCATCTGGACCGTCACTCCATTCCCCGACAAGTTCCAGCTATATTCTCAATTCTTGAAAAGAACATTAAAAGAAAAGGGTGAGCTCAACTAGCCTAGTAAGAAATATTATAACTAAGATAATGCAGAATAAATTATCCTTAGCCTTCAACAGTATAACAACTGATAGAATACAATACACAACAAGTTTTAAATCAACAACTGCAGCGAAAATAGCAATCCATTAGAAGAGTCAAGTAGAGCATGATATCTACTATCTTCTATGATTTAAAAGTTTATCATCAATTTTATCGCTGAGACTCAGCTTAATAAATAATCCACATCACTGAATTATCCATGCACTACGGGCTAAGGATATTCATTAGTATCACGACCACAAATTATCCATGCACTACGGGCCAAGGATATTTGTGTTTTCATCAATGATCATGATCATGCCAAACAACAATTCATCTTTGAACCCTTTGCCAAAGAGAACACATGGTCATGATCATACCAACAACTGTCGCTGAGATTCAGCTCAGTAATCCACATCACTTGTAACATTACAGGTCAATATTATACCGAATTATCCCTAGTCATAATCATACCAACCAACAGTCAATCTATGCACGTAAGCCAAAGAAGACTTTCATCATAATATAAACATGAGGATGATGACAATGATATAAGCATTAATCAAACGAAATCAAGGATAAATATTAAAAATTTTAAATTTATCCAAATTTTTAAAAATATCCAAATTGTCAACATGATACTACTTTATGGAGTAAAATTCAAGAATAATATTATATCAAAAATGATTTGAACAGAAAAGAAAATATTTTTTTTGTCATGAAATGTAATCCGGGTGAATAGTACCCGAGTGAATAGTACCCCGTAAATAGTACCTCGTGAATAGTACTTCGGGAAAAGTACTTTGTGAATATTACCCGTGAATAGTATTTTATGAATACTACCCGTGAATAGTACTTTGTGAATAGTATCTCGTGAATATTACTTTATGAATAGTACCCGTGAATAGTACTTTGTGAATAGTGTTGTACGTATGAATAGTGTCGTACATATGAATAGTGCCGTATAAATGAATAGTACCCATGAATAGTACTCTGACTTAAAAAGCTTAAAATTTAACAAGAATGTTCAAAAAAATATCATTGTGAAACGATACTGGATGAAGCGTAAATTTCAAGGATATTCTTCTTATTTCACGGATTATAGAAGCAATACTTTAACAAAATGAGTGTAGAATTAGGGATACGAAACGAAATAATATTACTTACATACTACAGAGTATGGAAGAAAATATTATTTCATATGAATATTGAACAAAAATAATATCCCTTACGAATACGAAAGAAATAATACCCCTTACCTTAGTAGAAGGCTGGATACTATAATAGTGCAGAATACTCTTCTTCTTTCTCTCTATACCTTCTCTCTCTATAATTACTCTTGTGAGTCTTAGTGAATTGATGTGAATGAAATAAGAATGAGCTTCTATTTATAGGAAAATATAGTTTCGATAATTGCACGTTTTGGGGCTCGAATTATTACAGTATAATACCTTCATCTTTTCTTTTATTTTTATTTTAGTCCTACAAGTATTATCAAACTTGCACCACCTCCCTTAATAGTACATGCATGTGAATCAATAGTATATGCATGTGAATTAATAGTTCCATGCATGTGAACAAATAGTTATAGTATAGTACCTTCATTTATACCTCTATTTTTAATTTAGTCCTGTAAGTATTATCAATCTTGCACCATCTCCCCTAATAGTACATGCATGTGAATAAATAGTTATAAGCATGTGAACTAATAGCAATTAATTGCTCATTTATCTGATTAATTACCCGATTGGTCAATATAACCTCCAGAAATCAATTATTATCGAAATAAATGTCGATTTCCACTAACACTAATAATCCCGACACAATGGAAATATCAATTTCATCTTTAATCAACACGAACTTATTCATCATTAATATTATAACTCACAATATTTAACAACCAGATCATTCCCAGGAAAGAGGGGGCTTTCTGATAAGGAGTTTTTCCTATTGGCGCGCAATTAGGTGACCAAACCTCTCTTCGACAGAACTTTCTAGACATCATCAATATTATAAATAATAATATGAATAACTTTGTCATCTTAATTATTGATTTAATAATATAAAATATTATGTAGATGATACTGTGACAATAATTGAATAAATAATATGAAAGATATTATGCAGCAATAACTATAGCAATAATTGAGTATAACTGAGTGACTTCTCACGTAAGGATCAATAATCAATACCGTGTGCTACAATGCAACCATGCGTATTACTGTTCTTTTACCACCGGGTATTTCAATAGTTTAACGGTAAAACTTTCGCCGTTATTTTCATAAAAATATATTTCTATCGTTTTCTAACTCCGACAGTAATTCCGTAGCGGAGTCCACCAACGATTGTGTCGTCTTATGAATATCCCCCAACCAAAAAAAATATTCCCCGACCAAACGAATATTTTATGATAACTTGTCGTCTCTCTCGTTTAGTTTTGCATAAATTCTAAAAAGTTCCAAAACGTACCATCGTTTGTCATTTGGTCAGTGTTGTTGTTTACACGAGGATCATTACCTTCCTGATGCACATTATCCTGGTTATTGATCAGCGGTGACTCAACGGTCTCATGTGCTCCATTACTTACCTCAACATTTTCATATGCTATTTTACTGTCACAAAACAAGGGTTAATTGACATATCACATATTATCCCTATATTCTGACTGTCCAATTAAATAATAAATAAATTTAGGTAGGTCATACTAGCGAAGGATTTACTTATCTCACCCCTCCTAGTTCTAGTCTCACATCTCAGCCAGGGGTCATATCCATAACCTTTGATACCAACTGTGACGCCCCCAAAATAGGTATACATCACCCATTCTGAGTCGCCAAATACATGGTACATAACTCGAATATAAATTTAATTTATACAACTGTTAAGTGTCATGCAGAATACGACAAAATATAAGCTGTGAGTTTTAATACAAATATTGTCTCCTAGACAATATCCAAACTCAAATTCAATCTCATTACATTTATTATCACACTATTTTACAGAATAATGAGGACTACTAAAGTAACCATCTGGACCGTCACTCTATTCTCTGACTAGTCCCAGCTATATTCTCAATTCCTGAAGAGAACAGTGAAAGAAAAAGGTGAGCTCAACTAGCCCAGTAAGAAATATTATGAGTAAGATAATGCAGAATAAATTATCCTTAGCCTTCAACAGTATAACAACTGATAGAATACAATACACAACAAGTTTTAGATCAACAACTGCAGCGGAAATAGCAATCCATTAGAAGAGTCAAGTAGAGCATGATATCTATTATCTTCTATGATTTAAAAGTTTATCATCAATTTTATCGATGAGACTCAGCTTAATAAATAATCCACATCACTGAATTATCCATGCACTACGGGCCAAGGATATTCATTAGTATCACGACCACAAATTATTCATGCACTACAGGTCAAGGATATTCGTGTTTTCATCAATGGTCATTATCATGCCAAACAATAATTCATCTTTGCACCCTTGGCCGAAAAGAACCCATGGTCATGATCATACCAACAACTGTCACTGAGACTCAGCTCAATAATCTACATCACTTGTAACATTACAGGTTATGATTATACTAAATGATCCATGGTCATAATCATATCAACCAACAGTTCATCTATGCACGTAAGCCAAAGATGACTTTCATCACAATATAAGCATGAGGAGGATGACAATAATATAAGCATTAATCAAACGAAATCAAGGATAAATATTAAAGGCTTTAAATTTATCCAGAGTTTTAAAAATATCCAAATTGTCAACATGATACTACTTTATGGAGTAAAATTCAAGAATAATATTATATCAAAAATGATTTGAACAGAAAAGAAAATAATTTTTTTTGTCATGAAAAGTACTCCGGGTGAATAGTACCCCATGAATAGTACTTCGGAAATAGTACTTTGTGAATAGTACTCGTGAATAGTACTTTATAAATAGTACCCGTAAATAGTACTTTATGAATAGTACCCTATGAATAGTACTCCGTGAATAGTACCTATGAATAGTACTTCGTGAATAGTGATGTACGTATGAATAGTGCCGTATAAATGAATAGTACCTATGAATAGTACTCCGGCATAAAAAGATTAAAATTTAACAAGAATGTTCAGAAAAATATTCTTGCAAAACGATACTAGATGAAGCGCAAATTTCAAAGATATTCTACTAATTTCACGGATTATAAAAGCAATACTTTAACAAAATGAGTGTAGAATTAGGGATACGAAACAAAATAATATTACTTACATACTACAGAGTATGGAAGAAAATATTATTTTATATGAATATTGAACAAAAATAATATCCCTTATGAATACGAAAGAAATAATACCCCTTACCTTAGTAGAAGGTTGGATACTGCAATAGTGAAGTAGCAGAATACTCTTCTTCTTTTTCTCTATAGCTTCTCTCTCTATAATTGCTCTTGTGAGTCTTGGTGAATTGGTGATAATGAAAGAAGAATGAGCTTCTATTTATAGAAAAATATAGTTTCGATAATTGCATGTTTCGGGGCTCGAATTATTACAGTATAATACTTTCATCTTTTTTTTTTATTTTTAATTTAGTCATACAAGTATTATCAAACTTGCATTACCTCCCCTAATAGTACATGCATGTGAATCAATAGTATATGCATGTGAATTAATAGTTCCATACATGTGAACAAACAGTTACAGTATAGTACATTCATCTATACCTCCATTTTTAATTTAGTCCTGCAAGTATTATCAATCTTGCACGACCTCCCCTTATAGTACATGCATGTTAATCAATAGTACATACATGTGAATAAATAGTTATAAGTATGTGAACTAATAGCAATTAATTGCTCATTTATCCGATTAATTACCTGATTGGTCAATATAATCTCCAGAAATCAATTATTATCAAAAGAAATGTCAATTTACACTAACACTAATAATCCCGACACAATGGAAATATCAATTTCATTTTTAATCAACACGAACTTATTCATCATTAATATTATAACTCACAATTAACAACCAGATCATTCTCAAGAAAGAGGGGGCTTTTCGATAAGGATTTCTCCCTATTGGCGCGCAATTAGGTGACCAGACCTCTCCTCGAAAGAACTTTCTAGACATCGTCATTATTGTAAATAATAATATAAATAACTTTGTCGTCTCATTTATTGATTTAATAATATAAAATATTATGCATATGATACTGTGCCAATAATTGAATCAATAATATGAGAGATATTATGCAGCAATAACTGTAGCAATAATTGAGTATAACTGAGTGACTTCTCACGTAAGCATCAATAATCAATATCGTGTGCTACTATGCAAACACGCGTATTACTGTTCTTTTACCACCGGGTATTTCAATAGTTTAACAATAAAACTTTCGTCGTTATTTTCATAAAAATATATTTTTGTCGTTTTCTAACTCCGACAGTAATTTCGTAGCGGGGTCCACCAATGATTGTGTCGTCGTACGGATATTTCCCGACCAAAAAGAATATTCTCTGACCAAACGAATATTTATGACAACTTGCTTACTTTGTAAAATTTTCACATACCACCCTTAACTTTAACCTTTTATCAATATAACCATTTACTAAATAAAATAATAATTATAAAAAAAATGAATACTTTCATTTCATAAAATTCGGGGTCATACAATCTCCCCTCCTTATGAAATTTTGCCTTCTAGTTCGAAGGGATGAGGATACCTTGTTTTTATTTCAGCTTCTAACTCTTGAAGTATAACCTTTGAGCGTACAATATGTTTTTTCTAATCTAAGATTTTAACAGATACATCTTCATACGTTAAATCTTTCTCTATCTCGTTTAGTTCTAATTCAATAATGTTATTCGGGTCGTCCATATATTGACGTAACATCGATATGTGAAAAACGTTATGAACACGCAATATTATTGGCGGTAAAGCGAGTCTATAGGCCACAGTTCCTACTCAATCGAGGATTTCAAATAGACTAATAAAATCGAGGGTTGAGATTTCATCTCTTCGTCGATTCTTGCTTCTAGAATAACGCCTTCTTGCACCTTCTTCTTCATATTCATCAGCTCCGGGTGTGTAGCTTGAGCAGCTTTAACTTTATAGATTAAAGTCGATTCTACTCGTATATTTAACATCATCACGTGGGTCCCTAGAGTCTTTAACTTTATCTCTATTATTTATAAGTCATACGAAATGGGTCTTTATGTTAACAATGTTGCACTCGTAAACGCATACAATCTTCTACTCAACACGTCAGCTACCACATTTGTTTTTTCCATGATGGTATTGAATGATATTATCGTAATCTTTTAACAGCTCGAGCCAACATCTTTGGCGCATGTTACGTTCGTTTTAGGTGAAGAAGTATTTGAACATTTTAAAAATGGGTTTTGTACTGGGGTCAATACAAAATTTGATTTCACGCTCTAGGGGTAGGCCAGGAAGTCTTCAGGGAATACGTCAGGAAATTTATTAACGATAGAAATATCATTCAAAATTGTGACTCTCATCCAAGACTTGGATAGCACCTCACATTGATACCTATCAGCTTGCTACCGATATTCACGGCGTCCCTTATGAAAAGTCTGGCTTTGGTGCATTCCAAGACTTGGAAGTCACCAGCGAAAGGCTCGAGGCTCTTTATTTATGGCTTAATATGGCAATGATTGACTTTAGTGGTTTGGTTACTTGAATTCGCATAACAGGTTAGTTAGGAAGGCTAACAATCTTACGAAAATAATCAATTTTAGCATGATGAGTAGATAACCAGTTGATTCCTAAAATCACATCTGTTGGGAGAGTGCATATTTTGATTTGATGTTTAAAGTAAATGCTCATGATTATTTGTAAAGTCCTTCAAGGAATATATGTACAAGGACTTAGTGATAGATCAAATTTGTTAGGATGATCTAAGCTTTTAATGTTTATCATTCTGTAAATGAATGTATAGATGAAGAGATCAGAGATGTTAGGTTGATCAATATCTTGAGATGTAATAGATAGGCTTCAATGAGATCGTAGTCTATCAAGCTGATCAAGAAATTGCAGAAAGCTAAGGCAGAATCGTAGAGCATCGAGAATCGTAGTGTGCCTGCCTTGAAGGGCCTCTTCAGAAATCGTAGAGTGGTCCCAATGTTTGTTGAGCCAACTCAGAGATCGTAGTGTGCTCTCAGAAACGTAGAGTCTGCAAGAAAAGCAAGTGAAGATCATAGTGTGCCAATCCTTAAGAGAAATCGTAGTGTTCTCACATCAGATCAAGCACCAAGGCGGCAAGACACCACGATCTGAATCGTAGAGTATCATCTTCCTGTGTCAGAAGCATCGAGCCTTACCCATTTGTTTAAAGATAAATTCCAACAAATGTGGAATGGGTTACAAACGTTGAAGTACTCATCAGACTCAATGACATAAAAGATATCATTAGTATGCAGCAAAGAAGCGAATTAAAGAAGCTAAGGAAAGTACCATTGGTCAAAGGAAAACACCTTTTCAGGTGTTAGGTGAGAAAGTAGTCAGCTGTGTCAGTGGGCTAGAATGCAATTCAGAAGATATGCAGAAAAGTCTCCATCAAAGTACAGAAATGTCAAACGCATTAAATGCTTCAACGGATGGATCTAACGGATAGATTTCAAGGATCACATATATGCAAAACGCCAACAGATGAAGAAGATAAGCAAGCATTGAAAAAAACACTGAAGAACACTCAACGCTCAACTCTACGATCTGAGACAAAGAGAAAGCTTGCTCAGTTACTCAGTTCTTTCGAACAAGTGCTTAACGGCAACTGAGTAGCAACAACCAAGAACTCAACAACTACCAATCAACTGAAGTAAGAGTTCCAAGTTAGAAGGACTTGAAGAGTTCAAAGTGAACTGAGAAGAACCAAGTCTGCTGGACTTGAAGAGTTCAAGAGTGAACTAAGAAGTACCTAGATTACTGATCTAGAAGGAATCTGTGAGATTCAGAAAGTGTAAAGATATCCTTAGTGGATTTCCTACTCGAGGAGTAGAAGAGTGGACTAGGAGCTTTAAGTGCTCTGAACCACTTAAAAATGTTGTGTCTCTTACATTCTTGCTATAACTGTTATATCTGCTATAACTGTTATAACTGCCTCACTCTCATTAACTCACTATATCTAAAAGGGAAAAACAAACTAATCTTAATTCCGCTTTGTTTGAATCATTATCAAACCTAACAAAGTAAAACGAAAAGATTTTTAAATATCTATTCAACCCCCCCTTCTAGATAACTATTGTGCCTCCGGGAACTAACAATTGGTATCAGAGCAGGTTCTACCATATAGCCTATAAAGCTTAAGTCCAATGGCACACTTACCAAGCGAATCAAAGACTAGAGGAGGCAGCAAGCCACCTATGTGCAACAAAGATAAATTCGTCAACTGGAAAGTTCTGATGCAAGTATACATGGATTCAATAGATGAAGATCTATTTAAAACTGTTCAGAATGGGCCCTACGTTCCTACAAAGCTTGCACCAACTACAGACGACCCAAATAAAATACAGAACAAGGTCAAAGGAGAATGAACAGACAACGAGAAAAGAGTTGTTCAACTCGATAAAAAGGCTAAGAACATTTTATTTCAATCCTTAGAAGATGATCTGTTCGAAAATGTGGTCAACAGCAAAACAACAAAGGAGGTTTGGGAAGCACTACTTATCATGCATGAAGGAACAGAAGAAGTTAGAGAAAACAAATAATCTCTCCTGACACAACAATATAAAATGTTTGCACACGTTCAAGGAGAAAACGTCACTACCACCTACAAGAGATTCAACGTTCTGCTCAACTCTCTACGAGCCTATGGAAAGATCTATCCAAACAAAGATCTAATCATAACGTTCATGAGAGCCTTGCCAAGCAAATGGGATGCCAAAACCACTGCTATTAGAGAGTCAAAGAATCTCCATGAGATGACTGTTCAACAGTTATATGGCAACCTTCTTACATACGAACTGGAGCTAACTCAACGAGCAGAAACTCTATCTGAAGGAAGAAAGAAGGATAAAGGTGATGCGCTCAAAGAAACTAAAAACAACTCCAAGGTCAACACTGAAATTGACTCTGACTATGATGAAGATGATGATGAGGACTTTGTCATGCTGATGAAGAGACTCAGAAGGTTTATGCGTCAAGGTAAAACTAGCAAGCCAAAGAAAGTCAACAACTACAGCAGCCAGGAGCAAATGAATGATCTATGCTACAATTGCAAGAAACCTAGCCACTTCATTACTAACTGCAACAAACCTCTCAGAGAAGAACTAAAGAAGAAATTACATCCAAAGAAGGAATACAAAGGCAACAAAAGGCCTCAGAAGAGAGACAAAGGCCTTGTAGCTGGAGGATCGTGGAGTGACTCAGACAATGACTCAACTCCTGAATCGGGAGATAATGAAGATCCTCAAATGGCAAATCTTTGCCTGATGGCCAAGAATGCAAAGGACAAACAGAACTCCAACATACATGAAGTAAGTATAGATGAGGTATTTGACTTCAACTCTCCTGATGTAGACATTGATGATTTAAGAACTGCACTGCATGGTATAACATCTATTTTGCATCAATACATGAAATGGTTTAGAGTTCGGTCTAAGGACTATTCACTTCTTCAAAAGGAGAAAGATAAAGTTCAAGAAGAACTGGAAATAACCCTTCTAAGTACTGACTCTCTCTCCAAGGTTGAAGCTTATAATAAGCTCTTAAAACAGACCAATGACCTCAATGCACAAAGAGAGTCAAGTCTAACCTCTAAAATTAAGGAACTAGAAAAGACAATCTCTACATGGAATAAATCATCTTCATCTATGGACTCCCTAATCTCTAGCCAGAGAAGTATCTCTGACCGAACAGGTTTAGGCTTTGGGGAATCTACCTCAGAGCCATGTACGGAAAAGGTAAAGGAAACTATTTTAGTAGAGGCATTATATTTATGAAATCCTCATAGAAGGATGAGCCAGTCAAACCCTACTCTACTGATTCAGTCCATATTCCAATGAATAAGGGATCTCATGTTGGCCTGGGTTTCAGAAAAGAGAAGAGTAACCCAACCACTACTCACCAACCTCGAAGGATCGTAGAGTCGAGTAAGACCAACTCTACGAATCAACTGGGAAGGTACAGTAGAGGTAAGGTACACTCCTCACAAATCATGAAACACAAGGACACATGAAAGAAGGAAAATCAGTTTAACAGAAGGATGACTAAAGATCCACAAAAGTCTAAATGGAGGAAGAATTCTCATACACACACATGCATGCATCATTTTAGATGTTTTGTGTGCAATAAAGTTGGTCACAAGGCTGTAAAATGCTATTATAATTCCATGCATGTGAGACCCAAAATTAAGCAGATTTGGGTTCCCAAGTCTACTAACAAAGTAGGACCCATGCAAGTATGGGTACCAAAATGAAAGTTTTATGCTACCACATGAAAAGAGCTCCACGATCACAACCTGGTATCTGGACAATGGATGCTCAAGGCACATGACTGGGAACAAGGCCCTTCTGTCTAACTACATAGAGAAGGAGGGTCCCTCAGTCATCTTTGGAGACAATGACTCTGGCAAGACAAGAGGATACGGCTCAGCTGGGAATGGTGTAGTGTCCTTCAGTAAAGTGGTATATGTGGAAGGACTACAACACAATCTTCTAAGCATAAGCCAACTCTGCGACAAGGGTCATCAAGTAACATTCCTCAACAATCAGTGTCAAATCAAAGATTTGAAGACATCTGCTGTAAAGCTAATCGGAACAAGAGAAGGAAATGTCTACACAGTAAATCTTGGATAACTGAGCTCAGACGAGACAATATGCTTTCTGGCTAAAGCATCTAAAGAAATGAGCTGGCTTTGGCATAGAAGACTGTCTCATCTCAACTTCAAGAGCATGTCTAAACTAGCCTCAAAAGATCTAGTAGCAGGCTTACCCAAGTTCAGCTTCGTCAAAGAAAGGCCTTGCAATGCATGTCAACTTGGAAAGCAGACCAGAAGCTCATTCAAGAGCAAAACTTCCAACTCAATTGACAAGCCCCTGCAGCTGCTTCACATGGATCTATTTGGGCCAATTCCAACAATGAGCCTTGGAGGGAAGAGATACTCACTGGTCGTAGTGGATGACTACACCATATTTACATGGGTATTCTTTCTAACCTCGAAAGATGAAACAAGCTCCCAACTGATCAAGATGTTCAGACTGGTGATGAACGAGAAAGGGGAGAAAATCAAGGCTATAAAGAGTGATCATGGCAGAGAATTTGACTTCTCAGAAATGGACCAGTCATGCACAGATAATGGCATTAGTCACAACTTCTCAGCTCCACGAACTCCTCAACAAAATGGAGTAGCTGAGAGAAAGAACAAAATATTGATAGAGGCTGGAAGAACTCTACTAGCAGCAGCAAATCTGCCTGAATGCTTCTGGGCAGAAGCCGTCAACACTGCATGCTACACTCAAAACAGGTCACTGATACACTCTACGATTAAGACGACACCCTACGAACTGTGGAAAGAAAGAAAGCCAAATGTCAGCTACTTCCATGTATTCGGCAGTGTATGCTACATTCTCAATAATGGGAAGCAGTATCTGACAAAGTTCCAACCCAAGTCAGATGAAGGAATCTTTCTTAGATATGCCACAGACAGTAAGGCCTATAGAGTGTTCAATAAGAAAACACTGAGTGTGGAAGTCTCGATCCACATCATCTTTAATGAAATAGACCTGGACAAAACAGTATCTCAAGACACTACGAACGACAGCCCAGACTCTACGAATGAAGTCGTTAAGCCCAACACCACGATCGTAGTGCCAGATAATGAAATCGTTGAGCAAGGAAGCGAGATCATAGAGAGGTCTGCACAAAACAACGAACCCTCACATCAAGAAGCAGAAATTGATCTTGAAGATCTCAAACAAGAAGGCAACAGGACAGATGTTCCAATAGGAAACAGATGGGCAAGAGATCATACTCAAGACTTAATCATTGGACATCCTAGTGCAAAAGTCAAGACTAGAGCTGCCACCTAAAATGAATGTTTCTATCTAAGCTTCCTGTCACAAATGGAACCTAAGAAGATCAAGGATGCTATGGAAGACTCCAGCTAGATAGAAGCTATGTAGGAAGAACTCAATCAGTTTGAAAGAAACAAAGTATGGAGATTGGTACCTAGACCAAAGAGTCATCCTGTCATTGGAACCAAGTGAGTCTTCAAAAACAAGATGGATGAAGATGGAGTAATAACCAGAAATAAGGCAAGACTAGTGGCCAAGGGTTACTCTCAGGAAGAAGGCATTGACTATGATGAGACATTTGCACCTGTTGCCAGACTAAAAGCCATCAGAATATTTCTTGCCTTTGCTGCTCATATGAAGTTCAATGTCTTCCAGATGGATGTCAAAAGTGCATTCCTAAATGATGAACTTTAAGAAGAAGTATATGTAGAGCAACCTCCAGGTTTCATCAATCCATCTCTTTCCAATTATGTCTATAGATTAGACAAAGCCTTATATGGTCTTAAACAAGCACCTAGAGCATGGTATAAAACACTAACTAACTTTCTTATTAAAAATGGGTTCACTAGAGGTAGAGTAGACACCACATTATTTCTTAGAAAGCATAAAGACAAAGTTTTATTAGTTCAAATTTATGTTAATGATATTATTTTTGGTTCTACTGATGAAAAGTTATGTAAGAGATTCTCCAAGCTTATGCAGAGCAAATTTAAAATGAGCATGATGGGTGAGCTGAACTTCTTCCTTGGACTGCAAGTGAAGCAGACTGATGAAGGAATCTTCATAAACCAAGGCAAGTACATTAAAGACTTACTTAAGAAGTATGGCATAGAATCAGCCTCTCCCATGAAAACCTCAATTGCTCCTGCAACCAAGCTTGACAAAGATAAAAAAGGTAAAAGTATTGATATAACTTAATACAGAGGTATGATAGGCTCTCTTCTATATCTTACTGCCAGTGGACCAGATATAATGTTTGCAACATGCATATGTGCTAGATTTCAGGCTAATCCTAAGGAATCACATTTAACTGCTGTAAAGAGGATATTCAGGTATCTCAAGGGTACACCTCACTTGGGGCTTTGGTATCCAAAGGAGTCCTCATTTGAACTAACAGGATATACAAATGCTAATTTTGCAGGCTGCAAAATAGACAGAAAAAGTACCAGTGGCACCTGTCAGTTGCTAGGAAACAGACTTGTGTCCTGGTTTAGCAAGAAACAAAACTTAGTATCTACTTCAACTGTAGAAGGTGAATACATTGTTGCTGGCAGCTGCTGTGCTCAGATCCTATGGATGAAAAACCAGCTAGCAGACTGTGGGTTTGAATTCAAATCCATACATATTCACTGTGATAACACAAGTGCCATAGCAATAACTCATAATCCTGTCATGCATTCTAGGACTAAGCATATAGAAATAAGATATCATTTCATTAGGGATCATGTGCAAAATGGAACCATATCCTTACAATACATCCCTACTGAAATCCAACTTGCTGATGTCTTTACAAAGGCTCTAGATGAATCCAGGTTTAACAAATTAATAAGCGAGCTAGCCATGCTAAATTTATAACCATGAAATCTATGCTCTAGTTTGTGCTAACCATGCAGATATAAAGGCTACGTTTGAAATCATAGACATGAACAATGCAAGTCCACGATCGTAGAGCTGCAGTGACATGAAAGACAACGATCGTAGTGCAGACTCAACGATCGTATTGCCAACTCAACGATAACAGAGCTCCATAAACAAAACAAAGGAGCATCCTGTGATGACAAAGTTCAACAAATCTAAGAAATCTCTCTCTGTCAAGCGCCTCAGAAACAAACCTAACCCTTGATTCACTCTATGAGGTTGACCCTTCCTGAGCTACCTTAAACCGAGAAGAATGCTAAGTCAAAAGTTCATCACAAGGACCCGGGTAGACTTGACGATTACAGAGCAGACACGACGATCGCAGTTCAAACTCGACGATTGCAGAGCAGACTCGACGATCATCAAGACTACCTCAACAATCGTAGTCTTCCCAAAAGATACATTAGCTTAGAAGGAGCTAAGGGCAAATCAGTACATTCCTCATCAGTCAAATTTGTAGAGCCAAGCAGAATTTGACACATGCTCCACTAAGCAAATGGAGAGAGGGAAGTTACAAGTATAGTTTAAAAATTCATTTTTGAAATCAGAAGTTCAAAAAGCTCATCTCTCTCTCTACAAGCAGAAACCCTAACTTTCAGAAAAGCTCAAACAATCATACACAGTGCAAAGAAATAAATGGTAGCCTCAAACGTCATCTCTGGTTACAGACTCTGCTTCGATGAGTTCAAGACAGCTGACCCCAAATTTCTCAAAACTCTATCGATGATAAAGAAAGTCAGTCTTGAAGAGGCTCTGGGTACGAGCACATGGATCTACCCCAAGCTGATAAAGGAATTCTACAGAAATGGAGCATTCAAAAATGACGTCATCACTACGAGGGTCAAAGATGTGGAAATCAAGCTCAAGGCTGAAGACATCAACCTAGCCCTATGTTTCAAATCTGAAGGTTTTTCGTTCATAAAGGGCATCGATTTCCATGAAGGCCTAAAGAAGATGCATCACAAGAAGTTCCCCACTGTCAAAGGATACAAGAAGAAGGAGTTTCCTCAGAGGTATGAATTTTTGGCAGATATTATTGGGAAGTGCATATGCTGCAAGAGCTCTGGTCATGACTCAGTAAACGAAGTATAGCTCAAGCTCATGACAGCCATCAATAGTGGGATACAACTTAACTATGGAGCCCTACTACTTGAATGGATCGGGAAGTGGATTCTTAGCTCGAAGAAGTCAAAGAGCTCTGGAAATATGATCTACGGGCGATTTATTAGTATCATCCTATAGTCTGCTTTGGGTAATAAGATAGAGGATGATGAAGGAGAGTCCATCAATCTGAACAGACGAATGACCCAGCAGCTATTCGAAAACTGGAAAAGAAACCCGACAGAGAATGTAAGGATGATGTCTGAGTCCAGTGGAAGGACTGGTGATGAAAAGGAATCAGGGATTCCAGGAAACATGTTAGTCGTCAAAGAGACTGAAGAAGAAGAGAAAGAGATCAACAAAGAAGAACCCATTTCTTTAATCAGAAAAAAGCAAGGGCAAAAGAAAGCTGAAGGCTCATATGGCAGAAGAACCTCAGGGGTCAACCACTGATATACCTCAAGAGCTTTCTGACATTGAAACTCTGAGGATTTTGAGAATGAAGGAACAGCAAGCTGAGGCCGATGAAGACAGAGCCACCATTGCTCAGCTGCTGAAGAAAAAGAGTAAACACAGCCACAAGCCCAATAGGGCATCTATCTCCTCGATTATAGAGTCTCTGTCGATCATAGAGACCATAATGGAAGCCTCTACCAAAGAAATTACTGCAACAGATACTATGGTTGATCAACAGTTCAGAGCTAAAGCTATAGGTAGTCCTGAGGTTGTGGCTCAGCCTAGAAAGCCAAGAAGAAAATTGGTAAAAAAGTACATCCTTGTCAATGAATGAGTACTTAAAGAGGAAGGCAAAAAGATGGCTACTGAAAAGGAACCATTCAAGGCAAGTCAAAAGGACATAGCTCAAGCTGAGGGGGAGCTACCTGATGATCTCACCCTAGAAAATGCTCTAGCTGAGGGGGAGATACATGAGTCTCTCACTCTAGAGAATGCCCTAGCCGAGGGAGAACTACTGGAAATACAAATGGATGCTCATGTTGAGGGGGAGCCTCATGACATCCCTATGTCAGAAGAAGCTGTTCCTGAAGAGAATGAGAGAGCACCAAAGCAAGAAAGTCAAAAGGAGGTCATTGGTGTAGTGGAGTCCTCAAAAGAAGATAGAGAAAAAGAAGAAGAAGAAGATGATGATGATGATATCGAGATCATAGCTATGGGATGTGATGGGTATAGGAGAGCTAACTACAATCAGTTGTTCTTCTATCTACCCATGATGCCCTTTCATAGAGCGCAAATTCTCAATTCTTGGAATCACATGTTCTGGAGCTTCAAAGTATATCCAGCAATCTCAGTGCTAGCTCATGGATTTCTAGGCAACTTTAACTTTGCCAAGAAGCTGATCACAAATGACCCTTCTTCAAAGAATGGGCATGAGGTACTATCTGTCCCAATCTCTTTCAAGGTCAATCACTATCCATCATCATTTTTCAGTCAATTCTATGAATTCCCAAGCTGGTTGGAAGTGATCCTCAATCTACTAAACCAATTCCCAAATATGCCCAACTTCATTTTGATCCCATCTCCTCTCATCTCTATGATTACTGACTCGAGCCAAATCGTAGAGCTACACGCTCAAATCGTAGAGCCACCTACTCCAGAAGCCCAAACACAAGCCCCTCCATCAGATATTCCCTCCTCATCCTCAAATGAATACTTCAACCTTGGTCTTGCTCTCTACACCTTGCAACATCAATACACAAGAGCATCTCCTCCTCCTCCAAACAATCCATAACTCAGTGAACTCCTTTCAGATCTGCCCACCAAATCTGAGTTGTCAGAAGTGTCGAAGAAAGTGATCAAGGACATAGATGATAGTCTTGAAGCTCACACTGAACTCATTCAACTGAGACTGACTAAAATGATCAATGCTGCCAATGATCTCCCAAGCACCCTAAGCTCAAAGCTCACAAAGAAGCTTAGGGAAATCATAAAAGAAATGGTAAAGAGCATAAATGACAGGGATCAGATCCATTTTCAAGCAGCTAAACGTCACAGGGATTCTGTTCTTGTCTTATAGACGACTCAAGGAGTCCAGAACAAACTTATGTTGGACAGCATCATCAATTTGCAAACTGCCGTAAAAGAATTCCAAGCTTTTTTCATAAGCCAAGGACAACAGACTGACAATGTCCTAGACATCCTCCAACGAAGGGAAGCTCGATCTGATGCTCTAATCAAAGAAAATCGAGAGGACATTTCTCAAACCCAAAGTCAACTCAACGAGCTTGTCCAAGGAGTGACTCGCCTCTCAGAAGACATTCGAACCCTTGATGCTGACATAAAGGGGGGGAATAAAGGGAAAGGAGATCAAGGCAAAGACAGAGGCACATTCTTAGCTCAATCATCAAGGAGTCCTCCTCCAAGGCAGTATCACCAACAGACTCCACGATCCGGCCATCAGACTCAACGATCTTATTAGCAGGAAATTATAATGGCTCAACCATTAAGGAGTCTTGGGCCAACTACCAGCTCACAAAATGTGACCACCACAGGCCTTAGAATGCCAATTGGAGATCCTGCATTCATGAATAGGCATGATCACAATCCAAGGCTAAGCCCAAGTGAGCTGGAAGATCTAGCCAGGAGAGAAGAAGCAAGCAGGAAAAGAAGAGCTGAGGAGTATGCCAATCCTCCACGTAAAAGATCAAAGAAATAGATATGAGTTGAAATTTAAATTCTTATTGATGTAAAGCTTAATTGTAATACCTATTCCTCAATCATCAATAAATTCATGCTTATTCTCTAGAAATTTTAGCTTCTTACTGAAACATTAAGTCATATTTACTTTCCTGCAAATGCATCTAGAAACTAATAATCATGACAACAAATCTCCTCGGTTATGTCAACATCAAATAGGGGGAGATTGTTGGGAGAGTGCATATTTTGATTTAATGTTTAAAGTAAATACTCATGATTATTTGTAAAGTCCTTCAAGGAATATATGTACAAGGACTTAGTGATAGATCAAATTTGTTAGGATGATCTAAGCTTTTTGTAACAACCCAATATTTTCTACATAAATAAATAAGAAATTTTGAGTATAATTTTTTTTAATTATTTATATATTAAGGATGAGGATTTGTACAAGATTATGTGTATATGTATTTATGTGGTAAGTAAAAATATATTTATTATATAATTATTTACAAATGAATTTATTTTTTTAAAAATTATTGATTATTAAAAAGTATATACTTATAATAATTAATTTATGGTAGAACTGTTTTATTAATTGTTTTCCATGAAAATATATAATCATATATTATTTAAAGTGATTTTTAGGATAATTATAATAATTATTTTATTATATGAATTTTTTTCAGGTTATTAAGTAAATTGTTTTTACTTAATTATAAGGTTAATTATGGCAGATAAAATTAGATATGGAATCCAAACCCTAATTCTGGGTTTTGATCAAGAAATGATAATAATATTATAATGTTATAATATTTTGATTTTTCAGTGCTATAAATATGTACTGTAAAAATGTACTGTTGATGGTTGGTCAATTATGGTATATTGATCAAACCCTAGCATTAATTGATTTTAACCCTATTTATCAATTTAAATGGGAAATTTAAGATTATTTAATATGTGTTACGTGTTACTTCGTGTTATGCTAATTAGGAAACCCTAATTATAAATTTAAAACCCTAATTCGAAAACCTAGACCGGAGGTTTGATATGTCAAGAATTGTGTTACAGTGATTAATGTCAAGTATAATAGGTTTTATATCGCTAATTTAAATAAACCTAATTAGTGATTTAAGACCATAACGATTAAAACCCTAAATTTGAAATCGAAACCTTAATCGCGAAATTAAAACTCTAACCGATATTTCTTGGAACCCTAATTGCTAATTTTAAACACTAATTGTTTAAATAGCAAAGTTAATTATGTTATAATACCCTAATGTTCCTGTATAATAAAATTATTAATTTAATCTAATTAATAATTTTAATTTTTCAAATTTTGGAAACTAAATTTAGTTTATAATTTAACAAACCCTAGTTGCTAAATAGTATTTTTGTTTTTTACTAAACCTTAGGGTTAAACCCTAAGGGTCAAACCCTAAGGGTTTGCCAAGTTCTATTTTACCGTAAAATTTGCAAGCGAAATGACCGAAATACCCCTCTTGGGATTTTCTTTATTATGTAAATTGCAAAGATTGACATGTGGGGAGTGGGTGACCTAATATAACTACTCCATTGACTTAAAACTCCAGCAAATCAGTCTTTATAGCAGCATTACATGTATCTAGCCTTTGTATAAATAGATTGGAGGAGAGAGAAATGTTATTTGTTACTTACATTTTTTACAATACACATCCAAGACCTTCCTCTCTCCAAACCAACGAAATTATCTAGCATTATAGTCCCATTATCAAGCCCCACTAACACCATACCCAAATCAGAAACACAAAATCAAAAATTTGATCATCAAAGGTATAAACCCTAACCATAATTTTTTTCAATGATCTGTTGTTAGATCTTGTAATATGTTGTTAAAAGATGTTGTTTATAGTCTACTTTAATGATCTGGGTTGGTATATTATAAGTCCATAACATCTAAATGCTCAAATCAATGATTTTCAAATTTCTGGAAAAATTTCATGTTACGGTCTGACAACGAATGTCAGACCTTGTAGATCCATTTCTGTAATTGGGTTTTGTGTTTTAAAGGTTGATACTTGTAGTATGTTATGTTGTCTGTAATCTGGAACCGATAGATAGCTCAAATCACGCTCAGAATGAAAGTTATGGGCGGTCAAACCTCGTTGACCGGCCATGACTTTCAAAATCTGGAAAAAAACCCAGAACGGCCCAGAAGCCTCTGACAGGTTCTTTGCGGGCTTAGATCTAACTGCTTGATGATGATTATGTAATGATCTGTGTATCTAGGTTATACTCTGTTGTTTGGACTACAATATTATAGCACTATATCACTAAAATATTGATCAAGTAGATCTCAGTGGGCGGTCAAACTAGGCCGGACGTTCATGAAATGCATTTTCTGGGTAACCCAGAAAACGCATGATCATGACGTCTGACAAGGTTTGACCGGTCCGGATCTGTTGATTGTGTTGTGATTTTATTGATGTTTTGGGATAGATATACTCTATTACATGCTGGCTACACACCGAACCCTTTATATCACACAAATATTACAAGGATTGCAAGTTGTGGAAACCCAAATATGGCTTGTCTAACTGTTCTTCATTTCTGGGTAACCCAGAAATTGAAGAACAGCTCTGACAGCTTCTTGGAGGGCTTTGATCTCCTTTGTTATGCAGTTTAGGATCATGGTTGTTGTTGGATCGTGTACTCCTGCACTAGTACTACACGATCGGCTCAATATCTAACCTAGAAACACTTTACACCGTGCACGATTAATGGTCAAAGTAGCTAGCCTGGGTTCTGACATGGAATTCTGGGTTTGTATGAAGAACATGAAGAATACCTATAGCGACGGTTCTGTCGCTATAGGCGGCCTTTAGCGACAGTTTTTGCGAAAATTAATTATTTTTATTTAATAATTAGTATTAATTAGTTTTTAATTCTGAAAAATACAAAATAAATTATTAAAAATTATTTTAAAGTCCGAAAATTATATTTTAATTATTTTGAATATATTTCATAAATATTTAATATTTTTGGAATATTAAAAGTATTTAATTTATTTAATTATAATATTAAATAAATTATTTAAAAATGATTTAAATACATGAAAAATCATTAAAAATTATATTATGATATATAAAAATATTTTAAGTTATTTTTAATGACTTTTAATATTTCGTGATAATTTTCATTAATAAATTAATATTAATGATAATAAAGTTGTTTAATAAATGAATTAAATAAATAATGTTAAAATGATTTTATTATTTTAAAAATCATTTTAAATAATAATAAGATATTTAGGAATATTTTAAGTTATAAAATATAACTTTTAATATTTAAAGGTAAAATTCATTAATTAATTATTATTAATAATATTAAAGATATTTAATAATTACATTAAATAAATTAGTTTAAAAATGATATTAATATTTTAAAAATTATTTTAAATGAAGATAAAATGTTTAAAGATATTTTAAGTTATAAAATATAACTTTTAATATTTAAAGGATAATTTCATTAACAATTTGATATTAATGATATTAATTTAAATCTAGTGATATTAAATTTATTTAATAATTATATTAAATAAATAGTTTAAAAATAGTTTTATTAATCATTTAAAAAGGGATATAAATGAATTACAAATATTCTAAGTTATAATTAATAACTTTTAATATTAAATAAATAGTTCATTAATAATTTAATATTAATGGTAATTAGTTTATAATGATTTTTAAATGTTTTAAAAATCATTTAAGGGTAATATAAATATTTTAAAAATATTTTAAGTTATTATTAATGACTTTAATATTTTGGCAATGGTTTCATTAATAGCTTAATATTAATAATGATAGAATTGTTTATTATTAAATCATTTAATAATGATTCTGATATTTCAAAATTATGATGAATGGTTATAATTATTTAAAAATTATTATAAGGCCATGAAAAATAGTGTGACGGGTGTTTAAGATATCCAAATGAATATTGAACTACTGTATAGAGTTTTAGACTCGATATTTACCCGATAAAGCTGTCGGTAGACTGACATATTTCAGAAATTGATCTGGACTTAGATAGGATGACTGGATAACTGTTTATTTGTGATTCAATGGTGTTAAAGTTATGTGACAATGTGATTAGGAATGTGCTGACTGCAATAAGCAGTATTATATGATATGTTATTCTAATCAGACCAATGATCTATTTAATGATAGGGATTGATAGAAAAGATAAATCTAAGTTGTGTAAGCAGCTGACAAGGCAAGTATCTAAACCTTTGCATTTACTTTATGCAACGGACATGCGTAAGATAATATCTGAATTGTTCATATCCATTGTTCAAATATTTCAACCTTTGTATTTACTTATGCAATGATTCTGTATAAGTAAGCTATTAAGCAATAATTGTTGTACAATTTCCTTTATCCTATTAATATTGATCAAGTTATTTATTTTGCTCGTTAATTTCTATAACATGGTTATACCAGTGTCCCCACTTGGATAATCATTATATTTTATCACATGTTGATACATGCTTATAGTTGCCTAGTATGTATACGTTGAAATAAAAGTCGTCTAAGCTATTTGATCCAGCTAGACATAAAATTTAAAGTTGTTGTTGAACAAGATAAAACTTATCCAACCGAATTGTTTTGGTATGGATTCAAGACTGTCATGAACATCCCAATCATGGGAAATTTTTATGCGCTAAGGCGGACAAAGGATGAACGATAATATCGTTCTAGCAATGTAGTATTGATCAATACAGGGCATAACGGGTTGATCACCCCCGTGCCCGTAAGTTATGACGGTTTACAGATGAATATCTGTTTAACCCTTTCAAAAATAGAAAATAATGTTCATAGTCTGTTAATTGATCCTCATTGATAGTCAATATGTAGTTTCTAAAAATTTAAAATAAAAATGATATGTTGTTATTTATTGGTTCGACTGACTTCACAACTGTTGCTTCGTTGTAGAAGTATCATTCCAAGAAAACATTTAATTCATTCAGATAACCATTATTGTTGCTATTACTTGCTGGGCACTCAAATGCTCATCCTTGCTTTAATTTAAATATTTTCAGCTAAGGGTGAGCAACCCGAAGGATCTGCCAAGAATAAAGTGAAAGGAAAAGTTGCTGAATGACTGTTTATGCTATCTTTTGTAATAATCAAACTTTATTAGGATATGGATGATAAATATTATTATTATCATGTAATGAATGTTGAAGGTTTCGTACTTGGGATTTGGGAAACTCTGATAATATGTAAATTAAATTTGATAAATCTATATTATTGTTATTATTATTAGTATTATTCCGCTCATAGAAATGGTATCGTGAAGCACCGAGTTCGGGTTTCAAGTATCCGAATTTGGGGGCGTCACACTTTTAATGTTTATCATTCAGTAATTGAATGTATAGATGAAGAGATCAAAGATGTTAGGTTGATCTATATCTTGAGATATAATTGATAGGCTTCAATGAGATCGTAGTCTATCAAGCTGATCAATAGATTGTAGAAAGCCAAGGCAGAATCGTAAAGCATTGAGGATCGTAGTGTGCCTGCCTTGAAGGGCCTCTTCGAAAATCGTAGAATGGTCCCAACGTTTGCTAAGCCAACTCAAAGATCTTAGTGTGCTCTCAGAAATGTAGAGTCTGCAAGACAAGCAAGTGAAGATCGTAGTGTGCTAATTCTTAAGAGAAATCGTAGTGTTCTCACATCAGATCAAGCACCAAGGTGGCAAGACACCACCATCTGAATCGTAGGGTATTATCTGCCTGCGTCAGAAGCATCGAGCCTTACCCATTTGTTTAAAGATAAATTCTAACAAATGTGGAATGGGTTACAAACGTTGAAGTACTCATCAGCCTCAATGACATAAAAGATATCCTTAGTATGCAACAAAGAAGCGTATTGAAGAAGCTAAGGAAAGTACCATTGGTCAAAGGAAAACACTTTTTCAGGTGTTAGGTGAGAAAGCAGTCTGTTGTGTCAGTGGGCCAGAATGCAATTCAAAAGATGTGCAGAAAAGTCTCCATCAAAGTACAGAAATGTCAAACGCATTAAATACTTCAACGGATGGATCCAACGGATAGATTTCAAGGATCACATATATGCAAAACACCAACAGATGAAGAAGATAAACAAGCATTGAACAAAACACTGAAGAACACTCAACGCTCAACTCTACGATCTGAGACAAAGAGAAAGCTTGCTCAGCTACTCAGTTCTTTCGAACAAGTGCTTAACGACAACTGAGTAGCACCAACCAAGAACTTAACAACTACTAATCAACTAAAGTAAGAGTTCCAAGTCAGAAGGACTTGAAGAGTTCTAAGTGAACTGAGAAGAACCAAGTCTGCTGGACTTGAAGAGTTCAAGAGTGAACTAAGAAGTACCTAGATTACTGATCTAGAAGGAATCTGTGAGATTCAGAAAGTGTAAAGATATCCTTAGTTGATTTCCTACTCGAGGAGTAGAAGAGTGGACTAGGAGCTTTAAGTGCTCTGAACCACTTAAAACTGTTGTGTCTCTTACGTTCTTGCTATAACTGCTATATCTACTATAACTACCTCACTCTCATTAACTCATTATATCTAAAAGGGAAAAACAAACTAATCTTAATTCCGCTGTGTTTGAATCATTATCAAAACTAACAAAGTAAAACGAAAAGATTTTTAAATATCTATTCAACCCCCCCCCCCCGTTCTAGATAACTATTGTGCCTCCGAGAACTAACAACATCAAATGCAAGTATTTTCAGGTAACGTGAGGGTGCCGATTTGAATCAAATAAGATTTATAAACAGTGGAGGTAACGAAGGTTTCTCCTAACGGAGTTTTAACAGATAAATCAAAGTCTAATTTCTCAAGAGTCAAGTTCAAACGTTGAACACAACTAGGTGAAATAAAAAAGTGGGTAGAACCGGTATCTAACAAGTTATAGACTTCCTAAGAGTTTATGATTAACTTACCCGTGATAACTTCATTCGGGTTCCTCGACAAACGCTCTCACTTAAACTATCGATTTTGACTTATCTGGGACATCCTTTGGCGTCACTATCACAGCTGGAATTGACTTCACTACACGACAAAATTGAGGTAAATGACCTTCTATTCTGCAATTAAAACACGCTTTAGGTTGCTGCGCAAATTTTGGACGGATGTGTCCCTCCTATCCGCATTTGAAACATACGACCGGTGGTCGTTCTTCTTCCTTTGAAACGGGTGATGGTGTTGTTGTCTTTCCATCATTGTTGAACCTTCTCTTCTTGAAGTTGTTCCCATTTAGTTCACCCTTCCTATTATCTTGGCCATGATTACCACCAAAGTGGTTATCATTTCTTGCCTGATAATTTTCTCCACGATGGTTATCGTTGTTCCGATGGCCATTGCCACTGGTACGATTATTATCGTGGTGTTGGTCGTTACCTTTTGGTTGGGCTGACTCATTATCGCGCTCCAATAACTGAGTCATATTCCCAACATCTGAATATAAACAAAGTTTATGAGAAATGAGGTATTGACATATTTCGGGTTTCAACCCTCTTAGAAATATTCACGTCATTCTCTCCTCATTATCGACCAAGTGGGACGTAAACCGGGACAACTCCATAACTTAGCCTCATATTACGACACGGTCATATTGTTTTGCTCCAGCTTGATGAATTCTACCTCCTTCATGTGACGAATACTTTCGAAAAAATACTTTTCGTTGAATAATTCTTGAAACTTCTCTCAAGACATCTTTAGTACGACAGGTTGAGTACGTGTTACAGATTCCCACCAGTAATCTGATTCTTCACGCAACATAAAGGTGGCGAAGGGAACCTTTTGCTCCTCTGAGCATTCCAAGACTTTAAATATCTTGGTGATCTGCTTTATCCACATTTTTGTCTTAAGTGGTTCTGGATTTTCTAAAAACTCCGACGGTCCCAGCTCCTTGAACTGCTTAGCGGTGACCAGCCGTGAGTTGTCAGTGTTTCCACCTGCATTATGAACAGGAGTCTCTCTCGTTCGGTTTTGCATAAATTCTAAAAAGTTCCTAAACGTACCATCGTTCGTCATTTGGTCAGTGTTGTTGTTTACACGAGGATCATGGCCTTCCTGATGCACATTATCCTGGTTATTGATCAGCGGTGACTCAACGGTCTCATGTGCTCCATTACTTACCTCAACATTTTCATATGCCATTTTACTGTCACAAAACAAGGGTTAATTGACATATCACATATTATCCCTATATTCTGACTGACCAATTAAATAATAAATAAATTTAGGTAGGTCATACTAGCGAAGGATTTACCCGTCTCTCCCCTCCTAGTTCTAGTCTCACATCTCAGCCAGGGATCATATCCATAACCTTTGATACCAACTGTGACGCCCCTAAAATAGGTATACATCACCTATTCTGAGTCGCCAAATACATGGTACATAACTCGAATATAAATTTAATTTATACAACTATTAAGTGTCGTGTAGAATACGACAAAATATAAGCTGTGAGTTTTAATACAAATATTGTCTCCTAGACAATATCCAAACTCAAATTCAATCTCATTACATTTATTATCACACTATTTCACATAATAATGAGGACTACTAAAGCAACCATCTGGACCGTCACTCCATTCTCCGACTAGTCCCAGCTATATTCTCAATTCCTGAAGAGAACAGTGAAAGAAAAAGGTGAGCTCAACTAGCCCAGTAAGAAATATTATGACTAAGATAATGCAGAATAAATTATCATTAGCCTTCAACAGTATAACAACTGATAGAATACAATACACAACAAGTTTTAGATCAACAACTGCAGCGGAAATAGCAATCCATTAGAAGAGTCAAGTAGAGCATGATATCTATTATCTTCTATGATTTAAAAGTTTATCATCAATTTTATCGATGAGACTCAGCTTAATAAATAATCCACATCACTGAATTATCCATGCACTACGGGCCAAGGATATTCATTAGTATCACGACCACAAATTATTCATGCACTACAGGTCAAGGATATTCGTGTTTTCATCAATGGTCATTATCATGCCAAACAATAATTCATCTTTGCACCCTTGGCCGAAAAGAACCCATGGTCATGATCATACCAACAACTGTCACTGAGACTCAGCTCAATAATCTACATCACTTGTAACATTACAGGTTATGATTATACTAAATGATCCATGGTCATAATCATATCAACCAACAGTTCATCTATGCACGTAAGCCAAAGATGACTTTCATCACAATATAAGCATGAGGAGGATGACAATAATATAAGCATTAATCAAACGAAATCAAGGATAAATATTAAAGGCTTTAAATTTATCCAGAGTTTTAAAAATATCCAAATTGTCAACATGATACTACTTTATGGAGTAAAATTCAAGAATAATATTATATCAAAAATGATTTGAACAGAAAAGAAAATAATTTTTTTTGTCATGAAAAGTACTCCGGGTGAATAGTACCCCATGAATAGTACTTCGGAAATAGTACTTTGTGAATAGTACTCGTGAATAGTACTTTATAAATAGTACCCGTAAATAGTACTTTATGAATAGTACCCTATGAATAGTACTCCGTGAATAGTACCTATGAATAGTACTTTATGAATAGTGATGTACGTATGAATAGTGCCGTATAAATGAATAGTACCTATGAATAGTACTCCGGCATAAAAAGATTAAAATTTAACAAGAATGTTCAGAAAAATATTCTTGTAAAACGATACTAGATGAAGCGCAAATTTCAAGGATATTCTACTAATTTCACGGATTATAAAAGCAATACTTTAACAAAATGAGTGTAGAATTAGGAATACGAAACAAAATAATATTACTTACATACTACAGAGTATGGAAGAAAATATTATTTTATATGAATATTGAACAAAAATAATATCCCTTATGAATACGAAAGAAATAATGTCCCTTACCTTAGTAAAAGGTTGGATACTGCAATAGTGAAGTAGCAGAATACTCTTCTTCTTATTCTCTATAGCTTCTCTCTCTATAATTGCTCTTGTGAGTCTTAGTGAATTGGTGAGAATGAAAGAAGAATGAGTTTCTATTTATAGAAAAATATAGTTTCGATAATTGCATGTTTTGGGGCTCGAATTATTACAGTATAATACTTTCATCTTTTCCTTCATTTTTAATTTAGTCATACAAGTATTATCAAACTTGCATTACCTCCCCTAATAGTACATGCATGTGAATCAATAGTATATGCATGTGAATTAATAGTTCCATACATGTGAACAAACAGTTACAGTATAGTACCTTCATCTATACCTCCATTTTTAATTTAGTTCTGCAAGTATTATCAATCTTGCACGACCTCCCCTAATAGTACATGCATGTTAATCAATAGTACATACATGTGAACAAATAGTTATAAGCATGTGAACTAATAGCAATTAATTGCTCACTTATCTGATTAATTACCTGATTGGTCAATATAATCTCCAGAAATCAATTATTATCGAAATAAATGTCAATTTACACTAACACTAATAATCCCAACACAATGAAAATATCAATTTCATCTTTAATCAACACGAATTTATTCAGCATTAATATTATAACTCACAATTAACAATCAGATCATTCTCAGGAAAGAGGGGGCTTTTCTATAAGGATTTCTCCCTATTGGCGCGCAATTAGGTGACCAAACCTCTCCTCGAAATAACTTTCTAGTCATCGTTAATATTGTAAATAATAATATGAATAACTTTGTCGTCTCAATTACTTATTTAATAATATAAAATATTATGCAGATGATACTGTGACAATAATTGAATCAATAATATGAGAGATATTATGCAGCAATAACTGCAGCAATAATTGAGTATAACTGAGTGACTTCTCACGTAAGTATCAATAATCAATATCGTGTGCTACTATGCAAACACGCGTATTACTGTTCTTTTACTACCGGGTATTTCAATAGTTTAACGATAAAACTTTCGTCTTTATTTTCATAAAAATATCTTTCTGTCGTTTTCTAACTCCGACAGTAATTTCGTAGCGGGGTCCACCAATGATTGTGTCATCGTACGGAATTTCCCAGACCAAAAAGAATATTCTCTGACCAAACGAATATTTTATGACAACTTGCTTACTTTGTAAAATTTTCACATACCACCCTTAACTTTAACCTTTTATCAATATAACCATTTACTAAATAAAATAATAATTATAAGAAAATTGAATACTTTCATTTCATAAAATTTGGGGTCTTACATGCAAAGTGTCCTATCAAACCACCCCCATGTGATTCTCTAACCAACAACCCACACAAAGAACATGCAGCTATACATAGTTTATTTTCGCGAAACAGAAATCCATCCACTTTAAAGTATATACCTACAACATTCTTTTTACAAGTTTTAAACTCTTTGCCGAAATCAAGGTCATTAGCACATAAACCATTGATTCGTTCAAAACCAAGTAATTTCGTATCAAGAGTATTCAACAAAACATACCTTTGAGACAAAGCATCAGCATCAACATTCTCTTTACATTGCTTATATCGAATGACATATAGGAATGTCTCAATAAACTCCATCCATCGCGCATGTCTCTTATTCAACTTGTGTTTTCCCTTCAAATATTTCAATGATTCATGATCGGTATGGATCACGAACTCCTTGGGCCACAAGTAGTGTTGTCATGTCTCTAATGCTCTAACCAATGCGTACAACTCCTTGTCGTAAGTAGGATAGTTCAAAGTTACCCCACTCAATTTCTCGCTGAAATACGTCATTGGTTTCCCTTCTTACATCAAAACAGCTCCAATCCCTAAACTTGAAACATCACACTCAATCTCAAAAGTTTTAGTAAAGTTAGGCAAAATAAGAAAAGGAGCATTTGTCAATTTATCCTTGATCAAATTAAATGTTTTTTTGTAAGACCCCAACTTTTATAAATAAAGATGAATTTTCTATAAATATCATTTTTGAATATTATGGAGTTAATTTGATATAATGTTATAGTTGTGGGTAATATTTATAAATTTTACAAAGTACGCAAGTTGTTATATAATATTCGATTGGTCGGGGAATATTCGTTTTAACAGGGAATATTCGTACAACGACACAATCATTGGTGGACCCCACAACGGAATTATTGTTGGATTGAGAAAACGACAAAAATATTTTATTAAAAATAACGGCGGAAGTTTTACCATTGTTACTGTTGAACTACTCGGTAGTAAAAGTACAGTAATACGTGTGGTTGCATAGTAGCACACGGTATTGATTATTAATGCTTATGTGAGAAGTCACTCAGTTTGATTCCATTATTGTCAGTTAATAATATGAATTATTTAGCGATAATGACGTTTTGTTTTATTCGCATTATTAACGTAATAAAACAAAAGCATCTTTTTATATAAAACAAAATACTTTATTAAAGTTATTCTATAAATAGAATATATTATATTTTATTTAAAAGATTTTTCTTTAAATATGGACCGTCAGATTAAAGTAATCAATCTGGACTGTTCATAGATTAGTTACTATGCATTCTATTTTTCTATAAATAGCGGCTCATTCCTTCATTATTTCTTACGAATTCACTAAACTCTAGAGAGAGAGAAACTATAGAGAGAAACTATAGAGAGAGAGAAGAAGAGTATTCTGCTACTTAACTACTTCCTTACTTCAGCTCTTCTTTAAAACGGTAAGGGGTGTTATTCTTTCTTATTCATGAAGAGAACTGTTGTTATTCCATTTCTTATTATTCTGTTGGAATAACCTGTATACGCGGTCTACCCTATACTTGGTGACATTCTTCTATTATTCTGTTGGAACATCCTGTCTGTGTGTTTTACACCGGACCTGCTTCCATTATTTATTATTCTGTCGGAATATCCTGTCTGTGTGTTTTACACCGGACCTGGTTCCATTATTTATTATTCTGTCGGAATATCCTGTCTGTGCGTTTACGCCGGACCTGGTTCCGTTATTTATTATTCTATTAGAATAACCTGTCCGTGCGGTCTATCGCATGCATGGTGATTTCTTTTGTTATTCCATTCTTTATTATACTCAGTTGGTTAAGTTTTGACTTCTATACTCCATAAAATTTGTGGAATATCCTTGATAATTGCGGTTCATTCAGTATCTTTTCATGAAAATAATCTTCTAAGCATTCTTAAATTTTACTCCACAAAGTAGTATCATGTTGACAATTTGGACGTTGTTAATTCTTTGATAAATTAATTCTTGAACTTGTTTTATTGAATTCTTATATCATTGTCATCATCCTCGTGTTTATAAAATATTGAAAGTCATATGTGGCCTGTGTCATCTGTGGCCTGTAGTGCATAGATGGACTTGGTATGATTATGACCAGGGATTATTCGGTATAATCATGACCGTAATGTTACAAATGATGTGGTAAAAGTCCTCATTGGCCAGTAGTGCAGTGAGGGACAGTTGTTGGCATGATCATGACCATTAATGAATATACGAAAATCTTTGGCCGTAGTGCAGGGGTGATTCGATGATGTGGATTATTTTATTAAGCTGAGTCTCAGCGAGCACAGTGTTGAAAAACTTTTTAAATCATAAAAGATAGTAGAGTTTATTTTCTACTTGACTCTTTTAATGGATTGCTTTTTCCGCTGCAGTTAAACTTGATGTCTATTATATTTTATCAGTTTAACATTGTTGAAGGCTAATGATAATTTATTCTGCATTATCTTAGTCATAATATTTCTTACTGGGCTAGTTGAGCTCACCCTTTCTTTCACTGTTCTCTTCATGAAATGAGAACGTAGCTGGGGCAAGTCGGGGAACGGAGTGATGGTTCGAATGATAGTATTAGTTAGTAGTCCTCACTATTCTATGTAATAGTGTGTTAATAAATGTAATGAGGACTCCTTTTGAGTATTAATACTCTCTAGAAGATAATATTTGTATTCAAACTCACAGTTTATGTTTTATCGTATTGTACACGACAGTTGTATTAGTAAGTTGTATTTGTATTTTGTACTATATATCTGACGACCCAAGATGGGTGATGTATACCTAATTTTGGGGGCGTCACAGTTGGTATCAGAGCTTAGGGATATGATCCCTGGCTAAGATGTGAGAATAGAACTAGGAGGGGAGAGACGGGGAATTCCTTCGCTAGTATGACTTACCTAAGTTTATTTGCATGGTATTTAATTGGTCGGTCATAATATAAGGATAATATATGACATATCAATTAATTTTTATTTTGTGGCAGTATCTGAAAATGGCATCTGAGAACGTTGAGAATAGCAATGGAGCACAGACGACTGTTGATTCACCACATATCAATAATCAGAATAATGTGCATCAGGAAGGTGTCAATCCTCATGCAAACAACAACACTGACCAAATGATGAATGATCAAATGTTCAGAGGCTTTATGCAATTCATGCAACAACAGGTGAAAGCGGCTCCTGTCCACAACGTAGGTGGAAATACTGGAAATTCTCTGGCGGTCACCGCTAAACAGTTTAAGGAGCTGGGACCACCGGAGTTTAAGGGAGAACCCAAACCACTTGTAGCTGAAACATGGATAAAGCAGATCACCAAGATATTTGATGTCTTGGGTTGCTCCGAGGAGCAAAAGGTTCCCTTTGCCGCCTTTATGTTGCGAGGAGAGGCAGATTACTGGTGGGAATCGATAAAGCGTACTCAACCTGCCGCACTGAAGATGTCTTGGGAGAAGTTCCAAGAGCGGCTTAACAACAAATACTTTTCCGAGAGTATTCGTCACATGAAGGAGGTGGAGTTCATCAAATTGGAGCAGAATAATATGACCGTGTGGCAGTATGAGGCAAAATTTGCGGAGTTATCCCGGTTTGCGTCCCACCTGGTGGATAATGAAGAAAGAATGACGCGGATGTTTTTAAGAGGTTTGAAGCCGGAGATACGTCAACATCTTGTTTCTCATAAACTGTGTTTGTATTTAGATGTTGTGAATAGGGCTCAGTTAGTGGAGCGCGATAACGAGTCAACGCAACCAAAAAAGAGCAGTCGACAAAATGATAATACCAGTGAGAGCAGTCATCGAAGCGGTGATAACAAGCATGGAGGGAATCAACAGGCTAGAAATGGTAACCACTTCGGTGGTAATCAGGGCCAAAACAATAAGAATGGGCATTTCAAGAAGAGGAGATTTAACAATAATGGAAAGACGTCAGCACCAGCACATGTCGTTAAGGAAGGAGAACGACCACCTATCATATGTTTCAAATGCGGAGGGGAGGGACACATCAGTCCAAACTGCACGATGCCGTCCAAAGCATGTTATAATTGTGGAAGAGAAGGTCATTTAGTCCGATTTTGTCGTTTACCGAAGACAAATTCAGCTAGGATGGAGGCACCAAAGGCCGTCCCAGAAAAGTCAAAACCGATTGTGCAAGGGAGAGCGCTTGTTGTGAACTCCCAGAAAGTAAGGAACCCGAATGAGGTCATCACGGGTAAGCTTATCATAAACTCTAACGAAGTCTATACTTTATTTGATACCGGTTCTACCCATTCTTTTATTTCTCCTACTTGCGCTCATCGATTAAATTTGATTCCAGAGAAATTAGACTTTGACTTAGCAGTTGAAACTCCATTGGGAGAAACCTTCATTACATCCACGGTTTATAAGTCTTGTTTGGTTCAAGTTGGTACCCACACATTACCTGTCTATCTTATTTCATTAAAAATACTTGCATTTGACGTGATTCTAGGGATTGATTGGTTAACTACTTATCATGCAAAAATTGATTGTTTTCGTAAGGTTGTTAGCTTTCATATTCCTAATCGACCTATTATGCGAATTCAAGCAACCAAACCATTAAAATCAATCGTTGTCATCTCAAGCCATAAAGATATTCGTTTATTAAAAAACGGATGTCAAGCTTTCTTAGCTCATGTCACAGATCTAAACAAAAATACGTCAGCTTTGAATGATATTTCTGTTGTTAATAAATTTCCTGACGTATTTCCTGAAGAACTTCCTGGCCTACCCCCAGAGCGTGAAATTGAATTTTGTATCGACCTTGAACCCGGTACAAAACCCATTTCCAAAGCCCCATATCGAATGGCTCCTATTGAACTTCAGGAGTTAAAGACCCAACTGTAGGAATTGTTAGACATTGGTTTTATTCGTCCTAGTACTTCTCCTTGGGGTGCTCCTGTTCTGTTCGTGAAGAAGAAAGATGGGAGTATGCGACTTTGTATTGATTATCGAGAGTTGAATCATGTCACCATCAAAAATAGGTACCCATTGCCACGTATTGATGACCTGTTTGACCAGTTTCAAGGAGCACAATTCTTTTCAAAGATCGATCTTCGTTCTGGATATCATCAGCTGAAGGTTAGAACTAAGGATATTCCAAAGACTGCCTTCAGAACTCGGTATGGGCATTATGAATTCTTAGTTATGTCTTTTGGATTGACTAATGCTCCTGCTGCCTTCATGGATATGATGAACAGGGTATTCAAGGAATATTTGGATCACTTTGTGGTCGTCTTTATCGATGACATCCTTGTTTATTCCAAAAGCCGTGAAGATCATGAGCAACACTTGAGGTTGGTACTCCAAAAGCTTCGTGAATACAAACTTTATGCCAAGTTGAAGAAATGCGAGTTCTGGCTGGAAGAGGTAGCATTCCTAGGCACGTAGTATCAAGTCGTGGAATATCGGTTGACCCGACAAAGATTGAAGCTATTCAAAGCTGGGAGCAACCTAAATCAGTGACCGAAGTACGTAGCTTTTTTGGTTTGGGTGGTTATTATCGGAGATTCGTGGAAGGATTTTCTCGAATCGCTACTCCATTAACTCAGCTGACTCGGAAAGATACAAAGTTCGGTTGGAGCGAAGAATGTGAGCATAGTTTTCAAGAACTTAAGAGGAGACTCATTTCAGCACATGTTCTAACAATACCATCTGGCTCGGAGGGATTTGTCATCTACAGTGATGCTTCGAACAAAGGGTTGGGATGTGTTCTCATGCAACATGGAAAAGTCATAGCCTATGCATCAAGACAACTCAAGGAATATGAGAGGAATTATCCTACTCATGATCTAGAGTTGGTAGCTGTTGTCTTTGCACTTAAAATTTGGAGGCATTACTTGTATGGGGAGAAGGTGGAGATCTTTACGGATCATAAAAGCCTTAAATATTTCTTCACTCAAAAGGAACTCAACACGCGACAACGACGTTGGCTTGAACTGTTGAAAGATTATGATCATACCATTCAATACCATCCTGGAAAAGCGAACGTGGTAGCTGACGCATTGAGTAGAAGATCATATGCGGGTACAAGTGCAATATTAACAACGCAAAGGCCCATTTTGTGTGACTTGCAAAGGATGGAGATAGAGTTAAAGACTCCAGGGACCCATGTGATGATGTCGAATATACGAGTAGAACCAACTTTAATCGATAAGGTTAAAGCTGCTCAAGCTACAGACCTGGAGCTGATGCGTATGAGGAAGAAAGTGCAAAAAGGTGCTATGCCGGAAGCAAGAATCGATGAAGAAGGAATACTTCGAGTCAACTCCAGACTTTGTGTTCCTAACAACCCTGATTTAAAGTATGAAATCATGATGAAGGCGCATAACACACCGTTTGCAATCCATCCTGGAAGTACCAAAATGTATCATGATCTTCGTCATACATTTTGGTGGAGCAATATGAAGAGAGAGATAGCGCTGTTTATCTCAAGGTGTCTAACTTGTCAACGAGTCAAAGCGGAGCATCAAGTACCAAAAGGTCCATTGTAACCACTTGAAATTCCAGAATGGAAGTGGGAGCACATTACCATGGATTTCGTTACTGGTCTTCCTAGGGTTTCTCAAGGTATTGATGCGATTTGGGTCATTGTTGATAGATTGACCAAGTCTGCTCATTTCTTACCGATACGAGAAACTTATACACTTGAACGTCTTGCTCGTATGTACATAAACGAGATTGTAAGACTGCATGGTATGCCAGTATCCATAGTTTCTGATCGAGACCCAAGATTCACTTCACGATTTTGGGTTAGTTTACAAAAAGCTATGGGCACAGATTTACGATTTAGTTCGGCATATCATCCTTAGACGGACGGACAATCAGAGAGGACTATTCAAACTCTAGAAGATTTATTAAGACTCTGTGTCTTTGACTTCAAGGGAAGTTGGGACAAGTTCTTACCATTGGTGGAGTTTTTCTACAACAACAGTTATCAAGCAAGTATTGGCATGGCTCCATTCGAAGCATTGTATGGAAGAAAATGTCGTTCTCCAGTATGCTGGGATGAGGTGGGTGAAGCAACGTTGTTGGGACCGGAGTTGGTACGTATGACTACAGAAAAGATTCAAACGATCCGACAACGTATAAAAACCTCACAAGATCGACAAAAGAGTTATGCTGATCTTCATCGAAAGGACGTGGAATTTGATGTAGGAGATCATGTGTTCTTACGTGTTGCTCCATGGAAAGGAGTTACGAGATTTGGAAAGAGAGGAAAGCTCAATCCTCGATTCATCGGTCCATTTTTAATCCTCGATCGAGTAGGAACTGTGGCTTATAGACTCGCTTTACCGCCAAGTATGTCTCGTGTTCATAACGTTTTTCACATATCCATGTTACGCAAATATGTGGAAGACCTGAACCACATTATTGAGTTAGAACCAGACGAAATAGCGGAAGATTTGACGTATGAAGAAGTTCCTGTTCAAATCTTGGATAAGAAGGAACATATTCTACGCTCCAAGGTTATACCTCAAGTCAAAGTTTTGTGGAGAAACCACGATGTTGAGGAAATGACTTGGGAGTTAGAATCTGAAATGAAATCAAGGTATCCTTATCTCTTCGACATACCAGGTACGTACCCTAATTTCGAGGGCGAAATTTCATAAGAAGGGGAGGTTGTAAGACCCCAACTTTTATAAATAAAGATGAATTTTCTATAAATATCATTTTTGAATATTATGGAGTTAATTTGATATAATGTTATAGTTGTGGGTAATATTTATAAATTTTGCAAAGTACGCAAGTTGTTATATAATATTCGATTGGTCGGGGAATATTCGTTTTAACAGGGAATATTCGTACAACGACACAATCATTGGTGGACCCCACAACGGAATTATTGTCGGATTGAGAAAACGACAAAAATATTTTATTAAAAATAACGACGGAAGTTTTACCATTGTTACTGTTGAACTACTCGGTAGTAAAAGTACAGTAATACGTGTGGTTGCATAGTAGCACACGGTATTGATTATTAATGCTTATGTGAGAAGTCACTCAGTTTGATTCCATTATTGTCAGTTAATAATATGAATTATTTAGCGATAATGACGTTTTGTTTTATTCGTATTATTAACGTAATAAAACAAAAACATCTTTTTATATAAAATAAAATACTTTATTAAAGTTATTCTATAAATAGAATATATTATATTTTATTTAAAAGATTTTTCTTTAAATATGGACCGTCAGATTAAAGTAATCAATCTGGACCGTTCATAGATTAGTTACTATGCATTCTATTTTTCTATAAATAGCGGCTCATTCCTTCATTATTTCTTACGAATTCACTAAACTCTAGAGAGAGAAACTATAGAGAGAAACTATAGAGAGAGAGAAGAAGAGTATTCTGCTACTTAACTACTTCCTTACTTCAGCTCTTCTTTAAAACGGTAAGGGGTGTTATTCTTTCTTATTCATGAAGAGAACTGTTGTTATTCCATTTCTTATTATTCTGTTGGAATAACCTGTATACGCGGTCTACCCTATACTTGGTGACATTCTTCTATTATTCTGTTGGAACATCCTGTCTGTGTGTTTTACACCGAACCTGGTTCCATTATTTATTATTCTGTCGAAATATCCTGTCTGTGTGTTTTACACCGGACCTGGTTCCATTATTTATTATTCTGTCGGAATATCCTGTCTGTGTGTTTTACACCGGACCTGGTTCCATTATTTATTATTCTGTCGGAATATCCTGTCTATGCGTTTACGCCGGACCTGGTTCCATTATTTATTATTTTGTTAGAATAACCTGTCCGTGCGGTTTATCGCATGCATGGTGATTTCTTTTGTTATTCCATTCTTTATTATACTCAGTTGGTTAAGTTTTGACTTCTATACTCCATGAAATGTGTGGAATATCCTTGATAATTGCGGTTCATTCAGTATCTTTTCATGAAAATAATCTTCTAAGCATTCTTGAATTTTACTCCACAAAGTAGTATCACGTTGACAATTTGGACGTTGTTAATTCTTTGATAAATTAATTCTTGAACTTGTTTTATTGAATTCTTATATCATTGTCATCATCCTCATGTTTATAAAATGTTGAAAGTCATCTGTGGCCTGTAGTGCATAGATGGACTTGGTATGATTATGACCAGGGATTATTCGGTATAATCATGACCGTAATGTTACAAATGATGTGGTAAAAGTCCTCATTGGCCAGTAGTGCAGTGAGGGACAGTTGTTGGCATGATCATGACCATTAATGAATATACGAAAATCTTTGGCCGTAGTGCAGGGGTGATTCGATGATGTGGATTATTTTATTAAGCTGAGTCTCAGCGAGCACAGTGTTGAAAAACTTTTTAAATCATAAAAGATAGTAGAGTTTATTTTCTACTTGACTCTTTTAATGGATTGCTTTTTCCGCTGCAGTTAAACTTGATGTCTATTATATTTTATCAGTTTAACATTGTTGAAGGCTAATGATAATTTATTCTGCATTATCTTAGTCATAATATTTCTTACTGGGCTAGTTGAGCTCACCCTTTCTTTCACTGTTCTCTTCAGGAAATGAGAACGTAGCTGGGGCAAGTCGGGGAACGGAGTGATGGTTCGAATGATAGTATTAGTTAGTAGTCCTCACTATTCTATGTAATAGCGTGTTAATAAATGTAATGAGGACTCCTTTTGAGTATGAATACTCTCTAGAAGATAATATTTGTATTCAAACTCACAGTTTATGTTTTGTCGTATTGTACACGACAGTTGTATTAGTAAGTTGTATTTGTATTTTGTACTATATATCTGACGACCCAAGATGGGTGATGTATACCTAATTTTGGGGGCGTCACATTTTTCCTGTTCATCACCCCGCTTAAAGCCCACACTTTTCCTGATGACCTCGGTCAATGATGTTGTAATCTCACTGAAATTTCGAACAAAGCGTCTGTAGAAACTTGCGAGTCCATGGAAGCTTCGAACTTGACTCACATTTGTAGGACTTGGCCAATCTCGGATTGCACGTATTTTCTCCTCATCAACTTGGACTCCTTGTGAACTCACAACAAAGCCAAGAAAAACAATTCTATCAGAACAAAACATGCACTTTTGCATGTTAGCAAATAACTTTTCTTTCCTAAGTACATCTAAAACAAATTTTAAATATAATGCATAATCTTCCAAGTTTTTGCTATAAATCAGGATATCATCAAAGTAAACTACGAAAAATTTCCTAATAAACAGACGCAAAACATGGTTCATTAACCTCATGAAAGTGTTAGGTGCATTAGTTAAACCAAAAGGTAATACCAACCACTCATAAATACCATATTTAGTTTTAAAAGTTATTTTCCATTCATCACCCTCTTGCTTTCTAATTTGATGATACCCACTTTTTAAATCAATTTTAGAAAATATGTAAGACCCATGCAATTCATCCAACATGTCATCTAAACGAGGAATGGGGTGTCGATATTTTACCGTAATATTATTTACCGCTCGATAATCGATACACATCCTCCACTTTTCATTTTTTTTTGGCACTAGGATCACCGGAACTACACATGGACACATACTTTCTCTAATGAACCCTTTTTTCATCAGCTCGTCAACTTGCCTTTGTAACTCCTTCGTCTCCTCGGGATTACTCCGATAAGTTGGACGGTTTGGAATGGTCGCACCGAGAACAAAATCAATTTGATGGTCAATTCCCCAAATAGGCGGCAGTCCTTGAGGAATCTCCTCGGGGAATACATCTTTGAAATCCTGTAGAAGAGAAGGAACAACACTAGGCAACAAATAATCAGTGTTAGTATTCAAAAGCACCTCTTTATACCGAAGTAAAATCATAGGCTGGTTAGAAACCAAAGCTCGCCTCACATCACTTTTTTTGCAAATATATTTGTTTTTTTCTCTTCTCCTTTCTTTTTCTCTCTTGTTTTTTTCTTGATTTTTCTTTTCCTCACTTTCTTTTTTTTATCATGGTCTTTTTGTAAATAAATTTGATCCTTATGCATCTGTTGTGGTGATAAAGGACACAATGTGACTTTCCTTTATTATGTACAAAAGAGTTTTCATTGGTGAAGGCATCGTGTTTCACACGCCTATCAAATTGCTATGGTCTACCAAGTAGTAAATGGCCAACTTGCATCGAAACCACATCACATAACATCTCATCTACATATCTTCCACTAGTGAACGGAACCAACACCTGCTTTGTCACTCTAACATCTCCACTGTCATTAAGCCGTAGCAATCTATACGGTTGAGGATGTTTGGTTGTTGACAAACCTAGTTTCTCCACTATAGTTGTACTTGCCACATTAGTGCAACTCCCACCATCAATTACCATGCAACAAATTTTCTCTTGCACAAGACACCTAGTATGAAACAAATTTTCACGTTGCTCCAAACTTTCCTCCTTCACTTGTGCACTAAGCGTTGTCCTCGTAACCAATATCTCGCCATGCATAGAAATTTTTCGATCATCAATCTCCTCTAACGGCGACATAGAATCGATGTCACTATCCTCTCCCTCAGTTTCTAAATCTCCATTGTCAAGTAACAATATAGTTCTCTAATTCGGACATTGGCTAGAAATATGTCCCCTACCTTGACATTTAAAGCAAACAATATCTCGATTACGACTAAAAGAAGAAGAAGGTTCAGTTTTACCTTGTTTCCCTTGATTAGTCACATCCGGTTTGAACTCCACTTTAGGTTTATTTGCAACTAGCTTTTCCTCCTATTTTGCAGCATTAAATTTCCATGACGACCTTGTGGTAGTATTGGAACATTGGCCACCTCTCCTCTTAAGCTGTTTCTCAATCTTGATAGCCATGTGTACCATATCCCTCAATTCCACATAATGTTGTCATTCTACTAAGTCTTCTATATCCTAATTTAGCCCTGCTGAAAATCGCGCCATTGTTGCCTCACTATCCTCATCCATATTAGCTATAGCCATCAGCGTCTCCATCTCCTTGAAGTATTCATCCAAACTTCGACTTCCATGTTTCATATTTTGAAAACTCCGAAACAAATCCCGATGGTAGTGACTCGGTACGAATCACTTTTTCATTACTGTCTTCATCTCCGCCCAAGTCTTAATTGGACGTTCCCCACGTCTCCGTCTGCTAGTAATCAATTGATCCCATCAAGTAACTGCATAATCTAAAAACTCGATAACTGTTAATCTAACTTTCTTGAGATCTGAATAATTGTGACAGTCAAATACCCATTCTATCTTCTTTTCCAATTCTAAATATGCCTCCGGATCACTCCTCCCGTGGAAAGCTGAGATTTTCATCTTAATGCGACCTTCCCTCTCTCTATGACCTCTTGACCTTTGATGTAGGAAATCAGATTCACGATATTCCTCCTTACTGAATTTCCCCTCAAAGTAATTTTCCTCTATTTTAGTTTCTCGTTGATGTGTTCTCCCCTTTTGTTGCGTTCCATGAGGTTTTTGGGATGATCCTCCTCGGGTCTCACTGATCTGATCAAGTCATTCAATCATCATCTCCCACCTTCGATTCCACTCCTTATTCATGGCTTCTAACATAACTTTCATGTCAAAAGTTGTGGAAGATTGTTCTTCAAAAGTTCCTTTATCCTTAGAGTTAGACATATTTTCTACAAAACAAGGGTTAGTAGAAAACAGTTTCTTCACCACTCCCTTACGTGTTTCGCTCAAATCAATGATTTCACTCGTGTATTCACTCAATTAATGGCTTTTACCCTTCATTAATCTCACTGTTGAGCCTCTTACCTCTAAATATTCTCTCTAATAGGTTCTTCTTGAACTCACCTAACAAAATTCTCAGTTTTGCTAATCAATTCAAAAATAACTTATCACGAAACAAAATGTAGATGGTATGAAATCTCAAAATAGCATGTAATCGACAAAACGATTTGGAAAATTTTTTTATACTCTTTTTTTTTACTCAACAATTTCAACATAAATTTAAAGGATAAGTAACTCGTTAGAACTTAGCTTTGATACCAAAATGATAGACTCTACGGCACGCTTGCGTGAGGTGGTCGTCGTCCAGATAGTTTATAGCACAGTTGATAGAATGGTACTCTCTCGACACCTCAACCCAACGTCAATATTGAGACAAGAACCTTGGTACAATCGATCAAGCAAGGAAATCTGCGTTGAATGGAACACCAACGACGCCTAAACCTCATGCTTATATTAAAAAAGGAACCTCGACACAGTCGACGATTAATGCAATAGAAGATGCCACACACAACTATGAATTGTTGTATGATAACTCAAATTAAATTTCAAAGAATTAACTAAGGAATTAGCTTAGAAATTCTTCAAAGAACCAAAAGTAGACAATAATCTCACAAGTAATTAAATCTGAATATTATTGAATTTTATCTTAATGAATAACATCCACGAGTCTTAAATAATAGGAATTGAAACCCTAAACATCCTAAAAGGAATCAACAATCAAATATGGAATCAAAATCTACCCTAATATCGTAGTTATAATAGAATACTAATAATAAACTAGAAATATAGAGTTTTGGAACAATCTATGCTCGAAAACCATCAAAACGTGTTTGCCTCAAAAAACGCGCTAATTGAATCTGGGCATGTCCGCGCGGGGCAGCAAAATTTAGCCTATAAAACCCGCCAGGGCGGGTGTGGACAGAGGAATTGGCGCCGGGGAGGCTTCAGAGCTCGCTGGGGCGGTCTTGGACAGAGAATTTGCCGTCGGGGTGGCATTTTTGGCTTGTAAAGGCCCGCCAGATCGGGGGTGCTGATTCCCAAACTTGTAGTCTCTTCCCCTGACTTGCAATGGATTGTTTTGGATCGCAAGCATGGACCATATTGATGTACTTGGGCATATTTTCATCCTCTTTAGATTAAGTTGACATGTTATTTTCAATCCTTATTGCTTGTACCAAAGCCATACGTCCTTCTTTGAACCTTTTAGTTCGTCTTCTCGTTACGGGTCAAACTGGTACTTACACCGGGTCCGATTCACGCCCTACATTTGAATCCAAGTTATTCATGGCAACAAGTCTCACCTCCATTATGACTGCCCAAAGACTGCACCCTTTTGTTTTGGATATTGAATACCTTCAGAGGACTAATGCAGCAGTTAGCTGCAATGGAAACTCGTTTATAGTTAGATATTTGATAAATGTTTTACATTTCAAGCCAGAGAATAGCAAGAGGCCGATTAATTCAATCAATGATTACTCAGAAGCCTTTGAAAAGAATGAAATTTTAGCAGCTTTTTTTGTTTCTCCCCATGCTAAAGTCTTCCTTGCAAAATATTTTCATGGGTATACTATGACTAGTCCTAGCTTCAAGCTTGGTGTTTTTGTATTTTTAAGATACATACTCCTAATTTCCCCTCCTTTCTTTCTTTGCTTTAATTTGTTTAGATTATCAAGTCTCACATATCAAACAACTTAAGCTTAGAGCTGTAAACGAATGGGGCTTCCCGCTAGCCTGATCTGAATCGGTTCGACTGAGCCTGACTCGAGTTAAACTCGTTTAACGAGCCAAGCTCGAACAAGGTACTTCGTCCATTTAGTTAAACGACCCAAGATCAAAAAAATGACGTGTCCGACTTGAGCCCAACTCGTTTAGGCCTAGCTCAATAAACCCCGACTTGTTTAACATGTAGTAAATTAGTTTTTCTTATTTTTATAATAATAAAGTTAAATAATGGAGTTCTAAGCTCAATTAAACTCAACTTGCTTAAACCAGGCTCGAGCTCGAGGTTGACTCATTTACTAAACTGCCCAAGTTTGTTTACCAAATCTCAAGCAACCCGACTCAATTTGAACGCTTCAATACACCAAATTCATTAGCACTTCTTTTTCAGGTCTTTCCCAAGGGTTTGCCTTTACCTGGTGATATATCAGAGGCAATTCTCAAAGCATCCGAAAGTGGAAAGATACTTGAAACTGGAGCAACAAATGCTTCTATTTTCCAATTGCACCTCATCAACAACTAGTGTATCCAATGACCCAATTTTAGGCCCTGAGCCTTTCTCCGGCCTATTCATAGTTTCGGGTTGCATTTCTGCAGTGGCCTTTTTGATCTCAATTGCACGTATTTTGATTATGCATCCACTGATTTTGAGCTGCATACAAGCAACACTTGTAAAAAGGAGAGTTGGTAAATGGGCTTCATCATTCGTCAGTCGAAACAACACAATGCCCGACTTTCAGTTCTTTGGAGAAGAAAATAGCCCAACCAACCCCATACAACAAAACTCAATTGTCATAGAGTTAGCCCAGAACCAAACATAAGGATTTGTTTCCCAATAGAAAAAAAGTTATATTCACATAAAATCGTAAATAGTTCCCCCTAGATCATGTAAAGTGTTGGTGTTTTTAAATGTTGTTGACAATGTCAGATGAATAATTATGATGTGAAAGCAATAAGTGTTGCTGAAAGTTGAAAGTGTTGTTGAAACAAATGTTAAAGTGTCCCTAACATAAATATTGATTTTGTTAACTAAACCAAATTAATTCTAAAATGTTATCCTCATCTCCTATCAAGAGCAACATTTGCTGGTCGATCTCCTTCCTCTGAAAGAGTAAGGCCTTCAATGCTTCATCGGTCTCCCGCGCCTTCCATGCCAAGATCGACCTCCTCATCTTGGCAATCATCTTAGGGATGTGTTCGAGACAGTGCGTCCCCGACACGGTCCTTAGCTTTTTCTTTGACAGTTGAGAACAGTCTTCGTCGGGTACCACCTGCCCTATCCTTCGATGGGGCCACAGAATTTGCGTGAGACCCCAACCGTTCAGAAACTGATGGCCCCAGTCTGTCTTTGGTTGAACCCCTTGGTTGGTGAGGAGAGGGGTCCGCCGTTCACTGGTCACTTGCCGAAACTGTCTTCCAACTATTCACCATGATTCCAACCGAAATTCTTGTGTGATTGAAATTTATGGATCACTAGAAAGACCTCCTTTTAGAGCCAATGTTAACCTTAAGATTCATCCACGCGCCCCAATCACCAAAACGCGTCAAATCCTGCATGGAAACGAAGTCATACCAAAAGCTTGACGGCTTGGGCCGTCAGGGAATAGCTCTATTATGAAAATAAGTACAGGCTGAATAAACTTTAACAATTGAGGCTTAATGCTCTAGTGCTGTAAAATAATATGAATGTATATGTACCTGATAAATAGGGTGTAGCCTTGTATTTATAGTTATCACACCTCCTTCCCCATTCAGAATTAGTATTCCTCATTACGTATGATTTCTTAATGGGATTGAACAGAATCTCCTACCCAACTGCTAAATCAGGTTCCTACGCAGGGTTAAATATCTCCACGTGGACTTTGGTCCACCATATAATTCGGGCCCAAAAAATTACGCCCCAACAATACTCATGAAGTTTTAATTGATTCGTGTGAACAAAGAGCTTGGATGCAACAGTTGGTGATACAAGTATACCGGCAGATCGCTACGAGATTGCAGAATTTTCACTACCTTGCATGGAATCTGAACTAGTCATGCATGGTAGTGACTGTTAAACCTGATGCAACAAATGAAAAATTTATGTTCATGAAGGCCTTTAGTATGGAAATGTGGCTTTTGATGGCACTAATGAGCATGTTCACCAGATTTGTTGTCTGGTTAACAGAAAATGTAGAGAACAACCATGAATTTGCAGGCTCATCGATCTTTCACCATGTTGGCAGGATGCTTTGGTTTTCAGTTATTGTGCTATCTTTCGCGCAAAGTTGGTCTCAACTTCAATTAATTAATACAGGTATTTTGTTAAGAAAAAGTGGCCTTCTAATAGTATACAACACATGGCCTAATGTTGCAGGAGAAACAATTAAAAGCAACTTGTCTGGATTTGTGCTGGCAGTATGGTTATTTGTAATTGTGGTCGTGACAACGTGTTTTACTGCCATTCTCACTTCCATTATTACTGTCCAAAGGCTACAACCAGCTGTAGTAAACATTGAATATCTTCAGAGGACAAATGCAGTAGGATGTAACGGGAATTCGTTCATTGTCAAGTACTTGGTGAATGTTTGGCATTTCAAGCAGGAGAATATCAGGAAGATTGATTCAATCAATAACTACCCAGAAGCCTTTAAAAGTGGAGAAATTGCACCAGCTTTCCTTGTTGCTCCACATGCCAAAGTTTTTCTTGCTGAATATTGGCATGGCTTTACCAAGGCAGGGCCTAGCTTCAAGCTTGGTGGATTTGGCTTTGTAATATTCTCACTCTTTCCCCTTAGTTCCTTTCTTGTTTACTTCAGTATATACTCTCTTAGTTCCACAAGTGTCCTATTTATCAATTTTGTCCCGAGAAAGAGTCTAATTTCTTTTGAAGATAGTATAAATGATACTTTCCGCAAGGTTACGTATTCAATTTCATTATAATGCCATTAGTAGTAGAATTGTAAACGAACCTGTATGCTCGGGAGACTGTCCCGACTTGACTTGACTAGATGTCGAGCTCAAACAATGTGATGTCCTTCTTGTTTAGGCCCGACTCAGGTAAGCCTGACTTGTTTAGCCTTTAATTAATTATTTTCTTATTTTATAATAAAAAAAGTTAAGTCTTAAGCTCGACGCTCGGCTCGGCTGGCTTAAGCCCAACTTGAACTCAAGATAGACTCGTTTATTAAACAGGTCAGGCCAAGCTCGTACAACAAAATCTCACACTCATTTAAAGTCCAACTCACTTCGACTCGGTTAACTTTGAAACGAGTTAGGCAAGTTAAAGCGTGGCTATAAGCCTCTAATCACTTCTAATCTAAACCCAAAATAAATTAGGAGTATATAATGGAACAAAAATATACCTTTAAAATTAATGTGACTATTTTTGTGGAACCGAGAGAATAAATTACAAATCTGACCCTCTTATTTGTCATGTTTTTACTAAACTGTTCCCTAAACTTTTTTTTAGCACAATTATTCTACATAAATGCATTAGTTATGCAAATGTGTTCCTCCAATGTTCCCAAAATATTTTTTTAGTACAACTGTTCCTCATAGGTGTGTTAATCATGCAAATGTATTCTTCTAATTTTTTTCACCTATTAAAAATTGATTTTCTCTCTCCTCTCTCCTCATTTTTTTATTTTTTATTTTTAAAATTTGTGTAAAAAGTATACTCTTCTTCTTCTTTTTATTTGTTTATTTTTATATTAACATTTTGAATTCAATATAAAATATCTCTAAATTCAAAATTAGTATAAATTAATTTTATACAATATAATTACCAAAATTATAAAATTTACTATCTTTTATTTTATCTAAATGGTACTAATAACTGTATGATTTATTTTAAAATTGAATATATCTCAAATTGATTTGAACAAATCAAACTTGATCCTATATTTTAAACAAAAAAATATAAATTTGAAAATATTTTCAAAATTTTCATCATACGACTATTATTAAAAGTTAAACTCAATATTTTTAAAATTTTGTTTGTCTTCAAAAATATTGAGTTCAACTTTTAATAATAGTCGTATGATGAAAATTTTAAAAATATTTTCAAATTTATATTTTTTTGTTCAAAATATAGGATCAAGTTTGATTTGTTGAAATCAATTTGAGATATATTCAATTTTAAAATAAATCATGCAATTATTAGTACCATTTAGATAAAATAGAAAATAGTAAGGTTTATAATTTTGGAAATTATATTGTGTAAAATTAATTAATTAATACTAATTTTGAATTTAGAGATATTTCATTTTGAATTTAAAATAATAATATAAAAATAAATAAAAAGAACAAGAAGAGTATACTTTTTACACAAAATTTAAAAATAAAAAAAATTGAGGTGAGAGATGAGAGATGAGAGGAGAGAGGAGAGAGAAAATCAATTTTTAATAGGTGAAAAAAATTAAATAAACACATTTGTAACGCATTTATGAGGAACAATTTTACTAAAAAAAAAAGTTTAGGGAACATTGGAGAAACATCTTTACATGGCTAACGCATCTATAAGGAACAGTTACGCAATAAAAAAAATTTAAGGAACAGTTTAGTAAAAATATGATAAATAGAAATGTCAAATTTGTAATTTAGTCGAACATAGTAAGTAGATAGGTATTTTCACTCCCCAGTCAAATAAATTTACACAAAGTTGGCTTTTAGTTTTCCAGAGGAGCTAGAAATATAAATCATGGCATGGAGCAAAGTTCCATGGGCACAGATTTTGGTCCAAACCAAACATGATCTAGCACTCCGTTCCACAATATATGAAATTTTAGAATTGTTCACAAAAATTAAGAAAATAATTATATAACATTAAATATAGTATTAATTATCTATAATACTACTATTTATCATATATTTATTTTATACTATCTCTCATCTGTAACAAAACGTTAAATAATTTTAAAAAAATAAATTCATATAAATCGTCATAATATGGGTCACTTAATTTCCATATAAAAGTAGAGTTCTATGCTAGAAAAGGAAGGGGGGGGGGAACTTTTACATGCATGTAAATTGTTGTTCCTTGACAAATGAAGTAATTTTTGTCCTTTGACTGATTTACTTGCAAGTAATTTTAGAAAAATCCAACAAAATTTGTCTGAATCGTTAAATTGACCATTTTTAAAATTAAATTTTATACTATTTCTTACAAATATAGAGGAGGGCTCTATGACTATAAGAAATTATCTCGAATTCACTACCAACTCTAATGTTTATGAGTTCAAAATTTAAATAAATATGTTTAAGTATTAATTTAAAAAATGATAAATTTGACCTGAAAAATCAAAGTAAGTCGATTCGTATGGGGTGGTCCGGGTGGAAGGAATATATATTTAAACAATTTTCTTCTAGAATTGATATTATTACAATTTAATAATTCTAGGACTATATTTCAATTTTAGGAGCTTAGGGAGAACGATTGGAAATAAAATTATTGTAATGTCAGTGTTGATTATGACTTTACTGAACGTGTAAGTGTATGATAATATAATAAATCAAGGTTATAAAACTAAGACCGGATCGCCGGTCAGACCTGCAAAAACCGGAACCGGTCAACTTAATAGTCCGGTTTGAACCATTTGAAACAGTTTTGATAAAATAAAACTGTTAAGAACCGGTGAATCGGCAGTGCAACCGGTTGACCCAGTTAACTGGTGACTGGGTCACGGGTTTGACCGGTTTGATTAGCTTCTTCTTCTTCTTCTTTGTCTCTCGCCCAAATCTCAATTATCTCCGAGCAAAAAGGCTTCTTTTTCTTCGTACTCTGTAAAGCTCTAGTAGCTGGCTACTGGTGAACATAGCCTTTACTAAAAAAAACTCTCTGAACTTTTGTTGCTTTTGAGGCCTCTCGTCGCCTTTGGGTTTATGGTCACCGATTTTCTTTTCTCTGCACAAGATCAAGTGTATTTTAGTGCCCCAGTTGTTTTTTTAGAGATTTTGTAGCCACTTCAGCTGCTGCTTTTGCAATTATTTCTATACAAACATTTAAAGTTGTTTATTTGTTTTCCTCACTCTATTTTATTTAAGCTCTGTCAAATCTTGGAATGAAGAATTCTTAAACTCTCTGCTTGAATTGTCAAGTCCTCTGTTTTCATTATACTTAATCACATACCCAAAAAAGTCATAAGACAAACATGCACTTACAGAATCAAAATGAGTTCAGAATTTGAGATCTGGACACAAGAAAGAGACATCTCAAAAAAGGTATATTGGAAAGTAGAATAATTGGTTGTTTTCTTTTCTAATTTCTTGATATTGGCTTCTTCTTCTTCAGTTCTCTCATCATACTTTATTGGAAAGTAGAGTAATGGGTTGTTTTGATATGTTTGAAGATGTTATTCTTGTTTTTTGGCTAAAGGTTTCCCTCATCATACTTTATTAGTTTTTTTAGATAAATTAGTTAATTTTATATATTTACTAAATATTATATATAATATATAATAATAATTTATTTATTTATTTATTACATATTAATGGCGTTAATAGTTCAATAACGATTCGACTATTGATTGGACCAATAACTCATCTATTCAATACTTTTTTCGATTCGATAAATGATGCGAAACTAAAAATTACCACTAATTTTTCATCTGGACGTGGGACCTAATAGAAGTGTTAATTTGTTTGTAATCAATGGCTTTTTGGAACGGAGGATGGACTAATAAAGAAAAACCGCGCAAAACAAACGGCGGCAGGAAAAAGAGGACTAAACGTGAGGTAGTCAAAAGATATTTTTAAAATTTGCAGGATATTTTAGGACAACCACTAAAAATATCTTCCCCCCTTCTGTTGCACTGGCAACATAGCGCTGACGTGGCAACACGTCACACGAAAAATTATACTCCGCTATTTTAGTTTTTTTTTTCTATCTTCGTGTTTATTGATCGATATTATTGCTTACTTCTGCTGAGGGGATATATTTTAAGTTTTTTTTTGACATAATATTCATGAATTATTAATTAATATATTTTTTTGACATTTTAATATACTATTTTAAGTATTTTTATAGTTATTATTGTTATTATTTTTGTATTTTAAGACTTGAAAAACTCAAAATAATTACATATGAAAAATAAAACTTGATAAATATTGAGAAAAAAATTATCCTAGTGCATATAAATTTAATTGTTATTTTTTATGATTTTAATATTAATTAAAAAATTAAAACTAAAAATATGGAAAGAGAGAGAAAAGGAGAAAGAGAGAGGTAGGAGAGAGAAGGGGGAGGAGAGGGAGATATTAAGATAGATTAATGTAATTTGAAAAAGTTTATGAGGTTAGTTAAGACAAACCTTTAAAATTCAGGTTTGATTTTGATACAGTTATGAAATTATATTTTATTCTTAAGTGGGAATTTCAAAAAAACAAATAATTTGAAAAAAGGAGTGAAAAGAAGTATAGTCATCAAGCTTATTTATTTAAAATGACTTATAAGTTATTTTTAATAAATAAAAAATTATTACTTTTCAAAAATAACTTATAAGTTAATCTATTAATTAAAAATTAAAACATAACTAAACGCCTAAATTATAAAGAATAATTTATAAATTAGTTTTACCAACTTTTAAGTATGTCCAAACAAGTTTATTTATTTAAAATGACTTATAAGTTATTTTTTAATAAATAAAAAACTATAACTTCTCAAAATTAACTTATAAGTCAATTTATAAATTAAATATTAAATTATAACTAAACACCTAAATAATAAAAAATAATTAGTTTGATCAACTTATAAGTATGTCCAAATAAGCCCTAAATAAGCTCACAAATGGGAGGTTGTCAAAAGATATTTTTAAAGTTTGAAGGATATTTTTAAAGTGTAAAGGATATTTTAATTTTTAGATTAAATGCTTTTTAATTCACTGTACTTTAGGTCAATTTATAAACATCTCACTATACTTTTTTTACTTACATTCAGTTAACTCACTTTTTGTTTTCTTTCATAAAATTGAAATTTCGTCTTGACTATTAAGTTTTTTAAGAGTAAATTGACATGACAATGCCACATACGCACAAAATCCTAATTGTAAGGTTTTTTTTAACATTTTTATCCACATCAGATTTAACCCACGCCCACCCTCACCCTCACCCTCCCCCTCGCACCCCACATGAATATATGATCCATAATCTATCCAAAATCCACCCACTAATAAAAATATTTTTAATTTATTATGATCAACATAAGGGTTTAAAATTAATAATTAGTTAGAAGAATTATAATTTTAGTAAGACAAATAAGATGAATAGATGAGATGAACATACTTTAGCTCTAAATCTCATATGAAAAGAAGATCAAACGAAAGGAAAAAAGAAAAAAGAGGAAGATAAAGAAAAAAAGGATAACCTTAGATTGGGTAGTGATTCTGAAAGGAGGCGACGTGATGACAAAGGTCACTTCAAGATCTAAAATGCGATTTCATGTTTTGTCGAAACTGGCGACGATTGTGGGACGTCGAAAATCCGGCCATTGTACTTGCATCACGCTGGAGATTAAAGGATAATTTTCTTTGAGTTTCTTGTATTTAACTGTTTAATTTGTTTTATTTGTTCAAGATTATAAATTATGTTGTGTTTAATTTACTTAATTTTTTCAAAAAGATGAAGAAAAAAGTGAATTGCCATAATTCGTCGTTGGGTTTGCAAGTTTAGTGATTCCAATATGTTCTTACACAGTCATCCACCCAAATTATTGTTGTTTTTGTTTTGAAGGTGGTGGTGTCGAATGAGAGGTGAAAGGATTTGAAGGTTGAGGTATAAGGGAGTTTGAATAAAAAAAAAACCCTAGATGATGATGAAATATTATGAAGAGACTATTGAAACTTCAAACATTTTAGGTTATATTATTTTATAAAAAAAATTAGAATATTGCTCTCTTGTTAATTTTATGATTATATTTACTTTATAATTTCCTTTCATTCCCAACTCATTATATATGAGAGTTTCATGTTAGTTTTCTTTCTCTTTTGTGAAAGGAAAAGTCTGGGCAGACAATTTTATTGGACAGGAAAATGGGACATTTTTTAATTTTTATTTTTTTTTATTATGACTCTCAAAAAATATATAGTATTTATCCCAACAGGAATTTTTACAAAATATAATGTTTTATATGTAATTTGGATACATATACAAAATATAATGTTTTAAACTGTATAACCATGTTTTTGTATATGTATCCAAATTACACCTAAAGTATTATATTTTGTAAAAATTTCTATTGGAATAAATACTATACATTTTTTGAAAGTCACAATAAAAAAAATTGAAAATGTCCCATTTTCCTCTCCAATACGCCTGATTGCGTAGAAGGATTCTTTGTGAAAACATATATGGTAAACTGTTTAAAGTCAATAAAATTTAATGAATTTTGTGATGTTTTGTAAGAAAATAAAAATTGAGTTAGTTGATTATAAGAAAAAAAAGTATAGTTATACATTTGTAAATTAACATAAAATATAGTGAGTTAAAAAATATTTCATCCTTTTTAAGACAACCCCTAAAAATATCTTGCCCCTTCTCTGTAGCGCTGACAACTTAGCGCTGACGTGGAACCACGACATGTCTAAAAGCGGATGACAACTCAACCGCCTCTCTCTCTCTCTCTCCCCTCCCTTCCATTTATCAACTTCTTCTACATTCCTAATTACTATATTTATTCTGTAACAAAAAGCAGACGCAAAAAATATTTTTCTTTCTTTTATTATTTTTTTTTGAGTTATCGATCAGTATTATTCAGATATGGAAGGTTTATTTTCTCCACCGAACTCGGTGAGCTGTGAGCTCGCCGGACACGGCGACGACCAGATTTCAAATCCGGTAATTAATTTACTCAATCTTTTATTTTTTATTACTATTTTAGTTCATCAATTCATGCGTTTATGTAGAATGCTATGGTTTTTTGTTTTTGGATCGGTTGAATGTTTGTTTTTGTGTAGAATCTGATGATCGGAGATTGTGTATTCTTTCTGGTTTTGGGAAAATCTCTACGTTTATGCACTTATCTTTCGAAGAAACAAGTAGATTTTTAGAATTTAGATTGTTACAGTTTGAGTTTCATAAATGAATACGAGTTTGTAATAAGCTTATTTTTCAGTGAATTGATAAGTATACTTTTAATTGCTATTTTTGGAACTCTAAAAAGTGAAGAAAAAACAAAGGAAGATGGAAAATTTTAAAAAAATGTATTTTTAGTGATCCTTTGCACTTATATTTAGCATTTTACTTGATTTTAAGTTTGTCAAAGGATTCTAAGCTTGATTTTTGTTCATTAAGGAAGCATTATCTTACTCTTTTTTTCAATTATTATTATTCTTTTATTTTTTTACAATCTACTCTTTCAAAACACTAACGAGAGCCTATGAAAGGTTTACCTGTAGGAAGTGACAATTGACTGAATATCAGCCCAATCTTTATTATGTCAACTACTATCATACACAAATCAGTTTTGATCATGAAATAAATTTGGTGATAAATGTCTTAATGTTAAATTAAGGTTGACAGTCACACAGAACTAGAGGTATTTATTTAAAATTTTAAAGACTACAAAATAAATAAAAAAGGGACAAAAAGCTTGGTGGTTTGTCAATTATTTGTGAACATATCTTGCTTTTTGTTAAGCAGATTTGGCCTCTTCAATTGGTCTCGTGTTCAAAGATCAATTACTGTTACTCCTAGTTAAGTTAGATTATAGGAAGAATAGCATAAAGTTTGTTTAGAATGTTTCATGGCTACAGTTTGATCATTGATGTGGTACAGAAGTAGTTTACTTTTTCTACCTTCTATGCCTGTTTTTTCTCTCCCTTCTCCAATAACCCTTTGGTTACTAAATAAAAGGGATAAATCAACTTTTGGTACCCATACTGGGACACGACTTACAATTTGGTACCCGAAGCGAAAAAAGTTACAAACTGGTGATTGTACTCGAAAAATGTTACACTTCGTTAAACAGTAGGGTTTCATCCTTATTCTGTTTGAAAATTTGACAGGTCAGATGCAAAGGATGACATGGCAATGACTGGGCAACAAAGTTGTATTGATGTGTATTTTCCCGTGTATAAAGGCCGATCAGCAAAAAGGAACAGATTGATATTTGGGGGAAAAAACTAGGGTTCTCTTCTTCTCTCATTCTTCTTGTCTCGATTCTCTATTGATTACTGGTTCCCATATATTTATTAAAAGGTTTTCAGTGTTTAATTGAAAGGATGAGCTTGTCTTGGAGTGGAATCGTAAATAAAATCGGGGAAGAAAATTATAGTTTATGCAACAAAAATGAATCTTCTTTCTGTCCCTAACCCTTATTTATGTCCCTAACCCTTATTTTATTATCTTTATCAAATAAATTATGCACATTCTCTCAGCTAAATAATCCTCCACGATCAGATCTATCCATTTTCTCTCACCGGCCACCGGAAAATGGACGAATCCCGTCTGACCCGATTCAAAACCAGAATCCACATAACCGCGCTGGACGGAATCGTTAACGTCAACTCCCTTTTCACACTGGCAGTCTTCATCGGCCTAACATGGAACCCGGCCGACCCGACCAACAGTCTCATCGAGGACTCGGAATGCGCCGCCGGCCCAAAGATCGCCGAGAACCTCATCGCATTCCGCATTTACTCCTTCAACTCCTTTCTATTTTCTAGCCTCATCGCCTTGGGCCTGAAGCAAGTCATTCGCAGTGCGAAGAACTCATCTGAGTCCCACCGGCACGTTTTCACATTCGACCTGGCCCATATTAACAAAAGTCTACTCCGGGTCGGGTACTTGGTGTCGGTGGTGGGATCACTTTGCGGGTGCGGGTTCTTGATGATGGCGCTGGTGAATGTGGCTCAGATCAAGCTTGGGACACTAGCTTGCGGGAGCTCGCGTACTTATGGTGCTGTGGTTCCTCTTGTGATTTTAGTTCCTGTTGCACTTTTTATTTATGCTTGTTTTGTTTTGTATGCTTTGGATCTTCTTTCTGTCCCTAACCCTTATTTCTTCCTCACTTGGTCACGTGAGAAGTATAATTTCCTCCAAAACTGAGGTCTCATGCTCCCATGTACATATCATTATCCACATCAGATGAGAAAGCCACGTCAGAATTTTCCATCTACTCTGTTAGTCAATTTTAACGATTATTTAAAAATTAGAAAGTACGAGCACCAGATCACAACATTTTTCGAGTACAATCATCAGTTTGTAACTTTTTCCATTTCGGGTACGAAATTGTAAGTCGTGTCCTAGAACAGGTACCAAACACCTAAATAAAATCCCGCATGGCTCTTTCTTTATGCTACACCTCTTTAATTAATATGTAGTTTACTGAAAAAACCGCTTTTTGTAGCTCACCATATTTGTTTCATTAAAGATTTCACTGTTGTTAGACACAACATGGGTTATTATCTTTATGTTTCCTTTTCATATTTTAATGCAAAGGTCTTGGCCCACAGCTCTTGTAAGTAGTTACTTTCCTTATTTTGTTAAGCAACTGATGACCATAAGTCTTGTCTTAGAATTTAGCATCTCCATTAAGTAGGTATTCCCCTCTCAGGAATGATGGTGAATCTTGTTGTGCATAACAGTTATTTGAAAACCTGAATTTTTTTCTTCATATATTTGTTACTTGAAAACCTAAGTTTTTTTTCATCCCAAATATTGGTCTTTGGTCCTGATACTAGTATACTACTTTAATTTGTACTCGTATGAACTAAGCAATGTAATAGGCTAGCTTTTGTATTCATGCTGAAGCTTTTTTGGCTTGCCAATACTTTTTCCTACAGTTAAAGTGTCAATTAGAGAGCAGGTGATCATGCAACTTAGGGGGTTGTCTTTTATTTGGGTCCGTCGCACACTTATCCCTCTTGACCATTAATTGTAATATGATCCTGTTGTACCTGCTTTCTGCGCTGTTTCTCCCTATCAGACACATTAATACGTTATACATAAATTGGTTCCTGGCAAATCAAATCTAAATATTCTTTTTTCTCGAGGTTCATAGCTCTAATCAAGGTAACTTTATCTCAGGAATCTCTGGGGAGTGTTGCAATGCGCACAGACTGGACTGACGAGAAGCATAGTTTGTATCTAAAATCTATGGAAACATTATTTGTTGACCAATTGTATAATTCGTTGGATCTTCATGGCTCACGCTCACAGAAAGATTGCTCAGATCATAAATCCTCTAAGCAAATGCATGTCAGCACTCGTGTCCCTTCTGGACAGGTCTAAAATCTAATTGCTTTTGTTCTAGTGCCTACCCTCAGCATCTGTTTTCTGCTGTGAATCTTACTTTTACCAGAGCTAGTTTAATTGCCCATACTTATATGTTCTGATTTCTTGGGTTTCTTATTATTGTTCCGCCCTTCAGTTTAAGATTCTTAGAGATGGCTGTTGGGCAAAGATCAATTTCAGAAGAGGTGAATCTGCATTGAATAATGTCGATGAGTCTCGTGATCTTTCAGTAAACCCATGGATTCGACATTTCAGATCTGGAAGAAGTCACCAGAGTGTAACAAATTCTAGTCTACAAGGGAAAACTGCTGTGGCTGCTACAAATCGGTTTCTTGTGTCTCAGCCTCAGTTGTGCCGCTATGATTCAACTGACAGCAATACAGGTAGCTCGCACCTTCACTTGAATGTTTTGCCTGGAATATCCCTTTCCTTTGCATGATCATCAACAGTCTTTGTTGTGCATTTATGAATTTATTTTTCTTCATATACTCCCTTCGCTTCAAGTAGAGATTCATGTTTCAAAACGATGTGTAGGGCAAGGATTTTAGATGTGTCAATGACAAACTGAAACATTAACTTTTCATATTTTATTTTTCAAATTTTCATTTAGATGTTCAAGAATTATTTTGAAAAAAAAAACTATATTAAAAAGTATAGATCCCTAAATATGTGACATCGTAAAAAAAAATTCTGTGTCAATAGTACGGTGTTCAAGATGACTCTCAAGTTGTGGCAGAGGGATTACGAGTAAAAAAACACGCTTATACTGATTCTGGTATAATGACTTAGGAAAATGTAGGATAAAATCAAGCAAATAATGGAGATCTTTGGAGAAACTTTACACACGGAAGAGGAAGAGGAAGAGGAAGAGGAAGAGGAAGAGGAGGAAGAGGAAGAGGAAGAGGAAGAGGAAGAAGGGGGGGGGGGTAAGGGAAGGATTATGTGTGAAGTGAATGGACTGCAACTTCTTCTGTTCAGTTGATAAACGGTAGAAGGGGGGGGGGGTAAGGGAAGGATTATGTGTGAAGTGAATGGACTGCAACTTCTTCTGTTCAGTTGATAAACGGTTGTATTAATCACTCCAATTTTAGGTTCAAGTATTTCTGTCCTTTTGAGTGACGTGAATGCAGGAACCTTTGCGTCCTAAATTTTACACTACTTGTCTGAAGGCTGTAATTTGAGTCCAAGTGTGGGCAATGTGACATTGTTGTTCATAATATCATCATTAATTTAAAGGGAAGATTCCAATTTGTTTCTACTTATTGGATGTCACCACAAAGCATGCACAGATGATCAAATGTTACCTAGCTTATATATCTATCTATTTTCATTTTCAAGTATTGAATGGTTCCCACATATTTTGGCCCTTGCAGAGGTGACAGATCAAAATTTCGTTGATGAAGATCTTGAAAAGGAAGTGGCAAGCCATACGTGCAACATTAAAAAGATGAAAACTTCTGCCGTTGTTAGTTCAAGCAATGATCAAGTAATGTGTTGAAATTATTTATCTACACATAAATCATATATTATGATATTATATGCTTATTGCTCTATTGCCAAATGTTCTTTCAGGTTGTCCCATACAGAGAGTTCCCCATGACAGAAGATGTTGGGAAAATATGTTCTTCTCCGAAGGAGTAAATTTTCCGATCATTGCATGGAGATGACCCCATGATTAGACATTGACCAAATTTATCCTTTTTACTCGAGAAGATTCGGTTGGATTTAAAATCTTATTTATTTATTTATTTAATGTTTATTTATTTATGTGGGACATTTATTTATTAATAAAAGTAGATCATTCATTATATGGTCGATAAGTTTGTTTTTATAAATTTTTATATTATATTATATATGTATATATATATATATATATATATATATATATATATATATATTATGATTTTTGTGTATAAATAAATGTGTATAGCTTATGATGATGTGGAGATATATTATATTATAGGTTATATTTACTTAAATCGCGATGATTTATTTTGATCATTAAAGTTAGGCTTTTAATTAAAATATTATTGTATTAATGGTGTGTATTAAACTAATCATTTCACATAAATACTAATTTGTGAAAATTTTTAATTTTAAAATAATAATAGATTTAATATTGTTATATATTAATTTGATGTGCTAATAAGTGAGATTATATTGTGTTAATTAATCTCTCAGAATGTCGATTAATATATTTTATTAATATTAGAAATATTATTATTGCCAAATTATTTTCAAGATTTTTTATAAGATAATTTATCAGTGATCATATAATGTCGATCGAGACTTTAATATTTATTATTAAAAGATTTGATTTAATCATTAAATCAATTTATGATCAAATTAAGATAAATTATAGACTTATGAAATTAGTTTACATGTATTGGGATTATATTAATTCTGAAATATTTATGTACATCTATAGAGAAAATATTTACAGTTTATTAGTAAAGGGTTTATTCAATTAATTCTTGAATTAAAATGCAATTGCAATTATTTAGTAAAATTAATTGTAATTAATATTTATTTTGAATATTATTATTAAATAATAATATCTAGATAATATTGGAGTCAGAAAAGTAATCCATTAGGATCTCCTTCATATCTTAATATGGACCACATTCATAAGAGAGAATAACGATCCATATTATTATATATATCATTGATCAGAAACGTACTTGATACTTATTTTATGAAAAAATTACCAAATTTTGTATTCTCTCTTTCAATCTAGGAAAAACACAGGTAGAGTATTTTTTCCAGAAGGGTGCTTTAGAAGCCACACTTCATATTCAACATAAGGGAAGATCTTGAGGATACTAGAGATTGTAAGGATTTTCAAAACGTGTTAATCCAACCAATCACTAGATAACAAATTCATACTCTAGATACATGGTATATATATTTGTTATTTCGCATAAAATCATAAGGATGATCCTGATTTATTTATTTTTGAAAAAAAAACTAATTTTGAAATATTTGTATGTAAATTGGGTTGGATGTAAAGAACTTTCGAATTATCTAATCTTCAATATTTATTTTATGTGAATTATTTTATTTCATAAGTAATATATGAATAAATTAAATAAATAAAAATTTAAGTGAGTGATGGATAAAATTCCACAGCCTCCATTATATATTTATAGTTATGATAATTAATATGTTTTCTACGAAAAATATTAGTGATCAGGATAACAAGTATAGATACCCTCATGGAATATGAGTTTATTAACATAATAGTATAAATATACTTTTCCTACGAAGATATATTTTGAAACTATGAATATTTTATGAACTCTAATATGATGATATACACTTGATAGATAGATTAATAATTTTTCCCTACAGAAATGTTGTTTATTAATACTCTTGAAGGCTAAATAATATAAGTATGTTATTTTCTTTGATAAGAGTTAACTAGAAAAAAAAATAATGACAATTTAAAATAATTGTCTTTATCTACATATGAACATTATTTAAAAATTAAGATACCTTTGTTAAAATTAATGGATTGATTAAAATATGCATTACTTTACTTGATAATGGTCATATGAATGATGTATGTATATTTATTTTTATTTTAGATAGCATGTATGTATTCAATTCAATCTTAATCATTCTAAATGAGAACCAACTGACTGACCTTAATTATGTTGATTGGAAAATGAATTTAGACATTGTTCTTACTGCTCCGGAATATTATAAATTTGTGCTTACTGATCATTGTCTTGAGGCACCTAAAGCAAATGCTCATCGTGTTGTTAAAGAAGCACATGCAAAATGGGTAAAAGCTGATGATATGGCTAAATGTTACATCTTGGTCTTTTTATCCAATATTTTGCAGCATCAACATATGGACGTTCCAACTGCTAGGACCATGATAGAATCTTTGCATTGTATGTTCGTGCCATAAGGAAGAGTATTATGAAGTCTCTTGTGGAAGAAAAAATTAGTTGAGGGAACTCTAGTGGGTGAACATTGCCTCAAGTTTATATATCGCTTTAGCAAGCTAGAGGCCCTCAGAGCAAATGTCGAAGCGGATAAGCAGATTGTCATGTTGTTGTAGTCATTGCCTAATACTTTTAAAAATTTCAGGGTTAACTACAATACGGGACAATTTCATTATACTCTCCTAGAGTTAACGAAACAGCTTCAATTGGCCCAAGGTATTCTAATACCTAAGCCAGTTGTCCATATAGCTGAGGCTAATGTTGTTAAGGCTAAGGTTAGCAAGAAAAAGAAACCAAATAAAGGGAGTTGGAAAGAAACACAGTCAATGTGAGGTTAAGCCCAAAGGAAATTATTTTTACTGTGCTGAAAAAGGACACTAGAATCGCAATTGTCCATCATTCCTTGAGAAGGTAAATAACAAGGGTAAATTTTGAACTTTACTAGTTAAATCATGTTTATTGACGATTTCTACGGAATCTTGGTGCATAGATTCTGGAGTCACTAATCATATTTGCATTACTTTGCAGGAGTTCCAGGAGTTTAGAAGGCTAGGTGAAGGGAAATTTATCTACAGTTTATATCAGATGCAACACTTGTAGCAGTAACATAGGAATAGTTTATTTATACTTTTCTATTGATTGGAGTTTATACTTGAATAATGTATTTTATGTACCAAACGCTCGTAGAAATTTAATTTCGGTTTCTTGTTTATTTAAGCAAGGGTTGTGACACCTTTAAATTCGGGTACTTCAATTCCCACGGAATTTGGTGTTCACTGTCCAAACATCATGTATTTATCTACCCATAATAAATGAAAAACCATAAATAGATAGAAATAAATCCTCGTTACAACATCTGAATGTAAATACATCAATCCCAGGTCATACTAACCTTAAATCTCAAATACGGAAGCATACCAAATAATAAGTCTTACACAACATTAACATAAGTCTGAAACATAAATATCTCAAATAAACAACAAGTCTTCATCACTTGTTGACTTTGCTAGAAGAAGGCTCGTCGGACCTTTCGTTCTTAACTGCAATGTTATTATTAGGCAAGAGTGAGCACGATTGTCCACAAGTATAATAATATAACAATAAAATAATAACATGCGAGTGAATCAAAGACTTCTGAAATAAGAAACTCGACTTTTGAATCAAGAATGAATAATAAGAATCAAAAGAACTTCTGAGGGTCATAAGACCTTGAACTACGTCCTAGGTTGTCAAGTGTTTATACTTGAAACTTTTAACAGTTATAAGACTATGGACTCTTCTTCTCGTACTTAGGGGGATCAACCCTTAGTACCATACTGTTCACAATATCTTAATGCTAAAGCATAAGTAATCCCCTATAACAGGGTTGTTCACCTCAGTTTGACATTAGAGTCCGCACCAAAGGAAGTTTGGTTTGGATAAGCTTAACAATGATTTTAAATTTTTGAACGTTCGTCAACTCTAGACTAGTTGAATCAATAAGGATTCGATAGTCTTATAAGGTTCAACAATAATTGATATTCAAGTTGAATAATAAAACTCAAAAGGTATACAATCGAATAAGTATTGTATAACAGGAATCATGCTTTTAAAGAATGATAACATCTAATATGAAATCTTGAACTTGAACAATAATAAACAAGATAGAATAAAGAACTTGCTTTATACAAAGAAAAAAGGTTTAGAAACTTATCTCGTGCGTAGGCTAAACGATAACTACTCTCATTCACACTGCTCATTACCATCATTCACATATACATGAATGAAATCTCAAATATTAAGTTTAAACAATATCATATCATCTCATGGACATCATTTTTTTTAATGTGGTTTAACCAGGTACAAAACATAGTAATTATAAGGTCACAAGACCTTTTCTAATTTATTTTTTTAATTATCTTATTATATTGTCTATTAGTCACACTTTCACTTAATTATTTAATATAAAATCTATTTTATTTAACAAATCATTACCCTTCGAATTTAATTACTTAATTAAATTAGAATATTTTCATTCCCTCACTATTATTACACTCGAATAAATTATTCCATAATAATTTTCATCGAATATTTATTTTATCCCATAAATATTTCAACTAAAATATTTATTTTATTTGATAAATATTTAAATAATAATTTCCATTGAATATTTATTTTATTCTATAAATATTTCAACTAAAATATTCATTTTATTTTATAAATATTTTAATAATAATTTCAATCGAATATTTATTTATTTCATAAATATTTCAACTAAAATATTCATTTTATTTTATAAATATTTTAATAATAATTTCCATCAAATATTTATTTTATTTCATAAATATTTCAACTAAAATATTCATTTTATTTGTTAAAAATTTTAATTAATTAATTAATTTTTATTTATTTATTTTTATTTTTATTACTTATTTTTATATTTTTTTGCCGCCGGGGCGAGGTAATTTAGCTTGGTAACGCCCGCCGGGACGGGGCTACCCAGATTCAGTTTCTATAGTTCACGAATAACCTAGAACAAGGCTAATTTAGGCCAAAATCTCACACAAACAATGAATACAGTTTCAACCATATGTTCTAAACTTGAAGTTCGTGAAGAACACAGAACATGGCCAATTTAGGCCAAAACTTCACATACACAACGAAAATAATTTCACCCATATATTCTAAACTGAACATAAACATTTAATGATATTCTTAGCACACTTTTAACATCTTGAGTCATATAAGCAACAAGATTTAAAGTCATAATTTTTATGTTCTTACTATTTTTCAAAGTTTCGTCAAATTTCATGAAATCACAAATCACATGTGACGCTCCCAAAATAGGTATACATCACCTATTCTGAGTCGCCAAATATATGGTATAAAATTTAAATACAAACTTCATTATACAATACGACAAAAACGTAGCTGAGAGTTTTTACACGAATATTGTCTAGTAAACAATATTCAAACTCAAATGGAGTCCTCATTACAATTATTATCACACTATTTTATAAAATAGTGAGGACTACTACAACCACTAACTCGGACCATCACTCCGTTCCCCGACTAGTCCCGGCTACGTTCTCATTTCTTGAAGAGAACAATGAAAATAAAAGGGTGAGCTCAACTAGCCCAGTAAGAAATATTATGACTAAGATAATGCAGAATAAATTATCGTTAGCCTTCAACAGTGTTAAACTGATAAAATATAATAAACATCAAGTTTAACTGCAGCGGAACAAGCAATCCATTAAAAGAGTCAAGTAGAGCGTGATATCTACTATCCTCTATGATTTAAAAAGATTATCATAAATTTTATCGCTGAGACTCAACTTAATAAATAATCTACATCATCGAATCATCCCTGCACTATAGGCCAATGATATTCATTAGTATCACGTCCACGAATTATCCATGCACTACGGACTAAAGATATTCGTGTAATCATCAATGGTCATGATCATGTCAACAACTGTCCATTAATGCTCTACGGGCCAATGAGGATATTTACCACATCATTTGTAACATTACAGGTCATAATTACACCGAATGATCCTTGGTCATAATCATACCGATCAACAATCCATCTATACACTACGGGCCAAAGATGACTTTCATAACAATATAAGCATGAGGATTATGACAATGATATAAGAATTCAATTAAATGAAAGCGAATGATAAATTTTAAAGATTTATAATTTAATTTATCCAGAATTTTAAAAATATCCAAATTGTCAACATGATACTGCTTTGTGGAGTAAAATTCAAGAATAATATTGTACCAAAAATGATTTGGACCGAAGCGAAATTAATTTTTGTCATAAATAGTATTCCGGGTGAATAGTACCCTGGTGAATAGTATCACGTGAATAGTACTTCGGGAATAGTATCCCGTGAATAATACTCCGGCATGAAAAAGTTAAAACTTATCAAGAATGTTCAGAATAATATTTTCATGAAAAGATACTGGATGAAGCGCAAATTTTAAGGATATTCTATTAATTTCATGGAGTATAGAAGTCAAAACTTAACAAAATGAGTGTAAAATTCTGAATCTGAAACGAAATAATATTATTTACATACTACAGAGTATGGAAGAAAATATTATTTCATACGAATATTGAACAAAAATAATATCCCTTACCTTAAAAAGGAGAGTATTTCAACTGGTATATCGGGTATATTCTTGAAGAAAACTTTCACTATTTTCTACGTTCAAAGCTTCCTTAAACTATAAGGAAATACGCTCAATATTATAGAAGAAGAATTCTCTGATTCTGGTGTGATTTTCAATTCTAACTAAGTATCCTATTTATAGGAGAATGGAAATGATACTATTTAAAATTAGAAATCACGGACTGCAAAGTTTTCTTCACGGGCGCCGAATCCGTCGGCTAAAATTTTTTAATGTTACTATGCAGGTACTATACATAATAAAATATAATATATTTTATTTTTCATATAAAGCTAAACTTACTATATTATATATATATATATATATATATATATATATATATATATATATATATATATATATGGGGTATATGGCTGTACACAGCCTTGTAAACTTTTTGTTTACACAGTATATTAAAATGACGTCGTATTAAGCTATTTGTTCTAAAATCAAACACGGATCCAGCTCTCCTCTCCCGAATCAAAACTTGCGCATAAGGGCTCTACTCTTCTCTACTACCAAACACGGTTCCATTTGCTCTGATTCTGTACTCTTCTATATTCCATTTTCTCTGATTCTCTCTCCTAGGGTTTGCCCAAGCTTTTGCTTCAATTCTCCCAGACTTTGCTTCAATTATTTTACAGAATTCATCATGTTCATTTCAAAAAATTCGTTACGGATTTGTTTGGCTTCCTTTCAATTACTATGAAGTGCTTTCATTTCACCAACGAAGACGCGAGAGATGACGAGGACGATGTCGTTTCGAGGTCGTCCAAAGTGTCCTGAGTTTGGTCCCTGAGCTTAGCTTCAAGCTCTATCGATACTCGGTGATCTGAGCTGTACTCGGACTCCAAGGACTTTACTGAGTCGTTCTGCGAGTTATTAAGTCAGCGGAGGGCAAATGATCTGCGGATTTTGACGTTTGCCGAGTTGAAATCTGCGACGAGAGGGTTTAGTCGAGCTCTAATGATCGGAGAGGGAGGGTTTGGTTCCGTTTACAGAGGAGAAGTTATGGTTTCGGATGATAGTGATTCGAAATTGGATGCTGCTATTAAACAGTTGAATCGCAATGGTTTCAAGGCATGCCCTTCTCACTTTGTCTCTCTATATATTCATTTGTATAATGTGTTTTATAAATTTTTGTTATTCAATGCATTGAGATATTTCTTGTACTCCCTTTGTTGATGTTACCAATTTGCAAAATCTTAAAATTCAAATTCAAATTGTAATTTAAATTTATTTGGATTTTCAAAATGAGATTTTGTACTTGGTACTTATTAAATAGTTTCCAATATTGGTTATTATATTAATCAAAATCAAATAAACTAAAATCAGTCTTAAATGTCAGGATTTTGTAAATTTGACTCTGAAAAAAGGAAGTAGAAAACATTATTGTCCAAATCAGTTCCTTTCTTTTGCTAGTCCAAAATCAGCTCTTAATCTATTTTTTTATGTTTCCTCCTGGTATATTTTGGAAGGATGGTTTCATCTTTGGGCAGAATATAACTTAGTTTTGTTAGAGTAAATAAGTTTTATATTTTGTTACTTTCATGTTCAAGCTTTTAGAGTATCTGATAAGTTCTGTAATTTCAGAACAAAGAAAGCACAAATGAACTGTATATTCTTATTGCTTAGAAATGAAGTTTTACAAGATACTTAGCTATTTATAGTAGCTGATTTAGGTCTATACATACACTAAACGAGCATACATACATTGAAATGAGCAGGAAATCTTGTAAGAAACTCTAACAACATACATTGACAGCTGGACTTATACTACTAACTGGAAATACATTCACAATGCTAAAGCTACCTAACTAGGATAATTGAGCTGTATCACAGTAGCCAACTTATGCTAAGCATTTCTTGGGTGTAATCAAGCATCCAAATCTTGTCAAGTTGGTGGGATATTGTGCAGAAGATGATGAAAGAGGTGTTCAACAGAATCCATACCGGAGTGCAGTGGGGTATCTATGATGCTTTCAAAGTTTTTGTTGGCCTGTAAGTTCTTTTCACTGTATTTGTTGATTTGCTATTTCCCAACTTTTCAAATTTGTTCTTCTATTTAATGTGCAAGCCCTGAGTTTTTTTTAAAATTCTAAAAGCAAATTCATTTTATTGGCTCATCTCTATTCCATGGTCATTTTGGGGAAAACCTTTTAGGGATTTTTGTTTTGTTTATAATGGACTTTGTGATGTTTGTAGGTCAACTAATGGTGGTGCTCAGCCTCCTGCGCCAGCCAAAGCATGAATTTTGTGCTAAGGATTGTCAAATACAAACTCTTGTTACCTGTAAAAAAGGTTCAAGAAAGCTCTATTTGAAGACCAATATTTTAGGGTAGCGTCGCTTGCTAGCGTATAATTTTTTTCTGGTAGGAATTGTATTCTTCCTCAGAAAAGGCCTTATTTTTGCAGTTGTAATTGATTCTTTGAAGGATGTTCATAATTATTATAGATAAAAGGAGTATATTTATATTTCATCCCTACGATATGAGGAAATGAAACTAAATATAGGACCACGACATTGTAATCATGGTTTCCTTAAATTGTGGAATTAACATTTCAAATTCTCATTATTGGATCATATTGCAGTCTATTATTTATGGTTGCACCAGCAATCATAGAATAGATAAAACGCTTGGCATTTAAGTTTTAAAACTTAAGCCTAATACCTCATATGAGGGATGTTGAGATGATTGCACTCCATTAAATGGATAATGCTGGTTTGCTAAAAACTAAAACAGAGTTCGGAACTCCATGAATGCTATGAAACTCCGATGCCAAGGAATACTTCTTATTAAGAATAAGGAACTGAAAATAATAAACCAAAATTTGTATTGCCACAGCTAAGTATTCCAGATAAAATGAAGAATTATATCAGTTTTTTCTTGTCCCAAAAAAAATAAATGAAGAGAAATACAGCAAACTAAATGAATTTTTCTCATGATGATTACTTTTAATATAGGGTATATGACTATATGGTATCAAATAAAACCCTTGCAAATACATGCCGAACTTCCTGCAGACTACCTAAAGTTAACAATTCATTATCAATCTTTACTAGCTTGCTTTGCTATAAATCCCTCTCTATTTCCCTCTTCAACGCATTCAAATATCTTGCACACCCTCAAATATAGTTCGAGTGGGATAAAGACCTGCAAAAACGAAAGCAGACAATGATAAGGCTGAGAGTTCGATTCCTATCCGGACTGTATTTGAGGGTGTGCAAGATATTTAAATGCGTTGAAGAGGGAAAGAGGGAAAGAGGGAAAGAGAGAAAAATTTATAGCAAAGCAAGCTAGTAATTTTTTTTCTTCCTAATGTTAGTTGAAGAGCTAGCTGGACAAAGGAGAAAGATGCTCTGTTTGCCTGTGTGAATTTCAAGCTAGAAGGTTATACCTTCAAGATTCTAGCTTAGTGAAGGCTGTTACTTTTTGTGTTTTATTATTTTGTTAGAAAAATGATCTTTTTTCTTCAAGAACAAGAGATAAATCATCATGGGTCTGGTATTTTATTGTCTTACTAAATTTTCTACGAACAATTTAATAGACCCTTAATCCCCTTTGTTTATTTATTTTTACCCCCAATTTTGGTTGAAGATCTTTTTTCCACAAGATGCAGAATTTTCCATTATGGTTGATAAAATCCTCTCTATTTTGTTCTAGTCTTTGTATCGTGTGTTTAGGATAATTTGCTAAGGTACTTAATTCAGCAGTTTGTTTGCCAATTTGAAATCAGTAAATGGGTAAACATAGTAGTTTTAGTTGTGCTTATGTTTCACATATCTTTGCAACTTTGATTGAAGAATTTGCTTTATTCCAATATACTCCTTTTATCTATAATAATTATGAACATCCTTCAAAGAATCAATTACAACTAAAATATTGGTCTTCAAATAGAGCTTTCTTGAACTTTTTTTACAGGTAACTCAAAATCTCAATCACTAACTTTTCATTATAGAACTGTTCAGTGAACGTTAGCCATGTCACCATTGGCAGCCCAGCAGAAATTCCTTCCAGAGTTGAATTCCACCCGCAATGAGTCACAAAACCACCAACAACTTTATGATCAAGAATAAGTACTTGTTGTGCCCAGCCCCTTATAATTAGGCCCTTCCCTTCTATTCTCTCCTCAAATCCTTCGGGCATCCACTTCTCTTTTTCATCTTCATTTTCCCCTTTCCTCACAACCTAGATGAATTGCTGCCCAGAAGCTTCAAGTCCCATCGCTAACTCGTATAATTGAGAAGAAGGGAAGTTGCAGACACTTACAAAATATACGTAGATAACCGAATGGGGGTTCTTCAAGTCCAGACATTTCAAGCATTCAAACTCATCAATGGCCGGTTTCTTGCCTCTTTCTGCTTTATCTTCAACTCCCCTGTTGCATAATGAAACCGGACCTACATGTCATGCCTTCATATTCAACACAGAAATGCTTATATTCAAAACCAAAATAGTATATGCACGTGTGATTGCATATACAAATGTGATTGTATATAAATTAACTTAAAAAACAAGAATATATCTTCAACAAGTATCAACAGAAGCTGCCAACATAAAACCATAACATTCTTGTTACCCAACGAATGACAGATTTAATATTACTCGTAAGTGTGACAAAGAAATCTACCCATAAGGTGGTCCAACTCTTCTTCCGAGTCAACAAATATATAAGAAAATCTCTCCAAGTAAAATATATAATAAATCCATGAACACACAATTTTAAAGAGTCGTTATCAAACAAAACCAGTTGAACAATCTCTGAAGCAATTTATAACAAAAAAAAATCTACAAAACGAACATAAAAGCAAACGAAAAGATAGTACATAATAAATTATTCAGCGAACAGACAGAAGAAACGAGGTAAAGGGAGGATAAGAATAGAGGGAATCGGGAATATTTTGGAGGTTTTGGAGAGAGAAAGTGAAAGAGGTGTTTCTCATGAAATTACAACTCATTCTCAAATAATAACACTCCATAACAGCAGAACAAATGTGCTCTGCTTTCTATTTTTAACACAACCCACTATAACCCAGAACAATATTCATAAATCAAAAAGTTGTCTATCAACACAAACAAATCTGCAGATTCTAGGGTTTGGCCCTCAAAAAATATTAGCCCTAAAAGGTTCAATTTTTCAAAACCAAAACACAAAATATAAAACAAAAGGCCTAATTCAGCACTAAAAGCAAGAAAATCCATCTACCCATATCTAATTTTGTTACCTTGCAATGAATCGAAGTATTTGTCGCGAGGAGATGGGAAGCCTAAGCGAGGAGATGGTCGACAAGCGAGGAGATGGGCGAGCTGGGAGATGGGAAGAGCAAGAAAGAGGCAACTAGGAGAGTAGGAGAGAGGCAGATGGGTTTGTTTAAGTCGAGGAGAGAGAAGAAATAAGAGGCAGATGCGCGTTTTTTTTGTTTAAGTCAAAACGACGTCGTTTTTGACTTACTGTGTAAAAAAATTTGCACAACTGTGCATACCCATTTTCCCATATATATATATATATATATATATATATACCTATGAACCTTTCCCCTAACATTTCATTTTTCCTCACCCATTTCATATAATTCGTGGGCCCCACCACTCATATATATATATATATATATATATATATATATATATATATAGGGAGAGGATCAAGAGTAGAACTCTTAAGTAGTAGAACTCCCTTAAATAATAGAATTGTATCAAAACGACGTAGTTTTGATAAGACGCGGTGGCATTTTTGTAAATACGCGGTGACATGGTATTTACAAAAATACCACCGCGTCTTATCAAAACTACGTCGTTTTGATACAATTCTATTATTTAAGGGAGTTCTACTACTTAAGAGTTCTACTCTTGATCCTTTCTGTATATATATATATATATATATATATATATATATATATATATATATATATATATAAGGAGGATCTAAAGAGGACCAAAAGAACGGACCAAGGAGCGGACCAAGGCAAAAACACGCGGGTTTCAGGGTCTGGGTCGCAAAAACATGCAGGTTGACCCTGAAACCCGCGTGTTTTTGCTTTGGTCCGCTCTTTGGTCCATTCTTTTGGTCCGCTTTAGATCCTCCCTATATATATATATATATATATATATATATATATATATATATATATACTAAATAATTTTCTACCGATTATTTTGAAAAATAGGTAAGTGGGAGTCCAAATAATACGCCAAAATTTACAACAAATACTTCATAAAAATCTCCTCAATATTTTTAACAACATTTATTCATCATTATTATAGCCCGTAATATTAATAACCAGATCGTTTCCAGGAAAGAAGGGGCTTTCCGATAAGGATTTCTCTCTATTGGCGCGCAATTTGGTGACCAAACCCCTTTTCTCTACAGAACTTTCTAGACATTGTTAATTATGTAAATAATAATATGAATACTTGTCATCTCAATTATTAATTTAATAATATAGAAAATATCGACAATAATTGAATCAAATAACGTGAGATACTATGCAGCAATTACTATAGCAATAATTGAGTATAACTGAGTGACTTTTCACGTAAGCATCAATAATCAATACCGTGTGCTACTATGCAACTACGCGTATTACTGTACTTTTCATCACTGGGTATTTCAACAGTTAACGGTAAAACTTCCGCCGTTACTTTTATAAAAAGATATTTCTATCGTTTTCTAGCTCCGACAATAATTCCGTTGTGGGGTCCACCAATGATTGTGCCGTCGTACGAATATTCCCGGTTAAAACGAATATTCCCCGACTAATCGAATATTTTATAACAACTTGCTTACTTTGAAAAATTTATAAATATTACCCACAACTATAACATTATATCAAATCCACACCATAATATTCAAAAATATAATTCGATAAAAATTAATCTTTATTTATGAAAGTTGGGGTCTTACATCACAGATTTGTTATAACACCAAATCAGTCCGTTTAACTTTTGTTCTTTTCGTTTTTACATGTATAAACATAATCAATTATCAATTTACAGATTTCAACATGGATTGAACACAATTTTTGATTCTAAAATCAGCCTTTTTGTACTTTTATAACAAAACTCAAATTTCTTTTGTAAAACATGGTTTCATGAATCAATTCATACAAAAAATCATTTTCAACCCACATATAACATATTATATCTATTAAACAACATAAACATTTATTATTCTAACAAATCATCAATCAAAACTCAGATTTTGACTTCAAAATCATATATTATTATTATAAACTTAAAAACCCTCTTTTTAAACCAAAGTACACGGATTAATTCACCCCAAAATCATTTATAAACATTATATATTAGATTATTCATGCATATAACAATTTATAATAATTTTTCAACAATTATTCATGAAAATTCCAATTACAGAAAGCTAAAAGCCAATTTTCATGAAAAGTTCCTAAGTACGTAAATTAAAGTTTGGGTTAAAGAGATTACCCTGCTAGTTTGTGTATATGATTCAAAGATGATGAAGTTCTCTTTTTCTTCTTCAATTCACACTTTCTCCCAATTTTCTCTCTAACTCTCTCTGTATTTCTCTAAGTTAGGTTTTAGGAAAATGTACGTAATGAAATGAAAGGAGAACTGATATAACTTGCGCATACTGGCATTGTGTCGTGGTCGGTTAATCCTTTAATGTGTTAACTGGTCAACTCCTCTTAGGGCCATGTTTGGCTAACCTTAAAGGCTCTGTCCCACTTAATTTAATTAAACTCCTATTAAATAGTTTAGTAACGTCACACTTATTTAAGAAATTAATCAAATATCTTATTTAATTTAATTAAATAAAATAGAATAATTTCACATTAGATCACATAGTCACATAATTAAATTCTCATTTATTAATTATAACACATAATTTATATTCTCAATAAATCTCCAATTAATTATTTAATTAATTAGAGCAACATTAAAATTATTTGACAACTCATTTAATTTAATAATCTCAATTAAATTCATACTTTGAATAATAAGTTCTCTACATTAATTTAATAAATGTAACACATATAATTAAATTAATCTACCATAAATTCATCAATTAATTATTTAACCAGTAATTAAATCATCGAAAAATATTTATTTAATTCACTAAATATTCAAATTAAATTACAAAAATCTCGTTCGTCGCAAGGGTACTCGGTGCTTTTTAATAATAAAGTTGTTATAAAGAAAAATTCTATTTTTCTTTGTGATGTTACATTATTGGATAATTTATATATTTTCACTTCTGCTACAAGTACACTGTAAAATACTGAAATTAATAATAACATATCTAAGAAAATAATTTTTTTTCCAGCAAATAAAACTTATTTATGACACTTACGTTTAGGTTATATTAATCTAAACAGGATCCAAAAAGTGGTAAATGATGGATCGTTAAGTTTTCTTAAAGTTAATTTTTATCTAGTCTGCGAATCTTGTATAGAGGGTAAAATGACTAAAGGATCTTTTAAAGTAAAAGGAGATAGAGTAATAGAAAAGTTAGATTAGGTTCATACTGATGTATGTGTTCTATTGACATTGAAAGCTAAAGGAGGTTATGAGTATTTTATCACATTTACTGATGATTACTCAATATTTGGCTATTTATACCTAATGCATCATAAGTTTGAAACTTTCTAAAAATTTAAAGAGTTTCAGGTAAAAGTTGAAGAACGAATGGGTAAATACATAAAGACCCTTCAATCTGATTGAGGTGGTGAATACCTTCTTACAGAATTCGAGAATTACATGTCTTAAAATGGAATAGTATTACAGTTGTCTGCACTTAGGACTCCTCAGCAAAATTGTGTAGATCTATAAAGAGTTATTCTACACTACCTATATCTTTTTTGGGATATACTTTACAATCGAGGATGTACTTATTGAATATATATTGTTTCCTCTAAATCAATTCCAAAAACATCATTAGAATTGTGGTCAGGACGTAAGCCTAGCTTGAAACACATTCATATATGGGGTTGTCTTGCACATATGCGAAAAATGAAAATAGATTTAGATAAATTAAGAACAAGATCAGAAGTATGTTTGTTTGTAGGATATCCAAAAGTGACAAATAGTGGACTATTTTATAGCCCAAAAAATCATAAGGTATTTGTGAGTGGAAATGCAACTTTTCTGGAAAAGGATTATATGATGAAATATAAGTCAAGTAGTAGAATTGTCTTAGAGAAAATTTTTGAAGATTCTTCTCTGTAATCAACACCAAAACTTGATAAACAAGTAATTACACTACAAGTCATAATACCTGAATCTAACTCAGGAGAGCCTCATCGTAGTGGCAGGACTTCTAAACCCACACAAAGGCTTACTCTTTTAGGTGAGTCTATTGAGATTTTCTCAGATGATTTAGATTCAGATCCCATTAGCTATAATGAGACACTTGTTGATAGAAATGTTAATCTATGGCAAGAAGAAATGAAACAAGAAATGAAGTCTATGTATTCTAATAAAGTCTAAAAACTTGTAGATGCGCCTAATGAAGTAAAACCTATTAGGTGCAAGTGGATCTACAAGATAAAGATGGGTGGATAGGAAGATTCAAAACTATAAATTTAGGTTTATTGTGAAAGGATATATTAAAAAAGAATGCATTAACTTCGATGATACTCTTTCATCGGTGGCAAAACTTAAATCCATCAAAATCTTCTTATTTATAATTGCATATCTTGACTACGAGATATAACAAATTCATGTCAACATAGCGTTTCTTAATGACTATCTTGAGGAAAACATTTACTTACATGTATCAACGAAATGGTTTCATGGTTAAAGGCCAAGCAGAAATGGTTTGTACGTAAACTACATAAATTTATTTATGAGCTTAAACAAGCATCGAGATCATGGAATGTCAGATTTGATCAAGTAATTCAATAACTTAGATTTGAATAAAATCCCGAAGAGCCATGTGTTTATAAAAGAAGTGAAGGTAAATTGGTGGTATTCTTGGTTTTATATGTAGATAACATTCTATTGATTGAAAATTAATGACACGAGAATGTTATCTCAAGTTAAAATCTGGCTATCTAATCATTTTGACACGAAAGATTTGGGAGAAGCCAATTACATTATTGGGATCCAAGTTATCCGGGATCGTCAGAAAAGAATGTTGTGCCTTTCTCAAGTTGTGTATATAGATAAAATTCTGGTTAAGAATGTCATGCAGTATTCCAAAAGGGACTACTTCTGCGACGCCCCCAAAATAGGGTCCACACAATCTAATTTGGATCGCCAAAATACGTACTTCAACAATACATTCTCTTAATACAATGTCATATATAATACGACAATATCCATTCTCAAATTATTACAATATCGTATAAGATACGACAACACATATTACAAGTCTTTAACATGATTATTGCCACACTATTTAACAACATGGTGAAAACAACTATATACACTATCTCAGATCATCACTCCACACCCCGGCTAAACCCAACTAAACTCTCATTTCTTGAGAAAAATAATGGAACAAAAAGAAAAAGGGTGAGCTCAAATAACCCAGTAAAGAATATCATGACTGAGATAATGAAGAATATATTATCCTTAGCCTTCAACAGTGAAAAATCTGATAGAATATAATAGACAACAAGTTTTAGATCAACAACTGCAATGAAAATATTAAGCAACTAATTAGGAGAGTAAAATATATCATGATGTTCACAATCTTCTACAAATTAAAAGTTCACCATCAATATTTTATCCCTGTAACACCAATTAATATTTCTTGATCATAATCATGCAAATCAAGAGTTCATCTTTGCACTACTGGCCAAAGATATTTAATTGTTACACCAATGGTCATGATCATGCCAATCAAAAGTCCATCTTTGCACTACGGGCCAAAGAAAACACTTCACCACGTGTCCTTGCCATACCGACCAAAGACACTCAACAATCATATCGTCTTTACACCCATGACAAAGATATTCACCATAACTTGATTCTTTGATGATTAGTACAAATAACAGTGATATAAAGAATGAACATACTTTGTAAGAATTATAAGATAAAAGAATTAACATCTGAGATTTGATGTTTAATTTATCCGGAGTTCAATAATGATATCCAGAAATTCAATTATAGTCCAAGAACATGATAAATAAGATTTACAATTCAACTATCACGTGTAAAATGAAATAGAAAGATTCAGGTGAAAAGATATTAGATGAAGCACGTGTAAAGTGCAATAAGAAGATTCAGGTGAAAAGATATTAGATGAAGCACAAACTATGAAGGAAGTTCTAAATAGTTTAGGATTTTTCACCGTTTAATGAAAAAGTTATCGAGACAAATAACAATTTTTTACCATAATATGGAGTATGAAAGAAAATGATATCCCTTACCTCAATTAACAAGTGATTAGATGCTGCTTTCTATAAATTTTATCAACCTAAATATATTTATACTTTAATTAGTAACTATCACATATTGTGTACACTATCTCGTATATTATGAAATTATCAAAAGTGATTATATAGTATAAATTTGTGTAGTATACAGAATAAGCTTCAAAATAATATTTCAAAATAAAATTTTCCAAAGGAAGTTTTTGAAAATAACTCTTCTAAAGGAAGAATTAAACACCGTGTGATGTGTGTGAGTGTTTGACCAACTTTTATAGAAAATACTTACTTGAAAAATACTCGTACTCTTACTGATCTTCGCAAATACTCAAGATAAGTTAACACACTTAGAGAGAACTTACACTAAGAAATTTTTAGAGAGTGGAAGGAAGTATAAGCAAGGAAGTTATGAATTTTTTTTATGTTAAGCCTTCCTATTTATAGCCAAAATATCCCATATTTTATAAATATATTATTCATCCATTATCATTATCTTTAAACATAATGATTACCCATTTTCATCTATTATCTTTACTTTAAACCAAATAATTACCCATTATCTTTACTTTATTCAAAAAGAATAATCCATTATCAATATTTATTCGAAAAGATAAATCCATTATCAAAAAGATTATTCCATTATAATTATTTATTTAAAAAGATAAATCCATTATCAAAAAGATTATACTATTATCATCATTATTTATTCAAAAAGATAAATTCATTATCAAAAAAATTATTCCATTATAATTATTTATTCAAAAGGGTAAATCAATTATCAAAAAGATTATTCCATTATCATTATTTATTCAAAAAGATAAATCCATTACTACCATTGCTACGATGTCAGTTATTGGTTCAATAATATGAGATGTTGTAACCATTATTGTGACATCCCTAAATCCATGTGCTTGATATAGTGGACTAGTGCTCACTAATTTCTTCTGAGTATAATTATTATAGACTTACAATATTGACAACCAGATCGGTCCTAGGAAAGAGGGGGCCTTCCGTATAAACTACCCACAATTAAATAATCTCTTTCATTTACAGAACTTTCTAGACATTGTCAATAATGTTTATTAGTCAAATAATATCATATCAGATAAAATGAGTTAATGTGTCGTGTCAATTATAATAATATGAAATACTATGTATTTGCTATTGTGACAATTATTGAGTTAAATAATATGAAATATTTTGCAGTTGCTACTGTAATAATTATTGAATCAATAATATGAAGTACTGTGCAATACCGTATGATACTGTAGCATGTCGCGTGTCACTGTAGAATACATCGTGGTACTGTACTTTTATCACCAGATATTTAAACAGTAAAAAATGATAGTACCATTGACTATACTTTTTTTATTAAAAATGTTATTTATGTTGTTTTTTGCATTTGATAATATTTTGTTGTGGGGCCCACCAATGATTGGCTATTTCGGCGTTGTCGTACTTCTACCTAATATTCTTGACAAAACGAATATTCTCCAACGGAACGAATATTCACTGATATACTTTTATAATTTACACATATCACTCTTAACTTTAACCTTCAATTTAACCATTTAATGAATAGAATAATCATTATAAGAAAAATTGAATACTTTTATTTCATAAAATATGGGGTCTTACAACCTCCTCTCCTTATAAAATTTCATCCTCGAAATTTACGTACCTGGCATTTCGTCTTGCATTTCGAAAAGGTAAAAATATTTAGCTTTCATTTCAGATTCTAGTTCCTAGGTCATTTACTCTGTATCTTGGTTTCTTTACAAAATTTTGACTTGAGGTATAACCTTTGAGCGTAGAATTTGTCCCTTTTTATCTAAGATCTTGACAGGTACCTCTTTATATGTTAAATCATCTGCTAATAAATCTGGCTCCAACTTAATGATGTGATTTGGATACTTCACATACTTACGTAACATGGATATGTGAAAAATATTATGAATACGAGACATGTTTGGCGGAAGGACAAGTTTATAGGTCACAACTCCTATACGGTCGAGAATTTCAAATGGACCAATAAATCGAGGGTTGAGTTTTCCTCTTTTTTTCGAATCTCGTAACTCCTTTCCATGGAAAAATACGTAAAAATACATGATCTCCAACATTGAATTTTCGGTCCCTTCAATGAAGATCCGCATAACTCTTTTGTAGATCTTGAGCTGTTTGTATTCGTTGTCGAATTATTTGGATATTTTCTATTTTTATGCGCACTAATGTGGGTCCCAATAATTTTGCTTCTCCTACCTCACTCCAGCAGACTGGAGAGCGACATTTTTGTCCATACAAAGCCTTGAATGAGGCCATGCCTATACTTTCTTGATAACTGTTGTTGTAGAAGAATTCAACCAATGGTAAATATTTGTCCTAACTTCCTTTGAATCTAGTACAAAAAGTCTCAATAGATCTTCGAGAGTTTGAATTGTCCTTTCTGATTTTCCGTCCGTCTGGGATGATGTGCATAATTGAATCGTAGCTCAGTGCCAATAGCTTTTTGTAAGTTAATCTAAAATCGTGAAGTGAATCTAGGGTCTCGATCAGAAACTATGGACACTGGCATGCCATGCAATCTCACAATCTCACTTATGTATATATTGGAAAGACGTTCTAGTGAATAGTTTTCTCATATGGGTAAGAAATGAACGGACTTGGTCAATTTATCCACAATGACTGAAATTGCATCTAATCCTTGATAAACTTTGGGAAGACCTGTCACGAAATTCATATTAATGTGTTCACACTTCCATTCTGGGACTTCGAGTGGTTGCAATGGACCCTTAGGTACTTGATGCTCTTCCTTGACACGTTGACAAGTTAAACATCTTGAAATAAACTTCGCGATCTCTGTCTTCATGTTTCTCCACTAAAATGTATGTCGAAGGTCATGATACATTTTGGTACTTCCAGGGTGGATTGCGAACGGTGTGTTGTGTGCTTCCATCATAATTTTATGTTTCAATTCGAGGTCGTTAGGGACACAGAGTCAAGAATTAACTCGTAGTATCCCTTTCTCGTCGATTCTTGCTTCTAGAATAGCACCTTCTTGTACCTTCTTTATCATATTTATCAATTCTCTATCAGTAGCTTGAGTAGTTTTAATTTTATCGATTAAAAATGGTTCTACTCGTATATGCGCAATTTACATATTGGTCCCTGGTGTCTTTATCTCTATCTCTATCTTTTGTAAGTGGCACAAAATGATTTCCTATGTTGTTAGTATTAGGGGTGCTCAAAATTTTTAATTTTTTACCGAACCGGTTGATACCGATACCGATGGTACCAGTTTTTTTTGGTACCGGTTTTTAGGTATTTTAATATTTTTCGGTACCGGTAGCGGTAATGACTTTTTTGAATTCGGTAAAAACTGAAATACCGAAATACCGAAATTTAATAATATAATAATTGATAGTTAATGTTTTGTAATTTTATATATTAAATAATTTTTTTATATATTACAAGTTAGACAGTCTAAGTCTAACCGAATAACTCAAAGGCAAAGAAGATGTTGTATATTCATTCAATAACATTAGGCTTTTATTTAAAATCATAAGAAAAAATACAAATTATAATAGAAGATGTTGTATATTCATTCAATAATTTTTTTTATATATTAATAATTTCTATATATTCAATAATAGTTTTATTAATTTTTTATATATATTAATAATTTTTTGTAGTTTTATTTTATATATTAATTATTATTAATAGTTAATGATTTCTTAGTTTTTAAAAAAATTGTTAATATATAAAAAAATTTAATTAATTATTATTAATAATTATATATATTACCATGCGATATAACCGAAAACTGAACCAAAAAAATCGGTACTGATTTTGTACCGAACTGGTACCGAAACCGATAACTCGGTACCGGTTTCGGTTCTTGATTTTTTGATAATTTCGGATCGGGATCGGGATCGGTATCAGTTCGGTATTTTCGGTATCGGTTCGGTTTTTTACCGATGAGCACCCCTAGTTAGTATTACACTTGTACTCACATAAGATCTTCTACTTAATGCGTCAGCTACCACGTTCGCCTTTCTTGGGTGATACTGAATAGTGTGGTCGTAATCCTTTAATAGTTCAACCCTACGTTGTTTTCGCATATTGAGTTCTTTGTGAGTGAAAAAATATTTGAAGCTTTTGTGATCTGTAAAAATCTCTAATTTCTCTTCGTACAAGTAGTGTCTCCAGATCTTCAATACAAAAACGACTGCTGCCAACTCTAGATCATGAGTGGGGTAATTTTTCTCATAATATTTGAGTTGTCGGGAGGCATAAGCTAGAACTTTTTCGTTTTGCATAAGAACGCAACCTAAACCTCTGCCTGAAGCATGACTATAGATATAAAATCCTCCCGATCTTGATGGTATGGTTAGAACAGGGGCTGAAATAAGTCTACTCTTGAGTTCTTGGAAGCTCTTTTCGCATTACTCGTTCCATTCGAATTTTGTACATTGTCGAGTTAGCTGAGTTATTGGAGTAGCAATTCGAGAAAATCCTTTTACGAATCTCCGATAATAACCAGCTAATCCAAGAAAAATTCGTACTTAGGTTGCTCCCAGTTTAAAATCGCTTCAATATTCGCCGAATCAACCGATATTCCTTGTTTAGAAATCACATGACCAAGGAATGCTACTTCCTCAAGCCAGAAATCACACTTCTTCAACTTGGCATACAACTTATTCTCACGTAGCATTTGGAGTATCAATCTCAAGTGTTTTTCATGATCCTCGCGACTTTTAGAGTATATGAGGATGTCATCAATAATAACAACCACAAAATGATCCAAATATTCCTTTAATATTCGATTCGTCATGTCCATAAAAGCTGCAGAAGCATTGATTAATCCAAAAGGCATGATTAAGAACTCGTAATGCTCGTAGCGAGTTCTGAAGACAGTCTTAGGAATGTCATCAGTTTTAACCTTCAACTGATGATATCATGAACGAAGATCAATCTTTGAAAAGTATTGAGCACCTTGTAATTGATCAAACATGTAATCAATTCTAGGTAACGGGTACCTATTTTTGATGGTGACATGGTTCAACTCTCGATAATCAATACACAGTCTCATATTCCCATCATTCTTTTCACAAATAGAACAGGAGCACCCCAAGGATATGTACTCGGATGTATAAAACCAGAATCCAACAATTCTTGAAGTTGGGCTTTTAACTCTTGAAGTTCAACAGGTGCCATTCGGTGCGGGGCTTTGGAAATAGGTTTGGTACTGGTTTTTAGGTCAATACAAAATTCAATTTCACGGTTTGGGGGTAAGCCATGAAGTTTTTCAGGAAAAATGTCATAAAATTCATTAATAATGGGAATATCATTCAAGTCTGACGTATTTTTGTTCAAATAAGTGATATCGGCTAAGAAGGCATGACATTTGTTTTTCAATAAACGAATGGCTTTATGACTAGAAATAGCAGAAATTGATTTCAATGGTTTAGTTGCTTGAATTCGAGTAACAGGTTATTAGGAATATGAAAACTAATGATTTTCTAAAAGCAGTCAATTTTAGCATGATGGGTAGTCAACTAATCAATTCCTGGAATTACATCAAATTCATGCATTTCCAAAGAACTAAGATCAACGGGTAATGTGAGATTCTTGATTTGGACCAAACAGGATTTATAGACAATAGATGTAATGGATATTTCTCCTAGTGGGGTTTCAACTGATAAATCAGTCCAATTTTTCAGGAGTCAAGTTTAAACGTCGAGCACATGCAGGTAAAATAAAAGAGTGGGTAGTGCTAGTATCTAACAAGGTAGAGACTTCACAAGAGTTGATAAGTAGCTTACCCGTGATAACTTCGTTCGGGTTCCATGCTTTTTGGGACTGCAAGACAAAAGCTCTCCCCTGGACTACAGATTTTGTCTTATCCGTGCCAGCCTTTGGTGTCTTCATCACTGCAGGACTTGATTTTGCTACAGGATAAAATCGAGCTGTATGACCTTCCTTTACACAACTGTAACATACCTTGGATGTATGTGTACATTTTGGGTTGATGTGTCATTCCTGTTCGCACTTGTAAAATTTGACCCGTGGTCGCTCTCCTCCCCTTGAAACTGATGATGGTGCTGATGCCGATGTCTTTCCATGGTCATTGTTGAATCTCCTCTTTTTAAAGTTGTTTCCACTCGCCTTACTTCTTCTGTTATCTGGGCTAGGATTTCCACCGAAGTGGTTACCATTGCTGGTATGATGATTTCCTCCTCCCTGGTTCTCATTGCTCCATTGCTATTATTACGATTAATATCGTAATTTCTTTTTCTCTGTCGGTCATTATCTTTTGGTCACAATGTTTCTTTCTCTCGTTTAACTAATTGAGCTCTATCCACGATATCTGGATATAAACGAAGTTTATGAGAAATAAAATGTTGAAGAATCTCAAATTTTAAATCTCGTATTAACATTCGTGTTATGCGCTCTTCGTTGTCCACTAAATGGGGAGCAAATCGGGGCAACTCAGCAAATTTGGCCTTGTACTGCAAGACAGTCATATTATTATGCTCTAATTTAATAAATTCCTCTTCTTTTATGTGGTGAATGCTATTCGAAAAATACTTGTCATTATAGAGCTCTTGAAACTCTGCCCAAGACATTTCAAGTGTTGCATGATGTGTACACTTCACTGATTCCCACCAGTGATATGCCTCTCTTCGTAACATAAAGTTGGCAAAGGGAACCTTTTGATAATCAGCACAATGCAGTACATCAAATATCTTTGCAATCTGTTTAAGTCATGCCTCTGCCTTGAGTGGGCCTGTCTTTTTGTCAAATTCAGGTGGTCCTAACTCCTTGAATTGCTTGGCATTAACCCTTCGTAAGTTATGAGCGTTTCTATCGACATTATGGGTAGGAGATTCTCTCGATTGATTCTGCATGAATTGCATGAAGTTCCTAAAAAATCATCATGCATCATGTTGTCAGCAACATTATTTCTTAAGTTTGCAGCAGGATTATCCATAGCTTCCTGATTCTTAGCCACATTTGCCTCATAGTTCACTACTTGATTTTCAGATGCCATTCTGAAATGTGGTCACAAAACAAAGATTAGCTTAAACAACTGACACATCCCTTCTCATCCCCACATCTAAGCCAAGTAATTAGATAACACTTTTAACCATATAGGACACACTAATGATTGATTCTATTCGTCTCTCTTCTCCTACTTCTCACCCTAGATCTCCATCATAGATTATATCTCTAAGCTCTGATACCAACTGTGAAACCCCTAAAATAGGGTCCACACAACCCAATTTGGATCGCCAAAATACGTACTTCAACAATATATTCTCTTAATAAAGTGCTGTATATATTATGACAATATCCAAACTCAAATTATTATAATGTCGTATAAGATACGACAACACATATTACAAGTCTTCAACATGATTATTGCCACACTATTTAACAACATGGTGAAAACAACTATAGACACTATCTCAGATCATCACTTTACACCCCAGCTAGTCCCAACTACACTCTCATTTCCTGAGAAGAATAATAGAATAAAAAAGAAAAGGGTGAGCTCAAATAGCCCAGTAAAGAATATCATGACTGAGATAATGAAGAATATATTATCCTTAGCCTTCAATAGTGAAAAATCTGATAGAATATAATTGACAACTATTTTTTGATCAACAACTGCAATGAAAATATTAATCAACTAATTAGGAGAGTAAAATTGATCATGATGTTCACAATATTCTCCAAATTAAAAGTTCACCATCAATATTTATCCCTGTAACACCAATCAATATTTCCTGAACATAATCATGCAAATCAAGAGTTTATCTTTGCACTACGGGCCAAAGATATTAAATTATAACACCAATAATTATGATCATGTCAATCAAAAGTCCATCTTTGCACTACGGGCCAAAGAGAACTCTTCACCACGTGTCCTTGCCATACCGACCAAAGACACTCAACAATCATATCGTCTTTACACACATGCCAAAGATATTCACCATAACTTGATTCTTTGATGATTAGTACAAATAACAGTGATATAAAGAATGAACATACTTTGTAAGAATTATAAGATTAAAGAATCAACATCCGAGATTTGACGTTTAATTTATCTAGAGTTCAATAATGATATCTAGAAATTCAATTATAGTCCAAGAATAGAATAAGTAAGATTCACAATTCAACTATCACGTGTAAAACGAAATAGTTAAATTTAGGTGAAAAGGTATTAGATGAAGCACGTGTAAAGTGTAATAAGAAGATTCAGGTGAAAATATATTAGATAAAGCGCAAACAACTAAAGAAGTTCCAAATAGTTTAGGACTTTTCATCGTTTAATGAAAAAGTTATCGAAACAAATAACAATTTCTTACCATAATATGGAGTATGAAAGAAAATGATATCCCTTACCTCAATTAACAAGTGATTGAATGCTGCTTTCTATAAAGTTTATCAACCTAAATATATTTATACTTTAACTAGTAACTATCACATTATGTACGCTATCTCGTATATTATGAAAATATCAAAAGTGACTATACAGTATAAATTTGTGTAGTGTACAAAATAAAATTCAAAATAATATTTCAAAAATAAAATCTTCCGAAGGATGTTTTTCAAAATAACTCTTCTAAAGGAAGAATTAAACACCGTGTGATGTGTGTGAGTATTTGACCAATTTTTATAGAAAATACTTACTTGAAAAATACTCGTACTCTTACTGATCTTCGCAAATACTCAAGATAAGTTAATGCACTTAGAGAGAACTTACACTAAGAATTTTTTAGAGAGTGGAAGGAAGTATAAGCAAGGAAGTTATGAATTTTCTTATGTTAAGCATTCCTATTTATAGCCAAAATATCCCACATTTTATAAATATATTATTCATCCATTATCATTATCTTTAAACATAATGTTACCCATTTTCATTTATTATCTTTACTTTAAACATAATAATTACCGATTATCTTTACTTTATTCAAAAAGAATGATCCATTATCAATATTTATTCAAAAAGATAAATTCATTATCAAAAAGATTATTCCATTATAATTATTTATTTAAAAAGATAAATCTATTATCAAAAAAATTATTCTATTATCATTATTTATTCAAAAAGATAAATTCATTATCAAAAAGATTATTCCATTATAATTACTTATTCAAAAAGATAAATCAATTATAAAAAAGATTAGTCCATTATCATTATTTATTCAAAAAGATAAATCCATTACTACCCTTGCTACGATGTCAGTTATTGGTCCAATAATATGAGATGTTGTGATGATTATTCAAAAAGATAAATTCATGTGCTTGCTACAGTGGACTAGTGCTCACTAATTTCTTTTGAGTATCATTATTATAGACTTACAATATTGACAACCAGATAATTCCCAAGAAAAAGAGGGTCTTCCGTATAAACGACGCGCAATTAAATAATACCTTTTCTTGATAGAACTTTCTAGATATTGTCAATAATGTTTATTAGTTTAATAATATCATATCAGATAAAATGAGTTAATGTGCCATGTTAATTATAATAATATGAAATACTATGCATTTGCTACTGTGACAATTATTGAGTTCAATAATATGATATATTTTCAGTTGCTACTGTAACAATTATTGAATCAATAATATGAAGTACTGTGTAATATCGTGTGATACTGTAGAATGCCGTGTCACTGTAGAATACTGCGTGCTACTGTACTTTTATCACCGGATATTTAAACAGTAAAAAATGATAGTACCGTTGACTATATTTTTTTTTATTAAAAAGGTTATTTATGTCATTTTCTGCAGCCGATAATATTTCGTTGTGGGACCCACCAATGATTGGCTATTTCGGCGCCGTCATTCTTCTACCTAATATTCCCGACAAAAAGAATATTCTCCGACAGAACAAATATTCCCCGATAGAATGAATATTTCCCAATAGAACGAATATTCCCCAATAGAACGAATATTCCCCAATATACTTTTATAATTTACACATATCACCCTTAACTTTAATAATTATAAAAAAATTGAATACTTTTATTTCATAAAATTCGGGGTCTTACAACTCCCTTTTAAACATGGAGTTCCTCTTTTTGCAATTCATTATCCTACGATAGAATCTGAGAACGAATGCACTAAATTTGTTCCTTATAAATCAGATGTAGGAAGCTCAATATATGATATGTTGTGTACTTGTGTACTAGGTTAAATATCTGTTATGCAGTGGGAATGGTTGTTAGATATTATTCTAATCTAGAACCTGAGCACTGGTTGGCATTTAAGTATATACTCAAATATCTTTGGAGAACGAGATATTATATGCTTGTCTATCACAATGATGATCTAGTTCCTATTAGATATTTTGATTCAGATTTTATGGGTGATAAAGATACTAGAAAGTCAATTTCTAAGAACTTATTCGCTTTAGGTGGAGGAACTATTAGTTGGAAGAATGTTAAGCAAGTTTGTATTGTTGATTCCACTTTGAAAAAAGAGTATGTTTCAGGTTTAGAGTCGTCCAAGGAAGCTATTTGGTTTCAAAAGTTTTAAATGGAACTTGGTGTAATACCGTTAGTTGTTAGTCCCATGGTTATATGGTGTGATAATACTGGGGCAGCGACACAATCAAAGGATCCTAGAGACCATAAGGAATTGAAGAACATTAAGCACAGGTACCATATAATTCGAGAGTATAAAAACAAAGAAGATCTGAAAGTATACGAAATTCCAAGAGTTGAAAATCTAGCAAATCCATTCACAGAAACATTACCTGTTAAAGTTTTTAAATCTCATTGTGTGATTAGTATTAAATGCATGTCAAATATGATTTAATAGCCGGTGGGAGATTTTTAGAGTTTTTCTATAAAAATCCTATTTATCTATTTAATTAATTTTTATTTATTTATGTGGGACATTTATTTATTAATAAAAGTACATTATTCATTATATGGTCGTTTAGTTTATTTATATAAATCTTCATATTATATATATTATAGTTTATGTGTATAAATAAATGTTATACACAAAAGATATAAATCATATATAATATATAAATAAAGAAATAATGGTTTATAACCTAGGATGATTTGAAGATATTCACTACAAGAAAAAAGGCTTAATTTTGACGGACTATTTCGTTCCGTTAAACTTAGTCTATTTCCAACGGAATATTCTGTCGGTAATTTCATCGGATATACAGGTGTCGGGATTAATTTTGTCAAAAATTCAGTCAAAAATATCTAAAATCGACATAATAATGCCGACAAAAATTCCGTCGGAAATAGTCTATTTTCGACGAATTTTTTTCGTTCTCATTATTACTTCGATGTTAAGGCAAGTTAATTCCGACGAAATATTCCTCGAAAATAGGTATTTTCCCAACAAAAAATAGTAATTATTTTTTAAAAATGATAAAATATAAGATCAACAGAATTTTCGTCAGGAATACCTTATTAATTCCATCGAGATTAACTGAATTTTATTTAATTAAAATTTAAAATTTTGCATTTTTCAGGTTCTTAAACCCTATTTTTGTACCTGTAACCTACTTTACCACAACAACACATACAGTAATATATTTCACATCTAACATAACTATAAAAACCTGTTTTATCTCATCATATCAAATGTAAACTAAGTAATTAATGTTAATATGAAGTAACTGATTAATAATAACAAATATACATACATCAATTTTCCATAAATTATACAATATGATTTACAAAACTCGAACAGACTCAACTGAACTAAACTAAAAATGATCTTCACTATAATGAATAAATCTGTACAAATGATCAACAATTTAATGAATAAATCTATAAAAAAGAACTATAAACTAGTAGGAGGATCATCAGGCGAGGGTGGACGACGATACTGCTCTAGTGTATGAAAATTAGCGTTATCGTCCCCCTGCTCGCCATCGCGATCGGCATCACTAGCTCGCTCGTCATCACCACGCTGATGATAGGATTAAAAATATAAATTATTAGTCTGATTCGTATATATGCAAGAATTAAAGACTACTAAATGAAAATAAAATAACATGCAGAAGACCTGAGTAGGCTGCGAGGGCTGACCTAAAGCCTTCAATAGTAAGGTAACCACTATCCGGAGCACCTTGTCACTTAACGCGGTAAGCTGCTCCTACGATAATCTCGTACTATTGGCGGTGGCCCCTGAAGCAATATCCTAAGCTAGCTAGTGAAGGCGAGCATGGCTAGGCAACTGCTGACGGTGGAAAACCAGATTTGTCTGGAACTTATCCGACACCGACGTTATAACCCTCTGGAATAGCGCATCATCCAAGCCAGCTCTCGTATGAGATGGTCCAACAGGTGCTCTCGGACGCTAGCTAGAGCCTGCGAAAGTAAATAGAACATTACATAGTACATATTAATTTATATATATATATAAAACAGAGCAGAGAGAGAAAAAAGATAAGTGTCCCATCCAAATTCACGTCAGCACTCTCTCGTTCACCCTTATTCAAATTTCAAACCCTCTATCACTCTCTCTGCTCTCATACCCAGCCCTAACTCCAGCTCTATCACTCTCTCTCTGTTCTTACACACCCTTGATCCCTCTCAACTCCCCCGCCCAAATTTAAGAGCTCTCTCTAGTTCTCACGCTTCTCTCTTCAAAGACAGAAGCTCACTAGGCCGCTCCAAGAGAGACTCCATCACCACCACTGCCAGCTCCCGCTTCATCGCCGCCGCCGTCGTTCCATCCTCGCTTCCATCCCCATTCGAATTTCTCTCATTCCTCGGTGGCGCTTCCTCCTCTGCCTCCGTAGCTACTGCTCCAGTCGTTGTCACGTTGCAGGTAAACTTTAAATGTAACTGATCTTCTATGATATTTTTAGAGTGAAGCCTATTATATTGTACCATTTAGTGTTAGAAAGATGATTCATTGCCTCAGAATTTTTTGCAGAATTTGGTTAGGGTTTTGCAATAGATTGCCTCATATTCTCTTGGTTTTAATGGCAACTCCAATCCCTTATCGCATTGTAGCTCTTGCTATGACCTCTTCGCGGCAACTCCATACACTTTTGAGTTGAGATATAGTGGGCAGTAGGGTAAGATAGGTCTAAATTCTAAAGGAATATAGTGGGCAGTGGGGTAGATGATAACAAGGTTTAGGTTGTCCAATTTTAATTTTTCCCCTTTTTGAAAGCAGTGGGGTAGATGATAACAAGGTTTATGTTGTTTCATACTTTTTTACACTTCTTGCAATTTGAATGTGTTCATTCGCAATAAGTAAAAGGTAAAAAACAGAGTCAAATGAACAAAAAATAAATAAATTAATAATTAATAATCTAATAAGAAATATTCATATGCAGAATCAAGTAGAAATGCTCCATTCTACCATATGCGAATATATGTATTGATTTCAAGTTTTTTGTTTTGCTATTTATTTATTAATTTCTTGAACATAAACAAAGCAGAACAACTTCACTAGGTCAAGGGGAAGTGAATATGGTACTCAGTAATGATACAAAATACAGGGGCTTTTTTACATGCTGCAAAAAACTGCATGACAAAAGTGGAAAAAGTAGATAAAAGTCGGTTTTAAAATATAATTAACTGATATGAACGTTAAAGTTTTTAAACTTTAATACCAACCATGATTTAACAAACCACAAAACTAAATAGTGCATTAAATGACATGTATATCAGTAGGAAATTGAACTGCACAATTTTGTAAATTAGGTTAAGCATGAAGCAAGAAGTCAACAAATATGCATAATCAAACAAATATGCAGGACCTGACATGAATGAATGCAACAGATATTTGGATTCGCCTCTTTAAAAATCATGATAAATTGTTGTTTGATAGTGTCTATACTTTATGTAATATGGCTAAGAAAAAATAGATTCAAAGTTGAATTTTGTTCTACAATATTATAAGACATTGCCATCACATACAACTGAATATTGGGAAATCAACAGATCTTATGAAAAGTTAACACTTTTAAAAGACAGAATTACTCTATTCGTTTATAAAGTCTTTGAAGCAATGTTACTTAGAACGTGGATCACTATGGTACATGTTACGGAATTATCAACATCAGTTGGTATAATGTTATCTGGTGAGGTAGGCTACTTGGATTGCTGGTCATAATGCAACATATTTATTCTACTATAGAAAGCTATCTACGAATGTACACATCTAATATGTAATATACAAATATGTGCATAATCTACCTATAAAAATCAACACAAAATGATAGAAAGCATGCTTTTAGTAACACCATTATACTGTCACCAATATAGATTTATGAGCTATACTGTTACACACATAATTGTAACCAATCAAACACTCGCAAATCAAACTCACACACCATTATACTGTCACCAATACAGATTTATGAGTTAAATCATCAAGCAAATGAACCGTTTGTTGAAATGGTACTAAGAAGACTTTATTTTATTGTAAGTCTACATTCATCCATATCTTTTGTTACAATCTCTCTAAATTCTTACTTGTATCAATCTAAATCATTCCTCCCACTACATACAAATGTGTGTGCTCATTTGTTTTTTAGATAATTCAGGGTAAAGTAATGGTTCTTATGTTTCGAATTTACAGTTGTTTTATTTTGACTCGCTTCTTTCGAATTTACAGTTGTAATCAAGTTTTCCTTTCCTTGATCTTTCTCAGGGAGAACCATGTTTTTCAATAATAGGTTTCCTTAGTTTCCTTGATCTTGTGTACATCTATGTTTCATGCCTATTAATTTGTTTTTGAGTATTCATTTATATATTTCAGAAATGAGGCAGGCAGAATCTACTCGCATCAGATTTGTTGTATGCATAAATATAATTGCATGTGTTTTATTTACTGGTTTGATTAGTATCTAACATCTGAATTACCTGTGCAGGTGATTATGGAGAAGGCTCAGAAAAATGATATTCCTGACATTGATAAGAAGAAGTATGCGTCATTTACCCTTCTTTACTCGCATATTTCCTATATATTAATATTAATTGTATACTTGTTTTTATTTTAATGTACACCTATTTAAGAATAATTCATTCAGTATTTAGTCTACTATATATGTATGTTAGCCATGTTCAGATCTCTACAAAAGATTTTACCTCTCAGATTATCAGGAATAGTCTTATGACAATATTTTTTTGGCAATCATATGAGTATTTTCTTTCATTAATACTTCTTTTCTCTCTTGAACATTTGATTTGCTAGATAAAATTCTTTTTGCACTTTGTTTTGGAAAATCTTTTGGCATTCTTTCTTTCAATATTGGCTTTATAAAGTTACATTACTTTCTACTTTATATGATTACTTTTAAAGCCAGCCTTCAGATATATTATACTGGAATTTGATTTCGATTATGCCTCTGTTGGGCTTCTGGTCAAAAGGGGATAACTTGTATTTATGACAACTGTTTAGCTGGTTGATACTGCTGGTAGGTGGAAGGTAGAGAGGTTGAAGGCTATGCTTACCAAGGGGATAATGTTGGGAAAATGGACTAAATCTTTTTCCAACACTATCGTACGTTAAAGAACATTGATTTGCTTTCAGGATATGAATGTAACTACAATAATCCATTTTTAGTGACCAGCAATATATTCATTTGTGGAGAGTAGATTCTAAGCGAGTTGGAATACCCTGAATTTATGCATAAACATTAAGCGAGTTGTCCTCTTTCTATGGTTTAATCTGAATGGTCTTGATAAAATATCCTCTCTACTATTAGTAACAAATTTATGGATTTTCTTCATAATAACTATTTAGTAATATTGCATGTTTGAATGATGATTGGTGTGCATTCCTTTATATTCAGTTCCAAAACATTTATGAGGTAAAAGGTTTAATGTTTGGAGTATACTTTAACAGAGATTCTTTTCTCATCATTTCATATTTTTATACTATCATCTTTCTCTCTTGTTCCTTGTCCCAGCTGATTTGAATGTTGGACAGTTTGTTTATGTTGTTCGAAAGAGGATCAAGCTTAGCACTGAAAAGGCTATATTTATCTTTGTCAAAAACATGTTACTTCCAACAGGTGAGTTGAAATAACTCATTACTTTGACTTCACTGTTTTATATTTTATTTTATATCTTAAGCTGATTCATTATTACTTCGGTTATTACAGTTGCTTTGATGTCTGGAATCTACGATGAGCACAAGGATGAAGATGGCTTCCTTTACGTTACATATAGTGGTGAGAACACATTTTGGGCCCTGGGGGTGTAGTAACATCAATATTCTAATAAAAACTTGTGTAAATCCTTAGTTACCCCCATTTAAAGTTATATAGGCTTGACCTTCTTTCCCTGCTAATTTACCATTGATTTTAACTTAATATTGTTGGGAGAACTTTAAATGTAGTGCTCAACAGATTTCATTTCATGAATGGATTTGAATATTAATAGCTCTTCAATTCCTTTTGATGTTTTTGGTAATTTTGATAGATATGCCCCGTTTATATCACCACATCTTATGTTTTTGGTCAAAATCGGTGCTGGAAAATATGTATATGTTGTATGTATAAATGCATGAAAGTTCTCTGAGTGACATTGAAAGATCAAAGAAAGCTAATTCAGGTATATATTGAAGGATACTTGGTGTAAGCTGTAAAGTAATGGGTCTTATGCAACATGTTGTTTCTCTATTTTCTGCACGTTTGTATTTTTTGTGTTCTGTCTTTTGTAAAGTTAACTAATTATACATGGTTATGATGATTTTTGGGTATGGAATGATGGTTTTTTTTGCTGGTTTGGATATATATTGATGATTGTAAGTTTTGTAGACAGGTTTAGAATTTTCTGGATATCTATTTTTAAAGGAAACTCTACCGAAAATTCTTGAAATTAGTATCGACTAGCTCGATGTTTTGGTGGTTGGATATGTATTGATGATTGCGTTTGTATTAATTGTTGTGGTGGTATGTGTCTTTAGATAATATAATATTTTTTGAATTTTAATTTTTCGTTACGCCGTGCCTTCAGGCACGGGTTATCGCTAGTTATTTTTATAAATTAAGATATAATGAGAAAAATAAGAAAAATATATTATTACCTCCAGGTAGGGTATACGTGGGTATCCTCGACAGACCCAACACGCGATACCTGTCGGTACTGCTAGTAGGGGGATCCTGAGACGCGACTCATAGTCTTAGCTCATCAACCCGAGATAACCCAATCTCAGGTGGGGGATGGTGGAATCTAACTGCTCAGAATCCCCCCTAGCAGCCCGTAACTCAGCTATACGCTGGTCCCGAAACTTTTGAAATCGGTCTTATAATTAATTTTGAATACGTGAGTTAATTATATCATTTTATTTAGGGGTGAGCATGGTGCGGTTTGAAAATTTTAAAATCGCACATGAAACCGTTTGTGATTGGTGCGGTACGATTTTGAACCATGCGGTTTGGTTTCATTTGGTGCGGTTTCGGTTCCAAAACCAATTGAAATAACAAACCCATAAAATAGTTAGTAAAATCATCCACGCAAACGTATTACGCAGTGAACACAATCATAGAGTTAATTTAGCAAAATAGTTCCACGCATCAACAATTATATAGTTGATTAATACTATGTCATTACATTTGATTTAGGAATTACCAAGCTACTCTTAATTTGCAAACATAATTGATACTATTTATTCTTCATTCAACCCTGAAATATCTGTTTTCTAAAATAAAATGAGTAGAATATTTTATAGTAGAGAAATTATATATACTTGTAGCAAATTTGAGAAAACATGATAATTATTTGGTGCGGTTTCGGTTTAATACGTGCGGTTTTGATTAGTAATCAAATCGAAACCATAAATTTAGTTTTTTAACCCATCTAAAACTGCCACATATGCCGAAACCATTGGTGCGATTTTAATTGGTGCGGTTTGTGCAGTTTTTGGTGCGGATTCGGTTTCAATTTGGTTCTTTGCTCAACCATAATTTTATTAATGAATGAATATTAATAATTACTTAAAATTAAGATTAATTTTACCTGTATAGCTACTGTTACCTGGGACATAGTGCTCTTTTTAGGTGTGTGGGCTCTATCCCATAACTCTACCATGGTCGGAGCTCGGCCCAATGTCCTCTCCATGGCCTAATAAACATCATTTATCTTAATTTATTTAATTTAAGTTTTATTATTTTATTATTTTATTTTATCTTATCTTATGTTATTTAATTTTATTATTTTATAATGTATTATATTATTTAAATTTAGTTTATTTATTATTTTATTTTATTTAGTAGTAAAAAAATAAGTATATAATACTTGGTTCATTTTATTAGTTGGAAACTAAGTAAATGTCACTTAGTTTATTTTAGTATTGAAAAATTAAGTAACATATAAAAATAGTTAGTAGGGCCCACAAATTTTGTAATTGAAGAATTCTGACAGAAATTCTGTTAGAATTCCATTGGAAATAGCAAATATACCAAGTTAATTTTATGCATTCCATATTAGCAAGAATCAGTAGGCAAGATAAAGACATAATATTGAGAAAAAATATTTATATATACACAGCATAAGTAAGGCAATCCCAAATTATTAAGGTAGTCCAAAATCAATCCCAATTGAGTCGATTAACATAACTGTGATGGTTTAAAATCAATCCCTAATTCACTAATTTCAGACCTTTCAGACCCAAATTGATCAATTTTAGAATAATTATAGACCAAAATCTCCCAATTTCAGAACAATTTTATAGAAAATTTAAACCCTCAGACCTAAATTGACCAATTTCAGACCAATTACATAGCCAAATTGACCAATTTCAGATAAAATTGAAGTAATTCTAGTAATATCAATCCAAAAATAAAATAAATTCAGACTAAAATGCACATTGTAATATCAAATTCATACATAGTGTACTACTAACCAAATTTCAGACATCAAATTTCATTATATACATATATATATATATATATATATATATATATATATATATATATAATACTGAATAATCTTATGCTACAGCTAAATGAAAATCATTGAACATACATACCTTGAAAATTAGGAGAGAACGAACAGTGGCATGGAATGAAGTTGAAGGCAGCAACTGTTGACGACAGTTGGGACTTAGACGACGGGGACGACAACGGCCGAGACTGAGACGACAACGACATCAATGACATCGACCAGTGGCATAAGTGGGTCGACTGAGATAGTGAGAGATAAGAGAGAGAGAGAAAGAGAAACAGAGTGAACACGTGAGAGAGATGATTGATGCGGCTGAAGGAAATGAAATCTGATTTAGGTTTTATAATTAAGTTATTTTTCGACGGAATATATGTCTTTCAGAACTAATTGTTAGGTTTGTAATATTAATGAACACAATCAAATTGTACAAAATAAGCGAAAATGTGTAAAAATTAGAGTTTAAAATTTTACAAACCATATACCCGGATCATCTTTTATGCACAATTATTAATTAAACGAAAAGATATGAAGAACAAGAATCGTACCCTTGAAGATATGAGCTTCCTCATGTACAAGTTCACCTCCAATTCTTTTCACGTTCAGCTTGAATCCACCGGGTTTGGTTCCTTCCTTTGATCAACGTTAGCCACCCAAGTGTTTGGCCTCTAGAGGTGATCCACCAAGAAAGAATAAAGATTCAAGAAGATGGGTGTTTGGCAAAACCCTATTTTTTCTATCTCTCATAGAAAAGGAGCATACTCTCCAACTATTAGAATTACGTATGTTGTGAAAAAGTCAACAACCACTCACCCATAATAAGACTCATCTTATTTATAGATGTGGGCAACTTTCCTTAACAATTAAGGAATTGAGTTTTATTTTAATTAATTAAAATCTTTTAATTAATTTGCCTTCTAATCTTATTAAGAATAATTAATTAAAATCTTTTAATTAATTTACCTCCTAATCTTATTAGGAATATTTGAGAGTATTTTTATTAATTAATTCTCAAACTCTTTAGAAATTAAAATAATAATAATTGTAATAATATTAATAAGACTTCTCTTATTAATTTATATATTTAATATTTTCAAAATATTAAATAATAAATATTAAGCTATTTAATTTATTCTATCACCATAGATTAAATTAAATACACTTAACATATTATTACGATTATGCCATTAACTTCTTAAATAATTATTCTTCCTTTTATGGTGTAACCCTTTAGGTTCTCCATATTAAACCGGTTGTGAATAAATCAATTAGAACAATTCTAATCTTATTTAAATAAATAAATTAAATTATTAATTTATTTAAATAAATAATATTTATTCTACAATAGGGATAAGCCTCCCTAGCGATCAACGACTTTCCAGATAATATAGATTTCAACATTAATCATAAAAGAACCTTTGAGTAAATAGTTACCGTACAATTCAATCCTTCCACCATACAATGTCCTAATTAAATATAAGACATGAAATTACTGTCAAGTCTTAATTTATTTAATTATATGTATTTCGACTCTTAAATGCATAATTCCAAATAATGCAAATTAGAAACTTCTTTCTAATTTCATTCTGCCTTGGCCAAGGACTACTGGGTTGTTATTTATCGAATCGTATAGGACATTTCTCTTCTTTTACTAAAAGCAGTAGATTCTTTATTGATCATACATTATCTCCATGTACAATTTATTATACCCAAGTATACTATTTGATATACCCTAAGGGTCTTAAGGAATAAGTCAAAGTATAACTCATCATACATAAGATACTATGATGATCTCAAGTCCAAGGATCACTTGTACTACTATCACTACAGGAATTCCTATTGACAGACAAGTAAAATTCGATTAGGTATTCCTTAGCGAGCCACGTTCAGTGAACTTATTTTCTAATAAGCACCTACATTCTTGCTTTAGTTTCTCCACACAAATGATCATGAGATCAATCATCCTCATCCAATGAGCAAGCAACGTATGCACCAATCTATCCGGATTCACTAATCCCTAATTTAGTAATTCAACGATTGAAAACTATTTTAGTTTTAAGCTTTCTAAGAATTTAGATCTCATGAAAATGACCATCATCATTATTCTAAAAGCATTGCTTAAAATTATGGATTTATCACATATTATAAAGCATCATCATGTAGATAATTAAAAGCCTTTAATAAATTAATAATTTTTATTAATAAATGAATAAGATTGTTACAAAGTATATGCTTTATCATCAAACATGATTGGCTTGTATGCATACTACTTTCACTAATTCCCTCGAAATTATTGTATTTTCGACGAAAATTCCCTCAAAAATAACTATAGTTTCGTCGAAATTAGGGTTTGCGCTGGTTGGAATCTTGGCGTCAAAGAGGGGCTCCTACTTCCGACGAAATTCCTTCGAAATTACATTATTTCTGAGAGAATTATCCTCGACGGAATATTCTGTCGGAACTAAGTTACTTACGACGAATTATACTCCGTCGGGGATAGATTCATCAATTTTAAACCTTTTTCTTATAGTGATTATCTTGTAGATTATAGTACTTTAACATAGATGATTTATATTGGTCATGGAAGTTGGATTTCTAATTAAAATATTAGTGCATTAACGGTGTGCATTAAGCTGATCATGTGATAATATTTTATTTATAAAATATTTTCACATAAATATTAATTTTTGAAATTTCTTAATTTTGAAGTAATAATAGACTTAATATTGTTATATATAAATATTAATTTGATGTTCCAATGAGTGAAATTACATAGTGTTAATTAATACATCAAAATGTTAATATAAGTAATTAATAATATGAAAATTATTATTGTCAAAACATTTATAAGATTTTTCATAAGATTATTTATCATTGATGATCATAGAATCTTGGTAGAGTCTTTTAATATTTAAAAGACTTTATTTAATTGTTAAATCAAGTTATGATCAAATAAAGATAAATTATGGACTTATGAAATTAGTTTAAATGTATCAAGATTATATTAATTCTGAAATGATTATGTACATCTATAGAGGAAATATTTAGAGTTTATTAGTAAATGGTTTGTTTATTTAATTTTTGGACTGAAGTGCAATTACAATTATTTAGTGTAATTAATATTTATTTTGAATATTATTATTAGATAATAATATCTAGATAAGTATTGGAGTCAGAAGAGAAATCTCATAGGATCCCCTTCCTAGCCTAATATGGACCAAATTTATAATATGGGTAAGAATCAATATTATTATATATAGCATTGATAAAAAACATAGTTGATACTTTCTTATCAGAAGAAAATACCAAATTTCACATTCTCTCTTTTAGCCTAGGAAAATCACAACTAAGATTTTTTTTTTTCAAAAGAGTGTTTTGGAGGCCACACTCCAGGTTCAACATAATTAAAGTCATAGCTAGGAGGGTTAAGATCTTGAGGATACTAGAGATTGTACCGATTTTTAAAACGTGTTAATCTAACCAAGCACTAGGTAACAAATTCGCACTCTAGATACATGCTATATATATTTATTGTTTCACAAAAATCGGCATAAAGGGATATTATCCCACTGTGATTGTCAACTTTTAAGCATTACACCACTGTAGTATAAAAATATTCAATTAATCGATCGAACTTTTTAAAAATTATTGATTAAACCAGTCCGTCAAATTAACTGAACGGCCATCATCTTTTTCTCACATGGCAATTGAAAAATAAGAAATCAAAATATTAATTACATGGCTAAAAAATAATACTAAAAATGTGAAAATGAAAATGAAAATGAAAATGAAAATGAAAATGAAAACTTCCAATTCATTTTCTCTTAGAATTTTTATTTTCTTTTTTTTTATAATCTTTTTTTTTCTTCTCTCTCTTGTTCCTGAACAATCATAAGAGAGTGAGAAACAAGATATTTGCTGCCTATAGAGTAAGGCTGTAAATGGTAACCGAAAAATTCGTATTCGTCCGCATCCGTATTTAAAAAAAATGAATATTATTTTTATTCGAAAAAAAATGTATATATCCTTATTCAGTTTATAGGTATTCGCAAATAAACGGATATGAATACGAATATATGCGTATTCGTATTCGTTTAACATCCGACCGTAAATATATCCGGTAGATAGCGGATATCCGGATTCGGATCCGTATCCAAAATTCGTATCCAAATAACTTTTATATATATATATATATATATATATATATATATATATATATATATATATATATATATATATATATAAAGTGACATTCCTTATATAATAATTATTTTTCACTATCACACGAAAATTATTTTAAATATATATCATTTCACTTCTAAAAAGTAGGAAATAACACTTTTATTTTAATATTAATAAACTTAAATAAATTTATTTAAGTATAGTTAATATATTTTTACTATTATAAAGTTAAAATATCTAAAATATATCATTTATCAAGAAAATTATATACTAGAAGAACAAAACTATAGTTATTAAACTTTCCTGCAATGTTGGGAGTCGGGAACAATGAACAATATAATTTTATTATTAAAATGTGTTAAGTTTGAATTAATTTAGAATTAATCTAGAAGGGGGTTGAATAATTAATTCACATTTATGAATTTTCGGGTGGAGTGAGTATTTATCACTTTCATTTGCCCAATTATTTAAAAATTAGAAGTCCAAATATTTAAAATAAGTCCAAAGTAAATATTGGATAAAGTTGGATTAACTAGTTCTCAATTGTCACATATACATTATAACTCAGTCTTTATAAATATAATGAAGTAAAATAAACTTTTTATAACTATGTAAATTGTAATCTATGTATTGAGGATAAACTATAAATAAAAATTCTTATAAACATATTATTAAAGTTTTAATCAAGTATTTGAGAAAAAATAATTAAATATTCAATGTAAACTTTTTAATTTAAATTATAAATTATAAATATGGATACACACTACAATATTACTTCACACACATAAAATAGACATCTAAACATTAATAAGTAGAGCATTCATTTTGAAATTTAGGATTTCAAAAATGATGAAAACTTATTTAAATTGTAATTTAGAACATTGATTATTGTATTTAAATATTTATTAAAAATAAAAAAAATTAACATTCATTCATTAATAAAATATATTTTAAAACTCATTACTTTTTTATTCTAATTATAGTTAGGGTTGTAAATGATAACCTGAAAATTCGTATCCGTCCGCTTCCGTATTTCGAAAAAAAACAGATATTATTCGTATTTAGAAAAAAACGGATATTATCCATATTCGGTTTAAATGTATCCGCAAATAAACGGATACGGATACTACTGTATCCGAATCCGTATATATCCGTTTACACCCCTATTATTGAGCCTTATTTGGGCGGAAGATAATTAAGGAAGTAAGTAACAGTAGGTATCCTTTTTAGCTTGTGCATGGCCCCAAGTAAGCAAGGGTGGATCTGTTCAGGGGCAGCATAGGCAGTTACTAGAATTTTTTTTTTATATTAGTATAGGGGCAGCGCAAGAGCGGGGGCGGAGCCACATAGGGGGCATCGGAGGCAGTTATCTCCATTTGCTCAGTCTGGTGAAAAAGAAGAGTTGGGGTGATTCCAGAGCTACCGTTATTTTAGGCTTATTTGTAGACATACCCGATTGTTATTTTGTTGAATGATATCATTGATATGTATCCAAAAATGGTATATTCCTAGCCCTTATAATAAGCTAATGGTCCAGCCCTGATTGGCGACTCATAAGTTTTGGGGTTTGATAATTTTTCAAGCCCACAACAACAATACTAGGTAATATACTCCAACCCATCCTCAAAAAGATGACCTAATTACATTTTTTATACAAAATTAGTGAAGCTAAGAAAAAGTAAATAGAGTAAAAAAAATCAAATTTATCTTTAATGCCCCCCACATAATTACATAAAGTCATGTGTCCTTTTATTCTTTTATACTAATAGGCCTCACTAAATGACATATTTATCCCTTATTTTTTGTATCTTAGGTCATCATTTTGAAAACAAATAAAATTATACGGTTAAATCATATATGTTATGAAACAAAGAGAGGTAATATATCTCGTCACAAAAAAAATCTCATTTGTAAAATTATAAATTAATGTCTTTAATAATGAGATGCTGAGAATAAATTTAGAATATGAATAATGCTGGAGACACAAACTATTCTACAAATATTTTACAAACTGTTGATGTGGCATACTCCACCTCAGCATATTGTGTGGGGTCGAAAACTATATTGAAGCAATTTGTTGATCAATATACTGAGGTGGAGTATGCCACATCAGCAGTTTGTAAAATAGTTTGTGTCTGTAATTTATGTAATTTTGTACTCTTACCAAAAGAAATATGTCTCTTTTTATAAAAAAAAAGTAAAGAAAGAGAGAGAGACTTTTCTTTCGTAGAATGGCATCAATATAATAATTTAGGTGGAGTTCTTTATTGACCAAAACCCCTCAATGGATAAAAGGTTAGCAATGGTTATGATTAGTGTGTTTATTATGGTTATGGTATGGGAAATGTCTATCTTTGAAGCTTACCAAGACAATCCGTCTCAAAATACTAATTCTCAATATTAAGATTAGTTAATATTAAGATTAATTCAACTTTTATTTATTTAATTTTTAAATTAAAATTTTCAAAATTGCCCTGCTGGGACAAAATTTCAAACCTTAAGCTGCTTTTTGTATCCATGTAGTAAATTTTCTAAAATTTCCAATTGTTGTAACTACTTCATGGGTTCCATGAAGAGAAGAAAAACGAGAATAAATTGAATGATTAGTTAATCAAAAACCTACTGAATCTATTGAATGAGTGATTTGTACTTAACGAAAAAGAACAAATGAACTTGTGTTGAGAACCACATGGCCCCAAACCACCATTTTTGACCATAATATATGGTAATAACTAATAACTGTGCGTCTTTCACTCCCAAATCTACTCAATATTTTGGCTTCCTTACACGAAATAAATAATATATTTGCATGATTTGGAGTTAAAATGAGAGAGTTATGGGTACGGGTCGGGTTGACCCAACTGAAGGTTGAAGATGACAGCTATTTTGGGACTTCCAAACCTTTTTGTTTTTTTTAAAATAAGTTTACTATCACATAAAATCGCTCAGATACTGCTCACACACTCACATTCATTTTTTGATAGCCCACGTGACTTGTTCTGTACGCGGGTCATCAAAATATGCATGTGAGTGTATGTGAGCGATTTTATGTGATAGTAGACTTAGGTTGTGTTTGATAAACCTGGGAATTAAGATCTGAATGATTATGATGTCTTAATAAATTAGATTATCTGAATGGTTATGAGGTCTGAATCTAAAAAATTGTTTGATAACTAAAAAGTAAGTTGTCTCTTAATGACACTATTTTACCATTTTAAAAGGTAAAATTTTATTTAATAATTTTAAATATTCAATTTAATAAAAATGAGTGCATAATATTGTTGAATATATTTATATAAAAAAATTATCAAAAAAATTTCATTAAGAGGTACCTCTTAATTATTAATATTTCATTTTCTGTATTACCGATTAAGAGGCATTCAGAGGCAACAAAAAAAAACAGCATTATGCCTCTTAGAGAATAAGAAACAGTCCATTAAGAGGCAATCAGGTGTAAACAAAAAGCACTTTACTGATTTTTTTAATATGATGTGGTTGCCACATTTTCTTTTATCTCACTTGGTCTTCTTTTTTATATTCCAAGTCATTTCTGTTAATTTTTTATATGTTCACATAGGAAAAAAGAGAGTTAATTTTCGTCCAATTAATTTGACGAAAGGGTTTAATCAATAGTTTTTAAAAAATTCAATCGGTTAATTAGATATTTTTAAAGTTGAGTGGTATAATGTTTAAAAGTCGACAAATACAGTGGGATAATACCTATTTTTACCGCATAATATCATAAAGATGATCCTATTTTTTATTTTATTTTTTAAACCTATTTTCGGAATATTTTTCCAACAGATTCTTGAGACTTGGCAAAAATCATGACTTGTAATTGTAGGTTTTTAGCTACATAGACAAATTTGTAGGGTGGATTGAGAGGCAATTTGATGCTGCTGATGCTGTATACTGAAGTTATACATTAATTAAGTTCACCTATAGAGGCATGGGCCTTAGAGATAGGCTCGCATTAGTTTTACTTTTCATTTTTCTTGCTTTTTATACACATAATAATAAATAGATGTGACTTATTAGAAAATTGAATAGTAATACCGCAACAAAAAGAATCTCATTTCCAAAAACAAAAATTGTTCCACAAAAATATTTATTTTTATATAATGCTAGTTTCTTCATTCTTATATGTGGTTCATTGTTTTGTATGCCCCCCTGCACACTAGGTATAGTAAGCTAAATTTGAAGTATAATTTCACATAGAGTCGTGCCATATCTTGAGATGAGATATTGCTGGCTTTTGCTGTGGTTAAATTCAGTAGCATAGTAAAGAAGTTTTCCTTAAGTTTCCTTTTAAGTTTTCCTCCAGTCACCCCAAGCCCCGAATATTGAAATGTAATTGTATAGGTTGTTCAATTACATTTGACAAATTTGGAGTTTTGTTTGGATATATATATATACACGAACTGACTCTCTAGCGAATCAAAAACGAACCGGCTACAACGACGAGTTTGTCTGTCGCTATTGCCGGTTTTCTATGCTATAACGACGGACTAAATTGTCGCTACACCGATTCGTTTTTGATTCTCTTTCTTTGGTTAGCTATATATATATATATATATATATATATGTTTGCTTTTCCAGCGAACTGTAAGTAGCGAACTAGGAACGAACCGATTATAGTGATGGTTTTTTCCATCGCTATAGCCTATGTCATCATCCCGTAATAAGTCAAATAAAAAATCTAAGAAGTTTGATAAAAGTAAAATTGTTTGCCACAATTGCGGGCAGAAAGGGCACTACAAAAATGAGTGCAGAGTTAAGCAAAAATTAGCTCAGTTAAATATCTCAACTGAGGATACAGAACAGTTGTTAGAATTAATCAGAATAGAAAACCAGGCTAGTACCGATGAAAGTTCTGACATTTCAGATCCTTCGAGTAGCAGTACTTGTAACGATGAATCAAATAATGATAATGAAGTCACTGTATGTACTGATAATTGCAATAATAGCTGTTGTGTTAAAGGATTAAATGTAATTACCAAAGAGGACGAAGAAAGCTCTTTGTTAATTGATTTAATCAGTAAAATTACTGACCCTGAGTTAAAAACTCAATACACCAAACAACTAAAAGATTTATTAACCAAGGATAAAAGAGTTAATGATAGGATTCTTAAAGTAAAAGAAAAGCCTATATTCAGTCTTAATAAAACACTTGAAAGATTTAAATCTCCAGTTAAGGAAGTTACCATTCCCGAGTTAAATCAAGAAGTTAATAAACTCAAAAAGAAAATTTCTAATTTAAAATTAGATGTCTCCAATCTAAGGAAAGAAATTGAAAATAAAAAGTCTGATCTCCAAGTTCATAATTCCTCTTCTAGTGAAGAAGATAATGATATACCTGAATCATCTGGTAATAAGGATGAGGCGGATCTTTTCATTCAAGGTCTCTCCCTTAAAAGAATTAAGGATATTACCATTCAAAAATGGTATATTTCTGTCAACTTAGTCATTAATACTATTTTCTCAATACAACTACCTGCCTTAGTTGATACTGGAGCAGATTTGAATTATATTCAAGAAGGTCTTATCCCTACTAGATATTATAAGAAAACTAGTGAAAAGCTGAATTCAGCTAACGGTAGTCAAATGGAAATAAAATATAAATTGCCTAAGGTTCATATTTGTCAAGACAATATGTGTTTTAAAACGTCATTTGTTTTAATTCGCAATCTTACAGATAAGATCATTCTAGGATTACCATTTATATATTTATTATACCCATTTACTACCAGTAATAAAGGATTATGCTGTGAGCATCTAGGTAAAAAGATAACATTTAAGTTTCTAATTAAACCAAAAGAAAGATATTTAAAATTTATTCAAGAAGAATCAATTTCTAAGTCATTAAGTCTATTAAATTGCAAAATTACTCATTTAAATTTTCTAAAAGAAGATATTAAATATAAGCAAGTTGAAGAGCAACTTAAGAGTAATTGGGTTCAAGAAAAGATTACTAAATTAAAAATCTATTTGAAAGAAAATCTTTGTTCTGACTCTCCCAATGCCTTTTGGCACCGGAAGAAGCATGTAGTCAGGCTTCCTTATGCTAAGGAATTTAAAGAACATTTAATTCCTACTAAGGTCAGGCCTATACAAATGAGTCATGAACAAATGGAATTATGTAAAAAGGAAATAAATGATTTGTTAATTAAAGGTCTGATTAGACATAGTAAATCACCTTGGTCCTGTCCAGCCTTCTACGTTAATAATGAAGCTGAAAAGGAAAGAGGTACTCCCCGCCTAGTTATCAATTACAAACTGTTAAATAAAGTTCTTGAGTGGATTATGTATCCTTTACCCAATAAGGAAGATCTCCTTAGTAGGTTAAGTTATGCCACCATCTTCAGTAAATTTGACCTAAAATTCGGTTTCTGGCAAGTTGCCATTCACCCTGATGATAGGTATAAAACAGCATTCACCACTCCATTTGGTTATTACGAATGGAATGTTCAGTCATTTGGTTTAAAAAATGCTCCCAGTGAATTCCAAAATATTCTTAACGATATTTTGAATCTCTTTAGTCATTTTATCATCGTTTACAGTGATGATATCCTTGTTTTTTCCAGGACAATCGAAGAGCACTTCGAACATTTGAATTCGTTCTTTCATACAGTTAAGACCAATGGTCTTGTCCTGTCTCCTTCCAAGTGCAGCTTGTTTCTGACAAAAGTCAGGTTCCTTGGTCTGATCCTCTATCACGGACTCACTCGGCCTATTGACAGAGCTATTCAATTTGTCGACCGATTTCCATATAAGATCACCAGCCGAACACAACTGCAGAGATTCTTGGGCTCGCTCAATTATATTTGCAAGTTTTACCAAGATCTCAGGAAGATTTGCAAGCCTCTCTTTCAGCGTTTGCAAAATAATCCTCCACCATGGACTGACGTTCATACTTCCGTTGTCCAACAAGTCAAAAAATATGTTAAAGTTTTGCCTTGGCATTTCAAACGATTCTGTATTCAAAATAGTTGAGACTGATGCCTCAAACATTGGATTCAGAGGTATCCTCAAACAAAAGTTAACTCCTAATTCTCTAGAACAAATCGTCAGATTTCATTCCGGCGCATGGAATACTACACAGTTAAAATACAGTACTATTAAAAAAGAGATTTTATCATTAGTATTATGTATTAATAAATTTCAGAGTGACTTGCTTAATCAAAAATTTCTGGTCAGAATTGATTGTAAATCAGCTAAATTTATTCTTGAAAAAGATGTTGAAAATATCGCCTCTAAGCATTCTTTCGCTAGATGGCAAGCCTTATTAAGCATATTTGATTTTGACATGGAATACATTAAAGGTAGTAACAATTCAGTCCCAGATTTTCTTACTCGTGAATTTATTAACACAGGTATCATATCAACACAATGAGTGTGAGAGGAGGGTCTTCTTCTCGTGGTCAGGGCCGCCCTACAGGGCCAAGTAATCAGTTAAAAGGAACTCTTGTTCCTCATCCAGTTAATCCGATTCCTCAATCCAACCCAGTTAATAAATTTCAGGTCCTTGGAACAGTTCCAAAGCCCTATTCATCTGTCTTAGCTAGTCAGCCTAAACCAGTTAATCCTTTTTGTAATCAAACGAGGGCAACCTCTTCGAAACCCAGTTATACCGCTTCAGAATATATTCTCAAATATGATCAACACTTGTTTCATTTAGAGTTATATATGAAGCCAAAAGATGATCCAGTTAAACTCGCTGCCCAGTATTTTCCTACTGGATGTCATTTCCTTCCTTGGGCTCTTTATAAATCCCTTGCGTATTATAAGGATATCCTCATTGAAACTGAGTCAATTTTCATTAAACCCATTTTTGCCAAAGATAATGAATCTAAGATTCTTTATCATTCTTTATATATCAAGCAAATTCTTAGTTATTCCGATTGGGGAGGTCATCCTTCTGATCTTAGGCAGCTGTCTAATCAAACTAACTCATATTGTTTCTTTGATTACACTGAAGCCTGGAACAAGATCTTCCTCCATCAAAACGAGGATCATAGTCATTCGTGGTTCTTACAGTTCGACCACAAATTCAAGAGTCAAATTCCCTTCTGGTTCACCCTTTGGTGGGCTAGGTTTGGTTCCTGTTTTGAGCTTCTCCCAGATCCTCTTAAAGCTCAACTTAGTCATTTCAGCAATCACGGTAAATATCAGTCAAAGTATGAGAGAATCTCAGTTTTCCTTCTATTCATCAGTAAAAATAAAATCCCGTGGATCCTGAAATGGCAATATGCCATTCTCACTCCGTACGAAGTCACTACTTTTCAATCTTTGTCGTCTTCTACTCCGACGACTCAAACCTCAGTCTCCCCCATCACTTATGTGTCTAACCAATTTTTTATCAAATGGTGGGATAAGTTCGGCGTTGATAGGATAGTGGGGCAAGTTCAAAAAGAATTTCCCGTTGCTCCTATTAAGGTTCTTCCAGTCAGTACTGCTGCTCCGGCAGAGAGTTCTTCTAGTAAGTCAAAACCAGTAAAATCCCCTACAGGTCTTTCTCATCCTGTTGATATTTCTAGTGTAAATAAAATAACATAGGTTTATTATAGTAAGTATCTTGATTACTATTTTTATTATTTTTATCTTGATTATATTTTCATTTACGTCGTTTATGACTTTTATGAGACTCAATACGTTTATGCTTGTGCTTTCTTCTAGAGGGAGCAACAGGGGGTAAACCATATTGTTCACAAAACGTACCTAACTCATATTTAGCTTTATTTTTGTCTTTACCAGCTTGCTTAGCTAATTTAAAATCAATACACATTTTTAACCCAATTTTTTGAATATTACTTATGATATCACCATACGTTAAATTATCATAATCAATATATCCTAAATTTTTACTTAATTCTTCTCGAACTTTATGAGCGAATAATGAAGGTAAACCATTAACGAATTTTTCTTTACAAAATGGTTTATTACTATCATTACGCATCATAACTCTAGAAGTAAACACATCTTTATACCATCTAAAATCACTTAGCGTGGGACAAGTAAGGTTACTTAACTGATCGTGAATTCTCTCAGTGATATTACTGGGAGTTCCAACGAAATGTTTAATAATTGTGAATATTAGTGTATTGACACCATCAGGCGAACCAATGCCAGCCTCTTCATCAAAGATGGGATTGCCGTCATCGTCTAATTGGATAGCATGAATAATTGATATTCTGGAGTCTTTTACGTATATCTATATATATATATATATATATATATATATATATATATATATATATATATATATATATATATATATATGTAAAAGATGTGTTTAAAAAATATAATCTCTATTTTTGGAACTGTGGAGTCGAAGTTTTAAGTAGTTTACAATATAGCATTACTCAAAATCAAATAAATTCTTGAACGCTAAAATTTTACAATTTAACTAAGAAAAAGTAAATAAATATGGCTCTTTTATGAGATTGCTAAGTGGACCATACAAAATGGTTGAATAACACTTCTGTCCCTTTAAGTTGTCACTTATTTTTAAAGTTATCTCTAAATTTCATTTAGGTCCTTAAAGTGATATTTTTTTTATTGATTTCGTTCCTTTTACCCAATTTCACTAAAATCCACCCAAAATTCGAACCGACCCATTTTATTATGGATAAATTTGTCTTTACAATTATAATATGTATTATCAACATTAAAATATACAAATAAAAAATTAAATTAATTAAACTAATTAAAGATCAAAAGCTAGTTGTGCCTTTTCTTCTTCCCCAAATTAAGAACCTGAACTTTGAATTTCTATTTCATCACAACCTAGTGGATCTATGGAGTCTTTTCTCTCTCTCCTTTTTCTCTCTGCTCTTCACCCACCACCACATCCTCCTTTGCCAACAAAGATCCTAACAACAACTCATCAGACATGAATCCAAAGAAAAATAAATTTAAGGAATAACTTTAAAAGTGGGTGACAATTTGAAGGAGAGAAATGTCATTTAACCTATACAAAATTATTAACATTAGTTCCTTTTCGGCACGTCCCTAGAATTAGTTGTTGGAAGGGACAAAGGCCCATAAATGGAACGAACTAGTGCTTGGAAGTGACAAAGGCCTATATATGAAACGAAATAGTGCTTTGAAGTAACAAAGGCCCATATATGAAACTTCCCAATGGACGAGATATATTTGCTCCGGTTATTGAGCCACTAGGCCCACAATAAATAAAGGAAAAGATAAGTTCAGTTGATTAAACGTTTATATATATCCCCACATAAATATATGTTTTATGAGAATAAATTATATACAAATGACCTATAAAATTAAGTTCTACACCCTCTAATAATAATATGTTAAATTTAGGGGAAAATCAAGAAATTTGGAATTCAAATACGATTAGTAAAATAGTTTTACCAAGGTAAATAATAAATACAAAAATTGTCAATACAATTAAAATTTCTTAATTTTTTCCTAAATTCTCTCCGTTGCAAGTTGTTATTAGATAGTGTAAAACTCTAGTTTTACGGACCATAATATAATTTACTCTCATGTTTTATATGTACTTTTAAAATTTATAAAGTTTTTAGGTTTATAGTGATAAAAAGATTATAAAATTGTGATGGTAAACTTGATAATATTGTGCCACTGTTTTGGCAAATTGAATTTTTTTTATATATAATAGAGAGAATAATAAGTTATTTATTACTCCCCCAGTCTCCAAAAAAATTAGTCAAGTAAAATTTGCGTATATATTAAGAAAAATAAAAGTAGAAAAAAATAAAATAAAATAATTTCAAATTTATATTTAGTGTCACACAAGATTATATAAATTATTGAGTACTTTTATTTTATTTTTATATTAATGGATCCAACTAAATGACATATTTACCCTTTATTTTATATATTTTATTTTATCCTTTTAGAGACAAATAAATTATACCTTTAGTCATCCTTTTGAGACGGGGGAGTAGTTTTCTTATGCTTTTAAAAAAATTAATTTCATTTACAAAATTTGTTAGCACTTAAAATAAATTTTTATTCCATATACAATTTGTTAGTATTTGACAAATGAGTTTGGATTTATGAAATCGAAGGACAGTCTCATTTCTATTTACCTTTTTAATATTTTAATTAAATAAATACATATGTGTGTGCCACGTGGACTATACTAATAATGCAGTAACTATTAATGGAAAGACAGATCATTCGTACTAATCATGACTAATCATCTTGGCGCTAATCATGATTAATCATCTTGGCGCTATGCATATTACGTTATGAAACCCAATAAGTCTAGGGGAGACTTTGTTCTACCGACCGGTTCAATTTTTTTTTTTTTTTGCTTTGATTCTTAAAAAATATATAATATTTATTTCAAATTGAAATTTTTATAGAATTTAATGATTTAAGTGTAATTTAGATACATATAAAAAACAGTATTTCACAAACTGTAAAATTCTATTTTTTATATGTATCTAAATTATACCAAAATCACTGAATTTTGAAATTAAAAATTCTAATTATAATTAATACTATACATTTTTTTTAGAGTCAAAGCAAAAAAAAATTTAAAAAAATTGGACCGGTCGCTAGACCGGTCGAAATGGCCGGTTCCCGTAGGATAATTGAGGTAGCTTTGATGTTCAAACTTGTCGTAGTCAAGCATGTCTTAAGCGAGCCAAGACTAGTCAAGTTTAAACATAGTTTGTTTAATTTATTATTATAAAAATAAAATAAATAATTGATTAAATGATAAATAAGTCGAACACCACACTATTTAAGGTGGACCGTTTAACTAAACGAGCTAATAAACTTATTTAAGTTTGGTTTGTTTAATGGGTCAAACTTATTCGTTCGAATTTAACTCGTTTACTGTACTGGCTCGAATCAGACCGGAATTTACGGATAATTCAATTCATTTACGACTTTAATTGTACTAATCAATTGGAAGATTTGTCATAGCCTCAAAAAAAAAATATGATGATAAACTAAAACTCTTTTTGTGACAAATCAATCCAAAAGCAATGAAAGCATCACTCAAATTAAGAAACGGACGGAAGAGGAAATTAAGAGATTGGAGTAAAAATGGTGCAGCCTGCCCCCACTTTGACCAAATTTTTATTACTCTCCACACCCAGCAAAGCAGACCAGCATGCACTGTAAAGTGGAATTAAGGTAATATGTCTAAAACCCTAGCAGATTCCCATTTTCAAATCGCTATCTATTCTCTAATCTCTCTCTCTTTTTAATAATTCATTCACTTTTGGAGATCCCTCCAGCTGTAAATTAATTGTGATATATTATACGGCTTACTCAAACTTTGTCTTTAGGCTTTATATGGGCCCCATAAGATCTATATATGCCTACTTATTTTTTTCCCTCAACCACAATTTTAGTTCTTGATATTGCACGAGTGTTTATTTATATAAGAATTAATTTATAGGATATTCTTCTCTTTATATAACTAATTATACTCTATTCATTCCACTAATATTAGTGAAACTGTCTTTTTTACCCGTTTCAAAATAAGGGAATTGAAGCAGGTTACCATAACTGTGTAAATGAATCGAGTCGAACCGAATATTAAATTGTTTAGATTTGGTTAACAAAATTTATCGAGTATAAAATATTGTTTAATTGAGACTCGTTTAGCTATCGAGTCGAGCACAATCTCGAATCGAGCCCGAACAGTTTGAATTTTTCGAACGAATATGATCCGAGTATTAATAGAATTGCAATTTGAGGAGGTTCGAGTAATTTAACGAACTTTAAAATTTGATCATATTTGATTTATTTATATTTTGAGTCGAGCTCATATCGAATTTTTAATCGAACGAATACGAATCGAGCCCGAACTGTTTACTCATTTTACATCTTTAATTATATGTCCAACGTTCAATATTGAAATAATTTTAAAGATTTTCTATGTCTTCGTGTGTGTTAACAAGCAATTTAAAATATCTCGACTTCTTAAAATTAGAAATACATTCGGAAACATCAATTTTACTTTTTTCTTTTTAAAAGTCGTGATTTTAGAAATTTATGGACGCGTTATATATTTGATTAGTCAATATCATGGTGATCGACTGATTGAGCCACATTCCACCTTCTTAAAAGAAGTTGAAATTTTGAGTACCAAAAGGAAAAAAAGAAGTTGAAAGTAATTATGCATGCCTTCTATTTTGAATCAAGATATTATTTTTTTTCATGGCTTTGATTATGTATGTATGCTTTCTATTTTATTCTTTTTGCGTGTCGGAATTAGTGTGATTCCTTTGTAGTATTCTACGACCACTTTTTTTTTTCCTACTCCATTTGCATGCACTCCCGGTTAAAAACAAGAAACAATGAATTCCTTAAAAGTGGAGCATGATTTTTATTTTTAGCATGATTTTTATTTTTGATAGCACAACTGGGGGTGAGAGACACATCACGTTCTTGCATGAATTGTTTCCCGTAATAATATTGTTTTGAAAATTTTTAAAATTTCTTTTTTGTATATATTATGAAAGAGAGTGTTTTTTTTTATATATTCAATTACATAAAATAACGTCGTTTAATTATATTTGAGCAATAACTTGCGCAATTTTTGGTGGTATCCTATATAATTGCCTTTAATTATTTTTTTTTATAATTTAGTGAACAAATTATATATGAAAGGGTTTTTAAAATAATCCGAGTGTTCTAGTATATAAAAGTACTACTAAAGCACCAAACAAATACATCCTCCCATCTAAATTATAAAATTATTATTATTGAGTAGTTGAAGTCAACTAAAGACATTTTCAAATTTAAAATTAACATGAATTCTCATTACAAAATAATGGCCTAATAGCGACCAATAGTTTCAGCGACCGCACTATTCTGTCGCTGATATGACTAATGGCGACCGCCTTTGGCGACCGATATTGAATCTGGTCGCTAGATGATATCAGCGACCGCATGCGGTCGCTGTTCGGTCGCCGGTATATTTTTGCCGCCTAAAAATTGACGTAAAATGTTGGCGGGTTATTTTGTTGCTACCTCTCAGAGCGGTCGCTAATATGTCCACATCATTAAAAAGTCAAGTCACTGATCCTTTTTAATGTACTCAGCATCAGGCGCCTCGACAGACCAGACGAAAAGAAAAAAGAGGGAGACTAGAAGAGGAAGAAGAAGGAGAAGGGGGAGAAGAGAATAGGGCGACCGCCCCCACCGTCGTCGTCACTCTTGTCACATTAGGTATATAATTTCTTTTTTTGTATACTAATAATTAATTAATTATATATATATATATATATATATATATATATATATAGAGAGAGAGAGAGAGAGAGAGAGAGAGAGAGTCCGGATCAGGTCCGGACTCCCGGACCGGACCAAAATTCGGACTTTTTTTTTAAAACAACTAAAAATAAATAAATAAAAAATTATGGAATTGAAATTTTTTCATAATACAATGTTTTTGGCGTGATTTGGGTACGTATAACAAAACATGGTGGTACAGTCTGTGCAGACTGTACCACTATTTTTTGGTATAGGTATTCAAATCACATCTAAAATATTGTATTATGAAAAAATTTCAGTTCCATAGAATATTAAATTTGTTTTTTTAGTTGTTTTAAAAAAAAGAAAAAAAAAAGGTCCAAATTTTCTCCCGTCCGGGAGCTCCGGACCTGATCCAACTTGTATATATATATACACACACACACACACACACACACACAGAGAGAGAGATTTGATTAATTTGGGTAATGTATACTCTATGTTTAAGAACCCTTAATTAGGTTTAATTTGGGTAATGTATACTATATATTTAAGAACTCTTAATTAAGAACCTTATATGTTACTAATGTATACTATATGTTTAGGAACCCTTAATTAGGTTTAAGAACCCTTAATTAGGTTTAAGTGAGTCTTTGTTTCATATCCCAAGTACCCCAACAAAGTAAGGAAACAATAAGTTATATACATATATAAGTTAGTAACGATTTCAAATTCTTTGTAACATTACTAAGTTACCATTTACTTAGTTTTCAACTAATAAATAAAAAAAATTAAAATAAAATAACATGATATAATATAACAATTAAACTAAGTAGCATTTAGTTAGTTTCTCATACTAAATTTAGTAACATTTAATATTTAACATATAATATATATTAAATAAGTCAAGTCAAGTCAAGTCAAGTCTTCAGTGTTCGATATTGAATCTGGTCGCTAAATGATATCAGCGACTGCATGCGGTTGCTGTTTGGTCGACGGTATATTTTTGCCGCCTAAAAATTAGCATAAAGTGTTGGCGGGTTATTTTGTTGCGACCTCTCAGAATCAATGGTTACTGGTACGTCCACATCATTCAAAAGTCAGCGACCGCATGTGGTCGCTGATAGCGGTCACTGATCCTTTTTAATGTACTCAGCATCAGGCGGCTTGACAGACCAGACGGAAAGAAAAAAGAGGGAGACTAGAAAAGGGAGAAAGGGGAGAAGAGAAGAGGGAGATCACCGCTACCACCCCGGCCGCCGCCGTCACTCTCGTCACATTAGGTATATAATTTCTTTTTTTGTATACTAATAATTAATTATACAATGAATCTGATTAATTTGGGTAATGTATACATATATATATGCATTAATATGTTGCTATGAATATATATATACATACATACATGTTGCTATGATATTGATATGTTGCTATGAAAGAATACATATATATATATACACACACACAAACACATAATATATATATATATACACACACACACACACACACACACACACATACACACATAAATTTGATTAATTTGGGTAATGTATACTCTATATTTAAGAACCCTTAATTAGGTTTAAGTGAGACTGTGTTTCATATCCCAAGTATCCCAACAAAGTAAGGAAACAATAAGTTATATACATATATAAGTTAGTAGCGATTTTAAATTTTTTGTAACATTACTAAGTTACCATTTACTTAGTTTTCAACTAATAAATAAAAAAATTAAAATAAAATAACATGATATAATATAGCAATTAAACTAAGTAGCATTTAGTTAGTTTCTCATGCTAAATTTAGTAACATTTAATATTTAACATATAATATATATTAAATAAGTCAAGGCAAGCCAAGTCGTTGATATGACTAATAGCGACCGCCTTCGGTGACCGATATTGAATCTGGTCTTAAAATGATATCAGCGACTGCATGCGGTCGCTGTTTGGTCGCCAGTATATTTTTGCCGCCTAAAAATTAGCATAAAGTGTTGGTGGGTTATTTTGTTGCGACCTCTTAGAATCAACGGTCACTGATACGTCCACATCATTAAAAAGTCAGCGACCGCATGCGGTCGTTGATAGCGGTCACTGATCCTTTTTAATGTACTCAGCATCAGGCGGCTTGATAGACCAGACGGAAAGAAAAAAGAGGGAGACCAGAAGAGGGAGAAGGAGGAAAAGAGAAGAGGGAGATCGCCGCTACCACCCCTGCCGCCGCCGTCACTCTCATCACATTAGGTATATAATTTCTTTTTTTGTATACTAATAATTAATTATACAATGAATCTGATTAATTTGGGTAATGTATACATATATGCATTAATATGTTGCTATATATATATATATATATATATATATATATATATATATATATATATAGAGGTTTTCTCTTATAAGGACTCAAAGTAAGGACTGCATTTTTTTGTTTTTTTTTTAAAACAACTAAAAAAAAATATTTAATATTTTATGGAACTGAAAGTTTTTTTAAAAAAAGTGTTTTGGGTGTGATTTGGGTACGTAGAAAAAAAATATGTATGTACAGTCTGTGCAGACTGTACCACCATTTTTTAGTATAGGTATCCAAAACACGCCCAAAACATTGTATTATGAAAAAATTTCAGTTCCATAAAATATTAAATATTTTTTTTAGTTGTTTTAAAAAAAAAAAGCAAAAAAAAGCAAAAAAAAATGCAGTCCTTACTTTGAGTCCTTATAAGAGAAAATCTATATATATATATATATATACACACACACACACACACACACGGTAAGGATCAAGAGCATTCTCCTTAAAGAGCATTTCTCCTTAAATATCATTCCTTTATTAAAGTTACGTCGTTTTGGAGGGGACGCGGTGACATTTTTGTAAATACGCGGTGATATTTTTTCTATTTATTTACAAAAATGTCACCGCGTCCCCTCCAAAACGACGTAATTTTAATAAAGGAGTGCTATTTAAGGAGGAATGCTCTTTAAAGAGAATGATATTGACCCTTACCGTATATATATATATATATATATATATATATATATATATATATATATATATATATATAAATTTGATTAAATTGAGTAATGTATACTCTATATTTAAGAACCCTTAATTAGGTTTAAGTGAGACTTTGTTTCATATCCCAAGTACCCCAACAAAGTAAGGAAACAATAAGTTATATACATATATAAGTTAGTAGCGATTTTAAATTCTTTGTAACATTACTAAGTTACCATTTACTTAGTTTTCAACTAATAAATAAAAAAAAGTAAAATAAAATAGCATGATATAATATAACAATTAAAATAAGTAGGATTTACTTAGTTTCTCATACTAAATTTAGTAACATTTAATATTTGACATATAATAAATATTAAATATGTAATTAAATTAAAATATAATATAAATATAATAAAATAAAATATTAAACTTAAATAATATAAAATATATTATTAAAATATAATATAATATATCACTGCTAAAAGATATTAATGATCAAAAGTAATGTCATACTCTTAAGTTAAAGAACTAAAAGATAAATGTTCTAATCAAGAGTAAGTTATTTAGCTCATGTGTAAAGTAAAGAAAGAAGCTTGCAAAAAAGAAAGCGCGAGTTTGGTCTAAAGTAAACTCTGATTTTGTATACTCCTGAACTTTTTATTACTTTAATTTGCATTCATTCGCTATTGTTTTGGTCTTATTATATTATGAATTTCTATATTTCTCTTGGGTTGTGTCTTGGGTGCCTAGAAATGGTCATATATGCATGTCGTTGTGCATGTGGATAGTCCATATTATAGGGGAGACTCTGGCAAAAAAAATTTGTTGGTCAGGTAACTAATGTAATAAGAAAATGAAGTATTTACTAATGTTGTTTCTCAATAGTAAATAAAATAAAATAAAACAAATAAAAAAAATAAGATACTTTTTTTTAATAGTAGTTGCGAACATTTATAATACTTACCTTTTTAGAGACAAAAAAGCGAGAATACAATTGGACAACCAATAAGTGTATACAATTAGACAACCAATAAGTGTATACAATTGTCGCTTGTACTTTGAATTTTTAATTTTATGAACCCTAAAGATGAGTAATAGAGACCCGTTCTCTCTTTGCCTGTCAATTAGGTTTCCAACTAATTTAGACCTTCCCTATATATGATTATTGATCCCAATCTTTTCCCCTTCTTTTCTTTTGGTTTTGGCTTGTTTTGTGCCGAGTTCGAGTTGCACAACATGAATGAATCTTACCGTGATAACGAATCTTAGCATATTAAGATACATCTAGTTAAGTCAAATTGCTAACCCCTAAACTCGACTTGATTTGCGAGTTAACTCATCCAAGTCAAGCGAGTTTAACAAGTATGGTTACATGTTAGAATCATTGATCCATTTGAATGAGAGAGTTATCTAGTCAAGTCATATGTATAATCCTAAACTCAGCTTGACACGTGAGTCAACTCATCCAGAAGCAAGCGAGTTGAACAGCTATGGTTACATACTTACATGTTACCCATAACTATAAGAAAGAGGCTAAATCATATGCTTACAAGTATGTTTAAATGTTAATCATATTCTAACAAGTATGCTCAAGTCATATGCTTACAAAGTATGCTTAAATGTTAATCAGATTCTAACAAGTATGCTCAAGTCATATGCTTACAAAGTATGCTTAAATGTTAATCAGATTCTAACAAGTATGCTCAAGTCATATGCTTACAAAGTATGCTTAAATGTTAATCATATGCTTACAAGTATGCTCAAGTCATATGCTTATAAGTATGCTTAGAGAGTCTGACCATGCTATATATTAATAAGCTCATGTTGTCTGTAGTAGGTACCGTGGTATCATGGACCTCTATTTAGACCGTAGTTAGATGATACGACGAAAGTCAAGTGCCCAGATAGGTGTTACAACTAAATTTAGAGCTGGTTGCCAAGTGTTTTTGGAGTATGTGTATAGTCATGCGAAATGTGTGAATGGCCAGAACAAGATAAGATGCCCTTGTTTGAAGTGTAAGAATGTAAAATATACGGACAGAGACGTGGTAAACTATCATTTACTTGTTTATGGGTTCATAAAAAATTACGAAGAATGCTGGTGGGCACATGGGCAGAGAAGAGATGGTGACATTACAGAAGTACACAATCCGATAAGCAATACTCATCGTATGAATGAAATGGTACATGATATTGCAGGGCCAGATTTTGATTGGGAACAAGGCTGAGACTAACCTATGAATTCTGATGCCAAAGCCTTCTTTAAGTTGTTAAAACACACTATATTGTCTGTAGTGGTGACATTACTTAACATCAAAGCAGATCACAACACGAGCCATAAGTGTTTTAAGTCGCTCGTGAAAGCCATTAAGAGAATGTCGCCTGGCGGTGAGAAGTTACATGATAACTATTACTATTGTAAGAAAATGGTGAAGAAGTTGGGTCTTGGATACCAAAAGATCGATGCATGTCCCAACGATTGCATGTTATTTTATAAGGAAAATGAAAAGATGACCCGGTTCACGTTTTGTAGTCATGATCGGTTTAGGCCTAATAAAAAGGGTGTGACTACAAAAAAATCAACTATACCATTTAAGATTTTAAGATATTTTCCAATTACACATTAGCTAAAAAGATTGTACATGTCTTGAAGAACAGCTGAACATATGAGTTGGCATGCAAAATCTCCAGCTACAGATGGAGAACTAAAATCCCGCAGATGGGCAAGCTTGAAAAGATTTCAACTTAGCATATCCTGGGTTTGCATTGGAACCTAGAAATGTGAAGATTGGATTGTCCACTGATGGTTTCAACCCGTTTGGCCACTCAGCTGTTTCGTACTCATGTTGGTCTATGGTTGTTACTCCGTACAACTTGCCTCCTTGGATGTGTATGAAACAACCACACTTGTTTCTTTCACTTGTGGTTCTTGGTCCTAAGAGTCTTGGAAAGAACTTAGATGTTTACTTGAGACCTCTTATAGACGAGTTGAAGGTATTATGGGAGGATAGAGTACAGACTTGGGATGTTGCAACGAAAATAAATTTTAACCTTATGGCAGCGGTTATGTGGACTATAAGTGACTTCCCAGCTTATGATATGTTAGTTGTATGGAGTAAACACGGGAAGTTGGCTTATCCATATTATATGGAGCATACAAAGTCTTTCAATCTATCAAAAGGTCGAAAGTCTTGTTGGTTTGACTGTCATCGTTGGTTTTTGTTGGTAGATCACCCGTTTCGAAGAAATAGAGAACACTTCAAGAAAGGGAAAGTAGACAATGATATGCCTATATCGCGATTGTCGGGGATGGAGATGCGAGATCGTGTGATAAAATTGTCGGTCATCCCATTTGGTAAGATTGATGCTGTAAGACCCCGAATTTTATGAAATAAAAGTATTCAATTTTTCTTATAATTACTATTCAGTAAATGGTTTAATTGATAAATGTTAAAGTTAAGGGTGATATATGAATTTTTTTCAAAATACACAAGTGGTTATAAAATAATCATTGTTGTCGGAGAATATTCGTTTGGTCGTGGAATATTCTTTCTGTCGGGGAATATTCGTACGACGGCGCAGCTATTTGTGGGCCCCATAACGAATAACTGTCGGGTGAAGAAAATGACAAATTTAAGTTTTTACAAATAACGGCGTAGTTGTTACCGTTAACACTGTTGGAATACCCGGTAGTTAAAATACAGTAATACGCGTTATTGCACAGTAGCACACGGTATTGCATAGTATTTTTGAAATTATTGATTCTTACGTAAGAAGGCACTACTCAATAATTGTTACAGTAATTACTGTTCAATATTTTATTTTATTGATTCAATAATTGCTACGTTGAAATTTTGTATTATTGTTGTTTAATAATTGTTGCTGCACAGTATTTCCCATTATCAGATCAATAATTCATATTATTTGAATAATATTATTAGATAACATTATTGGCAATGACTAGAAAGTTCTGTCTAAGGAGAGGTTTGGTCATCTAATTGCGCGCCAGTAAGAAAAAAATCTTATTGGAAAGCCCCCTCTTTCCTGGGAACGGCCTGGTTGTCATAAATGTGATTCTGTAATATTATTTGTGAATAATTAATTATTGATTCATATGATAAGAAAATATTTATTTTATGTGGATATAAATGAAGGATATATTTTTGTGGTTAAAAAATGAAGGAGTTAATGTTGAGGTTTTTATCAGTATTTTTGTTGGAATGGAGGTATTAAAAATTAGGGTTTTTGAGAAATATTGTAGGTGTTATAATTTTTAATCCGACCGTTGGATCGTGGTAATTTTTGGATATGTTATACATATATAAGTTGAGTATATGTCCACAAATTTTGAACCGTTAAAAATGAACGTATGATTTATTATGAATTTTACGAGATGACTGGTTCAGAAATTGTTGAATTTTCGGAGTTTATCATTTTGATAGAAAATTCTAAAATTGGTGGACCCCACTTGTGGTTGGTGAAGAAATGTGCTGAATTATATTTCAAATGTGGTGGGCGGGAATAGTAGCAGGTAAAGCCATCAGGTTGCAGGTCAAACCTACCAAAATTTTCCTATAAATAGAGGGCTAAGTTAGAATTGAAAATCACACCAGAAACATAAGCTTTTTCTCTTTCTCTCTCTATATTATGAAGCATATTTTGTGAGTTTTTAGATACTTGGTGAGTTGCTATTCATCAGTGCAAGTTTCCTTCAGCATCATATCCGATATCCAGTCAGAAGTACTGCTCTTTTGAGGTAAGGGATTGTATGGGATTGTGAGGGATAGTAAGGGATAGTAATGGATTTTATTGTGGAATTTTTATCTTTTGTGTCGGGGTTACTATTCATGAGTTACTATTCACGATTTACTATTCATGAGTTACGAATATTACTCTTTAGGTTAAAACAATATGTTAATCATATTATTTTTATCATCATATATAACATTTTTATAACCCTGATGTTGAAATTCTCTTTCACTGGAGTGTAAAGATGGATAGATTATTGGTATGATCATGACTAGGGTTCTCTTTGGCCTGTAGTGCAAAGTTGAATTGTGACTGGTATGATCATGACCATTGAATTTATAATTGAATATCTTAAGCTTAAGTGCAATGGTGAATTGATCAACATGGTTATAATTATTGTTTATATAAATTCTGAAATGATTATATATTTCTTTGAGATATGAATATATTTGGCCTGTAGTGCAAATATGAATTGTTGATGAATATCTTTGGCATGTAGTGCAAAGATGGCCTGTTGATGAATATCTTTGGCCTGTAGTGCAAAGATGAACTGTTGTTGAATATCTTTGGCCTGTAGTGCAAAGATGGTTTGTTGATGAATATCTTTGGCCCGTAGTGCAAAGATGGATTTGTTAGTATAATTATAAACAGGAACTGTGATTTGGTATAACCATGATCTTTGATGTTTCAGGTAAAGACAGGTGATGAAAATATTCTTCGTCCTGGGTGCGAAGAAAAATTTATAGTCACAATTATGATTATGAGTTATTCATATGATTGTGGAAAGGAACTATTGAGTGATGTTACATGGATAAAACATTGTTGGTGGATTTTTAACATGGAAGAGATAATGGACTTTATGGTCTATTTGACTCTTCTAATGGATTGCATGTTCCGCTGCAACTATGGTTGAAATTTTTATCATTTACCATATGTTCTAAATCTCTGATTTATTATTGATGAAGGCTATTGATAATTTAATTATCTTTAGTCATGATATTCTTTACTAAGCTAGTTGTGCTCACCATTTTGCTTCACATTTCCTTTCAGGTAATAAGAGTGTAGCTGGGTCGAGTGGGGGTAACAAGGGAATAGAACGTTGGTCATCATTTAGTAGTTATATTTGGTGAATCATCTAGGGTGAAGCGAACCCAACGTTGGAAGGGTGTTTTGTTACTATCATACAAGATGTCTAATGACATACAACATCGTGTCATCATAAGACAGGGTTGTGCTCATCCACTTGCCGAGTATATCTACAAGCACTACCTATATAATCTTGGTGTTTGTTTAAAGTATAATTCTCAGTTAGATACAGTGGAGATAATGATAAGTCAAGAGAAGACTCACCATTGGGAAGAATATGATAGTAATCTTCTCGTTTTTCTTTGGGGTCTATTGGGTCAACCAAGGATAATTCTGTGGCCATATGATATCTATCATAACCTAGAAGCATGGCCTCCCATGTACGAAGGTTTCCTTGAGCACTTCCCAAATATTCTAGTTTCTAAAACAGTTTTTGACTATACCCTTATGTAAGGTGTTACTGTGAGGTGCTGTCCACGGTTGGGACATGTGTCACATTTGGTATATATTTGTATTCAAACTCACAACATATGTGTTGTTGTATTTTGTACGACAATTGTTGTAATAGAGTTGTAGTTGTTTTCTGTACCATGTATTTGACGACTCAGAATGGGTTGGATGGAATGGACCTGTTTTGGGGTCGTTACAGATGCCACAAACATAATCAATGGGTTTGGAGAATCTCATAACTGGGTTCAAAGAAACATCTTTAGGGAACTGCCTTATTAGTCTACAAATTTGATTTGTCATAATCTAGATGTGATGCATATTGAGAAGAATGTGTTCGACAATGTGTTTAACACCGTGATAAATTATACAGGGAAGACAAAAGATAATGATAAGGCACAGTTGAACATGAAAGATATTTGTAAATGTCCTGGATTAGAACTTTATGAATCTTCTAATGGTAAGATTGTCAAACCGTATGCAAGGTACACATTGTCCAAAAAGTAAGTTAAAGATGTGTACTGCACATGGGTTAAGTCTCTGAAAACTACCAGATGGATATGCGTCAAACATTACAGGGTGTGTTACAGGTGGGAAATTGCAAGGGATGAAAGAGTCATGATTGTCACGTGTTCATGGAGAGACTCATGCCTATAGCATTTCAGGATCTGCTTGATAAACCAATATGAGATGCTTTGACGGATCTTAGTTATTTCTTCAAAGACTTGTGTTCAAAAACATTAAATGAGAAGGACATGTCCGTAGTTGAGAAGAACATCATAGAGATTACATGTAAACTTAAAAAAATATTTCCACCTGGTTTTTTTGACTCCATGAAGCATTTGCAAATCCATCTTCCATGTGAAGCTCGTGTTGGGGGTCCAGTTCAATATAGATGGATGTACCTTTTCGAAAGGGTGATGAAAAACCTTAAGAGGAAGGTGAAGAATAAAGCTTATGTCGAGGGGTCGATATGTGAGGCATACAATTTCGATGAGATATCTACGTTTGTCTTAGACTATTTTCCGAATGAAGTCTTGACAAAGACCAATCGAGTCCCGATACATGATGATGGGGGCAATGTTGAACTAAATGGTTGGCTTTCTGTCTTTGGTCTATTGGGCCACGCTTATGGAAAAGGAAAGTGCATATTCCTCTCTGAACAAGAATTACATGTTGCACATACTTACATTCTTTTCAATTGCGAGGAGATTGACGAATTTGTGAGGTACACATGTAAAATTCATATTTATCCCTTAACTTTAAATGACATGTAATATACATTCCAATATCTTAATGTTTATAACATAGTATAGATCATACGATGACGAGTTAAAAGTGAAGCATCCCGGCATAACTGATAAAGATATTCAAATCAGTCGGTGATAAAAAAATTACACTTTGGCTAAAGGAAAAAGTAAGTTAATTTACTTAAACACGACATATATATATACTCCATATTAACTATGACTTCATTTAATAGGATGGAATTTTTGTAGGCTTTTACTGAGGGATCAACGATTCCGGCTAATGTACAAGTCCTAGCTATGTGACCAGACAGGGACCAAGTCAGCCGCAATGGTTACAAAATAAATGGTTGTGAATTTCATACAAAGACATATGGTTGCGGTAAAAGAACAATGAACACTGGAGTGTGATTGTTACAATGAGCTTGGTTGTGCCTTTTATGGGGAGTTGGAGGAAATTATAGAGTTGTCGTATAAGGGCACGCACGGGGGCCATATTAACTTGTTCAAGTGTCGTTGGTTTGATTCAAAAAAAGGGATACGTGTTGAAAAACATGGAATCGTCGATATTGACCTCTATAGGTCCATATACGCCAACGAACCGTTTGTGTTACAACCTCAAACAGTACAAGTATACTACACTCCTAGTCCTGTTAGGAAAAGGGATAGTCCGCCTGCAAATTGGCAAGTTGTAATTCATACTCCCTCGCGCAGTTATGTAGAAGTAGTAGACGGGGAGATTTACCAAGAGAAGATGCTTCATAGATAAACTATAATAAATGTGGAGGACGACACTGAAGTAATCCAGTTAGATGGTGGAGATGAACCTAATGAATTAGATCTTGAGTCAATACTTGTACCAGATGACATTAATACTGAAGAGGAAGAGTTATTGACTAACACTGACACTGAATATGAAGCAGACGATGGTTATGAATCTGCAATATATATACAAGATGATTCTGACTCAAACATTGATTAAAAAAATAAAATGTATGTTTAGTATTACATGTTCTTTATATCATTGCCATGTTTATGTACTTAACTATTTAATGCAATTTACTGTCATTATTGTCATTTTATATTCATATATGCATGTAATCAAATATAACACATAATAACATCTTGAAATTTGTAAAATATAGATGGCTTCTAAAGCAACGCAAAAAAAGAGCGGCTTGGGTAAGGGCCCTAATCATGTGCGAAAGGCCCTTGCAAATCTGGATGACTGGATTCTTAGATAGATTTGTCCTCCTCCTGATAGCACATATGTCTGCATCATTTATATATAAACATTTTAGATTTCCATTATTTCAGATATATATTAATGTAAATTATTTTAAATATTATAATAAATCTACTTATCTTTAATGTAAATTTTTGTATATTGTAGTGATTTTTCAGATAGCAAGATAGTCAAGTGCATTTCACAGCTGTGCTTATAGAACTGGCCGACAGCTGTGATTACGTGGGTGAGCACACCTATCGCCCACAAGAATACAGTTTGGGCTGAATTTCAGGTATAATTTTTTTTAATTATGATAGATAATAAGATTAATAAACTAAAATTGTTTAGTAGTGTTGGGTTATATGTTAATAGTACCGTTTTAATATTATTATTATTTTTTATTTGCAAAAAAGGTATAGATGGGAGGACGTGCATGCTTCAGTGATACAAACATTGTTCTGGCAGAAGTGTGCAGTCCGCACCAAAGACAACTTGAACAAAGAACGACAAAAGCCCTACACAATGCATCGATCGACCATCCAAGCCAGGGAGAAGAGTACATACAAGAGCATAGCCCCTAGTGGTGCAATCAGTCCATATGGGTTGAGATGTGTGCCTAATAGAGAACTGAGAGTTAGGTCAAAAGGCGCAAGACTGCTTCCATTAACAGATCCTCCAGTGTACCTGATGGCGAAAAGGTGAAAGGCACCTACAGGGGCGACAGTATATCACAGTTGCAGCATATCACTGCCAGGATACGTATGAATAGTAAACTTGTGAATTTGATAGAATAGTTTTAATTTGTTTACAATCATAGTTTGTAGAATATCACATGTTTACTTATTAATATGGGAGTATGTTTTGTATAGGAGTCTCAGTCTTAAGGTTAGCCTATCCATTGGCTGGATGTGTACGTGGCCACCCGTGATGGTCTACCTAATGCTGTCCAGATATTGGTAATAAGTTTTGACAACTTTGATGTTGTTTATCAAGTTTACGTTATTATTTAGAATTTAATATTTATTTTTAACTATTTAATTGTTAACCTGCTGACAGGATACTTATAAGAGCTTATTGAACGAGCGTTATCCTGAAGGCACCCCACGTCCGGTGATTGATCAAGAACTGTGGGAGAGGGCGTTAGTTGTGAAGAAGAACTACGTCAAAGGCCAAGGACAACGACGATACCCAACCATCAGTGGCACAGGTAGCTCTGTTACCCAGTCTACACAGTCATTGACCCATCTAGCTCATCATACTCCTGCTGACTATGTGAGAGCGATCTGACGAGATCGTGATCTTCTTCGTATACTGGGAGGGCATCTGGCGGCTCTGAGTCCTGATGAGTTAGATGATGCAGTGACGGCAGCAACAACATCACAATATTAGGATGGCGACGAGGTAATCTTGGTATTTATTACAATCAAATTAGTCACTTATATATATATACATATATTGTTGTGTTTAATTTGTTGTATATTGTCGTAATTCCAGTATCAACATATATACTATATATGTAACTTGTTTTATTATTTTGTTAATTACAGGGTGATCAGCGAGAAACTAATTTGGACGAAGATGCATGACGACCGACCTAGTTTTATTTTCTAGCTATTTATGAGCCTTGTACTTTTATATTCATTCTTTGGATGACTTTATGTTACTTAAAGATTAGACTTGTATATATTTCTTCAGTTCATATTGGTTTTATAATGTTTATATAGTTTATAGTGTTTTTTTGTATGTGTTGGTATTTGGATGGATGTTTATATTGTTGTGCATGTGTTGAGATATATAAAACTTGGTTGGAAGTTTATATATATTGTCTGTTGTGTGTTGGGATATAAAGTATGTACAAAACAGGTACAATTTTTTGGGAAATCCATAAAACATGATTTTTATTTTATTTTATACATTAGCGACCGCATGCGGTCGCTAATACCTATTAACGACTGCTAATTCGATCAGGGAGTTAGCGACCGGTACCGGTCGCTGACACGTGACACATGTCAGTTTTCGACCCTTAACCATGTTGACTCAGATTAGCGACGGTCCTGGTCGCTAATTGAGGTCGTAGATCAGTCGGTCGCTAATAGTGGTCGCTGTTGTGCATTTCAGCGACCATATTTTATGCGACGACTATCAGCGACCGCCATCGATTGCTGATAAGCATCTGCGACCGATGGCGGTCACTGAAAGGCTTTTTTCTTGTAGTGTCTTTTAGTTTTAATTAATACAATGATAAATATTATAAATTATCTAAAAAATATTATTTGTTATATAATTTATTAATTCAAAATTTTAATGAATCGTCTCAATTTTGAGTTTGAAAATATAATAAATTAACTTTTAAAAGTAAATAATGATTTTATAAACCCATTATTCAACTAGTCAAGTAAATGAAAGGGCCATGCAAAGCCAAAATTTTTACCAAAAAAATATTTTGTACTAGTATTCGGTGGCACACGTAATGCGTGTGTAAATTATGCGAGATAAATTAGATATTTTATTAAATTTGGCAAACTAAAGAGAAAAATAAAAAAATGGATTATATGATAATGTAATTAAATTTATCACACACCCAGCGAGCTATGACCGCCGCTTTAGAATACGGATAGATATATGCATGAACTAAGAAGATAAGCATCTTGCAAATCATAAGATGAGTGAAATAGCACTCAAAAAAGATAAAGAAAGGGAATGTGTTTTCTTTTTCATATTAATTACTTTGTTCCTCTGCTAGCTAGCTGTCTTTTTCCCCATATCAGGAGTATTGTTCAATTGTTGGCCCAATCAGGAGTCAGCTTCTGATTTACATTTATAGTAAGTCATTGAGAATTTGCTATTTCAGTCATTAATCATTTTCCTTTATTTCAAGCTTATATATACTACTCCATATGTTTCCTTTATTTTATTCCCTCCGCTTCAAAATTAAAAATATATTTATAAAATTATAATTTTTAAATATAGTCTTAATTAGTATTAATTAAAAATTTAGATGTGCTAATTTAATTTAAAAATGATAATAAAAAAATAATGGCAAACATTTATTATTGATATATTTTAAATTATAAATAATTATATATTTTTAGACATAACCTTTCTTGAATGAGATTTTTATTTAATTTTTTAAATAAAAAAGTCAAACTTGACTTGAAAGTTTACCTAAGAACACACTTCCTTCATCGAATGAGAGTTTTATTTAACTTTTTATGTATATTAAGGTTTGTGTAAAATTTATTAAAATATAAAAATTTTACTATTAGTACTCCCACGACCGCGCAAAGAATAATTTTTTGAAAAATGATATTTTCACATTAATATTTAATATTTTTACATATATGACTCACATATTAGCTGATGTGTCAATTTTTTATTAGCTAATATCTGAACCATACATTTAATATTTATGTGAAAATATCAGTTTTCTAAATTTTTTTAGTTCACTACAAATTAAACCTTGCTCAAAGAATAATTAACCTTAAGCCAAATACAAAAAGTCTAACGTTAAGTTTGCATATACTGAATTTGCATATTTAGCCGAGTAGAAGGAGATCTTCTTAAAGAGTAAAATGTAAAACTCCTTTATATTTGTGCATGCTTGTGTGATACTTTCGTCATGAAATTTTATTAATTCATAATTTTCTCACTTAAAATATGATAATTAGTGCAAAATCGTATCTTTTAAGAAGTGTATATAACTGATTCAAAAGTTAAAAGTTTAAACTACTGTAACTAACACGAAATAGCGATTCACGCTATTATAAAGTCAAGTAACATATTGTCGCAAAGTGATAAATTCGTGATATAATTCTATATTTTAGACCTTTTTTTAAGTAGATATTAAGGGTGTAAACGAATCGAGTCGATCCGAATATTGAGTTGCTCAGATTTGGTTCACAAAATTTATCTAGTATAAAATAAGGTTTGATTGAGACTCATTTAGCTACCGAGTCGAGCACGATTCCGAATCAAGCACGAGCAGTTTGGACTTTTTCAACGAATATGATGTGACGCCCCCAAAATTAGGTATACGTCACCCATCTTGGGTCGCCACTTACATGGTACAAAATACAAATACAAACTTAATTATACAAATGTCGTGTAACATACGACAATACATAAACTGAGAGTTCTAATAGGAATATTGCCATCTAGACAATATCCATACTCAAGGAGTCCTCATTACATTTATTGTCACACTATTTAACAGAATAGTGAGAATTACTAATGCTATCTTCTGGACCATCACTCCTTTCCCTAACTCGTCCCAGCTATATTCTCATTTCCTGAAGAGAACATTGAAAGAAAGGGTGAGCTCAACTAGCCCAGTAAGAAATATTATGACTAAGGTAATGAAGAATAAATTATCAATAGTCTTCAACAATGTTAAACTGATAAAATACAATAGACATCAAGTTTAACTGCAGCGGAATAAGCAATCCATTAGAAGAGTCAAGTAGAGAATAAAACCTACTATCTTCTATGATTTAAAAATATTTTCATCAATTTTTATTACTGAGACTCAGCTTAATAAATAAACCACATCTTCTAATCATCCTTGTATTACGGGCCAAAGATATTCATTAAATCATCAATGATCATGACTATACCGAAAAATCTCTGGTCATAATCATACCAAAAACTGTCTATCAATGCATTACAAGCCACTGAGGACTTTTACCACACCACTTATAACATCATAGTTCATGATTATACCGAATGATCCCTGGTCATAATCATACTAAGTCCATCTATACACGTAAGCCAAAGATAACTTTTAACATAAAATAAACATGAGGATGAAGACAATGTTATAGGAATTCAATTAAACAAGTTCAAGAATTAGTTTATCCAAGAATTAATAATATCCAAATTATCAACATGATACTTCTTTGTAAAGTAACAGTCAAGAATGCTCAGAAGAATATTTTCATGAAAAGATACTGGATGAAACGCAAATATCAAGGATATTCCACTAATATCATGGAGTATAGAAATCAAAACTTTAACCAAATGAGTATAATAAAGAATATATGAAACTGCAAATAGATTTTCACCAGCCATGCGGTAATCCACGTATACAGATCATTTCCACAATTTAATAAGGAATGAATATAAAGGATCATTCACCATGCATGTGGCAATCCACATAGACAGGTTATTCTAACAGAATAAACACAAGTGGTTATAAAATATTCATTGTTGTCGGTAAATATTCATACGACGGCGCAGCTTTTTGTGGGCCCCGTAATGGAAAGCGATTGGATGAAGAAAATGACAAGAGTAAGTTGTTTATAAATAACGGCGTAGTTGTTACCGTTAGCACTGTTGGAATACCCGGTGGTTAAAACACAGTAATACGCGTTGTTGCACAGTAGCACACGGTATTGTACAATTATTGATTCTTACGTAAGAAGGCACTACTCAATAATTGTTATAGTAATTACTGTTCAATATTGTATTTTATTAATTCAATAATTGCTGCGTTGATATTTTATATTACTGTTGTTTTAATAATTGTCACTACACAGTATTTTCTATTATCGGAACAATAATTCATATTATCTGAATAATATTATTAGATAACATTATTGGCAATGTCTAGAAAGTTCTGTCTAAGGAGTGGTTTGGTTATCTAATTGCGCGCCAGTAAGGAGAGATCCTTATTGGAAAGCCCCCTCTTTCTTGGGAACGGCCTGGTTGCCAGTACTGTGATTCTGTAATATTATTTGTGTATAATTAATTATTGATTTATATGATGAGGAAAATATTGATTTATGTGGATATAGATGGAAAAAAATTTTAATGTGACAATTGTTAAAAATTAATATTTTATCTTTTTCTGATAAAATAATTCACTTAAATATATTATTTTAATAATATATTAATGGTGATATTTTTACAATGAATGTGGGATATATGAATAAATGAGAAGGAAGAGTATTTTTATTGGATTAAATGTTTAACACATATTTTGTGTGTTGGTGGACACAATTCTTGATCGAAAATTTATTATAGACTGTAAAATTGTCCGTTTGTGGATTTTGGTCAATTTCTGTTTGGAATTTGGAAAAACTTTCTTCTGCAAAGTTGTAGAGAATTGAATTTCCTATAAAAACTCTCGAGATTCGAATTTTCTGACAAAAAGGCTATTTATTATGAATTATTGAAGTTCCGAAATTCTGAAATAATTGATTTTTTGAAGTTTTAATTATTTTTATTAAGAAAAACATTTTTGACATTTGAGTGGCACATGTTAATGGTGGAAATCAGCTGATGTGGTGTGCTAAGAAAATTAAGAAAATTATATTATTAATTTATTAAATTTTCTGCTTTGGTGTTCTAAGCATTTTCTTATAAATAGGGTGTTTAGGTTAGAATTGAAAATCACACCAGAAACTGAAGTTTTCTCTCTATTTCTCTCTCTATATATCGAGCGTATTCTTGTGAGTATTTTAATATCTTGAGTGTTGCTATACGGTGCAAGTTCATTCAGCGTTATTCCAGTCAGAAGTACTGCTCTTTTGAGGTAAGGGATAATAAGGGATGTATTTTTTTTAAAATGATATTATTTCTTTCAATATCATTATACCGGAATATTGTAAGATTTTTCTTGTGAAATTCTTATCTTTTCATGTCGGGCTTACTATTCATGAGTTACTATTCACGAGTTACTATTCATGAGTTACTATTCACGAGTTACTATTCATGAGTTACTATTCACGATGGGTTACTATTCATGAGTTACTATTCACGAGTTACTATTCACGAGTACTATTCACTACAAAATTGGTTTCTTTTTCTAACCAAATTATAGTTGATTTATGAATATTACTCTGGAGATTAAAACTATGTATTGATTATATTGATTTTATTATCATATATAATATTTTTATAACCCTGATGTTGAAATTCTCTTTCACTGGAGTGTAAAGATGGGTAGATTATTGGTATGATCATGACTAGGGTTCTCTTTGTCCAGTAGTGAAAAGTTGAATTGTGACTGGTATGATCATGACCATTGAATTTATAATTGAATATCTTTAGCTTAAGTGCAAAGGTGAAATGATCAACATGGTTATAATTATTGGTTATATAAATTCTGAAATGATTATATATTTCTTTGAGATAATAATATATTTGGCTTGTAGTGCAAATATGAGCTGTTGAGGAATATCTTTGGCCTGTAGTGCAAAGATGAGTTGTTGATGAATATCTTTGGCCCGTAGTGCAATGATGAAATTATTAGTATGATTATGAACATGAATTGTGATTTGGTATAATCATGATCTTTGATGTTTCAGGTAAAGACAAGTGATGAAAATTATCTTCGTTCTAGATGAGAAGAGGAATTTAGAACTATAATTATGATTATGAGTTATACATGTGATTATGGACAGGAATTATTGATTAATGTTACAGGGATAAAATATTGTTGGTGGAATACCCTATACTTGGTGAAATTACCCTATACATGAACTGTATACGCGGCATACCCTATACTTGGTGAAATTACTATTCACGAGTTACTATTTACGGAGAATATTCGTACGACGGTACAATCATTGGTGGACCCCACAACGGAATTATTGTCAGATTGAGAAAACGACAAAAATATTTTATTAAAAATAACGGCGGAAGTTTTACCGTTGATACTGTTGAACTACTCGGTAGTAAAAGTACAGTAATATGTGTGGTTGCATAGTAGCACACGGTATTGATGCTTATGTGAGAAGTCACTCAGTTTGATTCAATTATTGTCAATTAATAATATGAATTATTTAGCGATAATGAAGTTTTGTTTTATTCGTATTATTAACGTAATAAAACAGAAACATCTTTTTATATAAAACAGAATACTTTATTAAAGTTATTCTATAAATAGAATATATTATATTCTATTGTGCATAGTGTTTTGCATAGTAAAATCTTTTTATATAAAACAGAATACTTTATTAAAGTTATTCAATAAATAGAATATATTATATTTTATTTAAAAGTTTTTTTCTTTAAATATGGACCGTCAGATTAAAGTAAATCAATTTGGACCGTTCATGGATTAGTTACTATGCATTCAATTTTTCTATAAATAGAAGCTCATTCCTTCATTATTTTTTTACGAATTCACTGAACTCTAGAGAGAGAAACTATAGAGAGAAATAAGAAGAGTATTCTGCCACTTAACTACTTCTTTATTTCAGTTCTTCTTTAAAATGGTAAGGGGTGTTATTCTTTCTTATTCATGAAGAGAACTTATGTTATTCCATTCTTTATTATTCTGTTGGAATAACCTGTATGCGTGGTTTACCCTATACTTGGTGGAATGACCTGTATATGCGGTTTACCCAATACTTGGTGATCTTCTTCTGTTATTCCATTCTTTATTATTATGTTGGAATAACCTGTTTATGCGAAGTACCGCATACTTGGTGAAATTCTTTTATTATTCCGTTCTTTACGATTCTGTCGGAATATCCTGTCGGTGTGAATTTCACCTGACCTGGTTCCATCATTTATTATTCCGCATTTATTATTTTGTCGGAATATCCTGTCGGTGTGAATTTCACCTGACCTGGTTCCATCATTTATTATTCCACATTTATTATTCTGTCGGAATATCCTGTCGGTGTGAATTTCACCTGACCTGGTTCCATATTTATTATTCCGCATTTATTATTCTGTTGGGAATAACCTGTCTGTGCGGTCTCTATCGCATGCATGGTGAATCCTTCTGTTATTCCATTCTTTATTATTCTGTTGGAATAACCTGTCTATATAGATTGCCACATGCATGGTGAATGATCCTTTATATTCATTACTTATTAAATTGTGAAAATGATCTGTATACGTGGATTACTGCATGGCTGTTGAAAATCCATTTGCAATTTCATATATTCTTTATTATACTCATTTGGTTAAAGTTTTGATTTCTATACTCCATGAAATTAGTGGAATATCCTTGATATTTGCGCTTCATCCAGTATCTTTTCATGAAAATATTCTTCTGAGCATTCTTGACTGTTACTTTACAAAGAAGTATCATGTTGACAATTTGGATACTATTAGTTCCTGGATAAACTAATTCTTGAACTTGTTTAATTGAATTCCTATAACATTGTCATCATCCTCATATTTATTTTATGTTAAAAGTCATCTTTGGCTTACGTGCATACATGGACTTAGTATGATTATGACCAGGGATCATTCGGTATAATCATGAACTGTGATGTTATAAGTGGTGTGGTAAAAGTCCTCAGTGGCTTGTAATGCATTGATAGACAGTTTGTGGTATGATTATGACCAGGAATTTTTCGGTATAGTCATGATCATTGATGATTTAATGAATATCCTTGGCCCGTAATACAAGGATGATTAGAAGATGTGGTTTATTTATTAAGCTGAGTGTCAGTGATAAAAGTTGATGAAAATATTTTTAAATCATAGAAGATAGTAGGTTTTATTCTCTACTTGACTCTTCTAATGGATTGCTTATTCCGCTGCAGTTAAACTTGATGTCTATTGTATTTTATCAGTTTAACATTGTTGAAGACTATTGATAATTTATTCTTCATTATCTTAGTCATAATATTTCTTACTGGGCTAGTTGAGCTCACCCTTTCTTTCAATGTTCTCTTCAGGAAATAAGAGTATAGCTGGGATGAGTCAGGGAAAGGAGTGATGGTCCAGAAGATAGCATTAGTAGTCCTCACCATTCTGTTAAATAGTGTGACAATAAATGTAATGAGGACTCCTTGAGTATGGATATTGTCTAGATGATAATATTCCTATTAGAACTCTTAGTTTATGTATTGTCGTATGTTACACGACATTTGTATAATTAAGTTTGTATTTGTATTTTGTACCATGTATCTGATGACCCAAGATGGGTGATAAATACCTAATTTTGGGGGCGTTCATCAACAACTCATCTTTGCACTACAGGCCAAAGATATTCCTCAATAGTTGATATTTGCACTACAGGCCAAATATATTATTATCTCAAAGAAATATATAATCATTTCAGAATTTATATAACCAATAATTATAACCATGTTGATCATTTCACCTTTGCACTTAAGCTAAAGATATTCAATTATAAATTCAATGGTCATGATCATACCAGTCAAAAATTCAACTTTGCACTGCTGGCCAAAGAGAACCCATAGTCATGATCGTACCAAAAATCTACCCATCTTTACACTCAAGTCAAAGAGAAATATCATCATTAGGGTTATAAAAATATTATATATGATAATAAAAAATAATATGATCAACATATAGTTTTAATCTCAAGAGTAATATTCATAAATCAACTATAATTTGGTTAGAAAAAGAAACCAATTTTGTCATGAATAGTAACTCCGACACAAAAAGTGTCCTAAATACTCGAGTGAACAATACTAGAGTGAATAGTAATTTGGATTCATAGTAATCTGTGAATAGTAACTCGTGAATAGTAACTCATGAATAGTACTCCGATACAAAAAGTGTCCCAAATACTCGAGTGAACGATACTAGAGTGAATAGTAATTTGGGTGAATAGTAACTCGTGAATAGTGACCAGGTATTTTATGACAACTTGTTTACTTTAAAAAAAAAATTCACATATCACCCTTAACTTTAACTTTTATCAATTTAACCATTTACTGAATAGTAATTATAAGAAAAAATTGAATACTTTTATTTCATAAAATTCGGGGTCTTACATATGATCCGAATATCAATAGAAAATTATAATTTGAGGAGGTTCGAGTAATTTATCAAACTTTAAAATGTGCCCATATTTGACTCATTTATATTTTGAGTCGAATTCGAATCGAACTTTTAGTCGAACAAGTACGAATCGAGCCCGAACTGTTTGCTTATTTTACAGCCTTAGATATACTATTCGGATGTATTTGAAACAAGTTGGAGAATAACAAGGTAAAAAGGTCATTTGACCCACAAAAACACATTCAATCACAAAACCTTATCTGCACCCCAACCATATGACTATGAACAAACACTTTTACCAGCTTGTTTCTTTTTCTTGAGTTGCTGCAATAGTTTCCTAACAATCGATTGCTATGAATGTATATATATATATATATATATATATATATATATACACACACACACACACATATATAGTTCACACTTCCTATGCTTTTAGTGACAGACAAAATCGTTGTTAAAACCGTCGCCATATGGCCTGAACCGGGCTATAGTGACAGTTCTGAGTTATCGCAACGATTCAGACCCTCTGGCGACGAATTTAGCTACGATTTTGTCCGTCTCTAAAGGTGGTCCGCATAACAGATATGGGGACTGATTTATAGTTAACGTTGTCAAATTAAGGTTATCCTTATAACAGATCTTGAGCATCCATCCGAATATAGAACAATTGATATAGCTCACGTCCGTAAATTAGTTTTCAAGATTCAGCAATTTAATACTGCGAACGAGACAAATGTCCAAAATACATTTCTTGTAAAAGTCTCTCGTCCACAGTATTAAACTGCGGACGCTATGTATGACTGGCCAATTGGAAAACAACATCGCTTTTAAATAAGTATCGTCCGTAGTATTAAACTGTGGACGCTAAGTATAGCTGAAAAATTGAAAAACGCCGTCGTATTGGCCAAGTTCAATTTTATTTTTATTTTCTAGGCTACGCAGTATTAAATTACGGATGCCAAATAATAGAAATGGGTTCTTTAAATAGTTGTAACCAATGAAGAAGAATTTGAGAAGCTCTAAATTTACAAACAACATTCACTCCTTCCCTTCAACGTAAATAAACCAAAACCAAGCGAAAATTTCAATCTTTATAACCTCCAAATAAGTGAAACAAAAAAAATAAGGGTTGAAGAAAGGAAAAACTCACATGATGAAAGGAAAGATTTGGGCCAATGTCACAAGCGAGTTATTTTACTCGGTTAATAGAAATTTCGAAGAATTATCTTAATTATCAATCACAATTGCCTATAACCTGTAATAAAAGTTGAAGCATTGTATGACTTTCAATATATATTGCTCTTCTTGTCACCAATACACTCTGCGATGCCATTTTAAACAATTAAAATCCTTAAGAATTTTCTTTTCAAAAAACTCTAACTATACACATACATATGTCCAAAGAATTTTGTATATAATATATAAATAAAAAAATTATAATTATAATCCGTGTTCTTGATCTGAAGAAAAAAAAGAACGTAACAAAATGGTGAATTCGGAGCTTCAAGAGCCATTTGAGAGATTTGTGAGTTCAGAGAGATAAAGTAAACACGTTTTTTTTAATTTTAGTTATCATTGATTAACAATCGTAGAGTGAGTCAATAAAATCGTATAGTGGAATCAATTATTTGGCATTCGCAGTATTAGAAAACTAAAAAAATTAAATTTGGCCAATACGACGTCGTTTCCCAATTGGTCAGACATACTTAGCGTCCGCAGTTTAATACTGCGGACGACATTTATTTAAAAATGATATCGTTTCCTAAATGGCCAACCATACTTAGCGTCTGCAGTTTAATACTACGGACGAGGGAATTTCACAAGGAAGGTATTTTGGACATTTCTCTCGTTCATAGTATTAAACTACGGAATACTGAAAACTAAATTGTTGACGGGAGCTTTATTAATTGTTCGATATTCGGATAGATGCTCAAAATATGTTGTAACGATAACCTTAATTTGACATCATTAGCTATGAATCAGTCACTATACGACCTCTTTCTTTCTCTCACTACGAACAAAAGAAGAAAGAAATGTAAAAGCTTAGGCGATTCCAACGCGACTCTGGCCAAATTAACCAGGCTTCAGCGATTTCGACACTCATAACGTTAAGGTAAAGCCCCATAACTATAATAATTTTTTAATTTGTGTTTCTAGCGTAAGAAATTTAAGGTTTATTACGTGGTAGAATTTCTTCAAAATTTCTTTCTTAATTTTTTGGATTTAATTTATACGCTAAATTAAATTTATTGTTGATTGGTTTTATAACTATAAGAATCAATTTCTTTATTTTTTTTTATCTTTAGGGAGGGATGATAATTTAGAGGATGAAGTACGCGGTACTAATGAATGTAGTGATAATGTAGACAATAGTGAAATGGATGTAGGAGAATTGAAGGGGAGAGTTTTTAGTTAATAAAAGAAGTTGGAAGTGATGAAGGTAGGGAAAATTTTATTTAAAATCTGCAAGAAGTCGACCATCTCAAACCTAGTGTTGGAAACGAATTCCAAATAATAGATGATGTAAGACCCCAAGTTTTTATAAATAAAATCGAATTTTCTCTAATAATTATTGTGAATAATAAGGTGTTATTTTGATATAATGCTTTGGTTATGGGTGAAATGTGCAAATTTTACAAAATAAGCACGTGATTATAAAATATTCATTGTTGTCGGGGAATATTCGTTTGGTCGTGAAATATTCTTGGTGTCGGGGAATATTCGTACAATGGCGCAGCCATTTGTGGGCCCCATAACGGAAAACGGTCGGATGATGAAAACGAAAAGTTTGAGTTTTTATAAATAACAACATAATTATTACCGTTAACACTGTTGGAATACCCGGTGATTAAAATACAGTAATACGCGTGTTTGCACAGTAGCACACGGTATTGCACAATATTTTTTTGAATTATTGATTCTTACGTAAGAATGCAGTACTCAATAATTGTTACAGTAATTACTGTTCAATATTTTATTTTATTGATTCAATAATTGTTGTGTTGATATTTTATATTATTATTGTTTCAATAATTGTCACTGCACAATATCTCCATTATCAGATCAATAATTCATATTATTTGAATAATATTGTTAGATAAAATTATTGGCAATGTCTAAGAAAGTTCTGTCTAAATAAAGGAGTTTGATCATCTAATTGCGCGCCAGTAAGGATAAATCCTTATCGAAAAGCCCCCTCATTCCTTGGAACGACTTGGTTTTCATAATTGTGATTATGTAATATTATTTGTGAATAATTAATTATTGATTTATATGATAAGAAAATATTTATTTTATGTAGATGAATAGGAAAATATTTATTTTGTGTGAATATAAATGAAAGAATTAATATTGATATATTTTATCAGTATTTTGTCAGAATGGTGATATTAAAAATCATCCGTATGTGGATTTCGGACATTTTCTGTTTGAATTTGAAAAAACTTTCTTCTACAAAGTTGTAGAGAATTTAATTTTCTATGGAATGGACATAAAATTCGTATTTTTTTGATAAAAGGGTTATTTATTATGAATTATTGAAGTTTCAGAAATAAATATTTTTTTAAAACATGGGTGGGCCCCACTTTTAGTTGGTTTGGAAATTCTGATTTTTGGTGGGCCCCATTTATGGTGGCTGATATTTTGGTTAAGAATGTGTGCGTAGAAATTATTTTGATAAATTAATATTTTATTAATTTAGTTTACTTTGGCGTTCTAGCATTTTTTTATAAAATAGGGTACTTAGTTAGAATTAAAAATCACACCAGAAATAAGTTTTCTCTCTCTATATATTATCGAGCGTATTTTGTGAGTATTTAAATACTTTGAGAGTTGCTATTCAGTCCAAGTTTCCTTCAATATTACATCCGATATTCCAGTCATAAGTACTGTTCTTTTGAGGTAAGGGATGTTATTTTCTTCGTAAATGATATTATTTCCTTCAATATCATTATGTCAAAATATTGGTATAAATTTTATTGTAAAATTTTTACCTTTTTGTATCGGGATTACTATTCACGTATACGACACTATTCACGTATACGACACTATTCACGAATACGACACTATTTATAGAAAAATAAAATTTTCTCTTCTTTGTCCAAGATGTCTAGTATGGTTACTATCTTTGATTGTATCCATGTTTTGATCTTTATTTTTGAATTCTGCTCCACAATTGATTATTATAGAGTATTTTTGAACTTTGATAAACTGTAGTACGAATCTCTAATATTTGTCCTTTTGTCTCACTGGGTTTATTTTTTTAAATATATTTTTCATCATCCTCAGTTCTAAGTGATGATATTACTGAATATCTTTGGCCTGTAGCGCAAAGATGAATGATTAACTAATGAATATCTTTGACCCGTAGTGTAAAGATGAACAGGTGTTGAGATGAACATGACCAACTGGTGATACAAATGAATATCTTTGGTCTGTAGTGCAAAGATGAATATTTGATTCAAGATGTATATTGATTGATTTTACAAGGATAAAATATTGATGATGAAATTTTAAATCTTAGAAGATAGTAGAATTCATTCTCTACTTGACTCTTCTAATGGATTGTTGTTTTCGTTGCAGTTGTTGATCTAAAACTTGTTGTCTATTATATTCTATCAGATTTTTTCCTATTGAAGACTAATGATAAATTGTTGTATATTATCTAGTCATAATATTTTTTACTGGGCTAGTTGAGCTCACCCTTTTCCTTTTTGTTCCATTTTTCTTCTCAGGAGGCGAGAATATAGCAGGAACTAGTCGGGATGTGGAGTGATATTTCCAGTCAGTTGTGTTATTTTATAAAATAGTGTGATAATAATTATAATGAGGACTCTTTTTGAGTTTGAATACTGTCTATTAGGCAATATTTATATTTAAACTCACAATATAGGTGTTGTCGTATTTTACACGATAATTGTATTAATGAAGTTATATTTATTTCTGTACCATATATTTGGCGACTCAAAATGGGTGATGTATACCTATTTTAGGGGCGTCACAATTGGTATTAGAGCTTAGGAATATGGTCTCTGGCGGAGATCGGGGAATAGAACTAGGAGGGGAGAGACGAATAAATCCTTCGCTAGTGTGTCCTACCTAAGCTTATTTGTTGGTCGGTCATAATATAGGGGTATTATGTGGTATGTCAATTTCTTTAATTAACCCTTGTTTTATGGCAGTATTTGAGAATGATAGCTGAGAATGTTAACAATGGAGTGAATGAGACTGTGGAGACACCTTTAATCACCAACTAGGGGAGCGTGCAACAGGAAGGCAATATTCCTCCTATAAATAACACTACCGAACAAACGATGAATGATGAAATATTTAGAAGCTTTTTGTAGTTCATGCAAAATCAGACGAGGGAGACACGTGTATAAAATACGGGTGGAAATGATAGCAACGCGCGGCTTGTCACAGCCAAGCAGTTCAAAGAGTTGAGACCACCAGAATTTGTTGGAAAGCCGGATCCGATCAAGGCAGAAACGTGGGTTAAGAAAATTACCAAGATATTTGATGTCTTGGGATGAACGGAGGAATAGAAGGTTCCATTCGCCACCTTTATGTTCCGTGATGAGGCAGACTACTGGTGTGAGTCTGTGAAGCATATCCAGCCAGCCTCACTCAATATGTCTTGGGAAACGTTTTAAAAACTATTCAATGACAAGTACTTTCTTGAAAGTATTCGTCATATGATGGAGGTAGAGTTTATTAGACTATAACAGAACAACATGACTGTGTCCCAGTACGAGGCTAAGTTCGCAGAGTTATACAGGTTTGCACCTCATTTGGTAGAGAATGAGGAACGTATGACGCGGATGTTTATGAGAGGTCTGAAACCTGAAATTCAGTAATATCTTATCTCTCATAAATTTTCTCTATATTCAGATGTTATAAACAGGGCCCAATTATTAGAGCGAGATAATGAGTATGTTCAACCGAGGGACCACAACCAGGGTCATACCGGTGGCAGCAGTCATTGGAGCAATGACAACCAGCGGGGAGGAAAATATTCGGACAAAAGCGGTAACCACTCTGGTGGTAATTGTGGTCATGATAGTAGAAAAAACGAGTCGGGGGGAGATTTCAAAAAAAAAAAGTACAACAATGATAACGTGAAGACGTCAGCACCAGCATCAACTATTTCTAGAGGAGGAGAACGATCACCAGTCGTTTGTTATTAATGCGGGAAAGAGGGACACATCAGCCCAAACTGCCCACAAAAATCCAAGGTAGGTTATAACTGTGGAAAGGAAGGTCATATAGCTTGAGATTGTCCTATAGTGAAACTAAGTTCAGCGGGAATGGTTACTCCGAAGGCTATTCCGGACAAGTCCAAGTCAGTGGTTCCTAGAAGAGCGTTTGTCGTGATTGGCCAAAATGCGAGAAACCCGAACGAGGTGATCATGGGTAAGCTAATCATTAACTCTTACGAAGTTTATACGTTATTAGATACTGGTTCTACCCATTCTTTTATCTCTCCTGCTTGTGCTCAACGTTTGAACTTGACTCTAGAGAAATTAGACTTTGACTTATCTGTTGAGACTCCGTTAGGAGAAACTTTCATTATATCTACTGTTTATAAATCTTGCTTGATCCAAGTTGGTACCATCACATTACCTGTCGATCTTATCTCTTTAAAGATACTTGCATTTGATGTGATTATAGGGATTGATTGGTTAACTACTCATCATGCCAAAATTGATTATTTTCGTAAAGTTGTTAGTTTTCATATTCCTAACCAACCTGTCATGCGAATTCAAGCAACTAAACCACTAAAATTAATCACTGTCATATCAAGCCATAATGTCATTCGTTTATTGAAAAACGGATGTCAAGCTTTCTTAGCCCATGTTATGGACTTGAACAAAAACACGTTAGATTTGATTAATATTTCTGTTGTTAGTGAATTTCCTGATGTATTTTCTGAAGAACTTCCCGGTCTAACCCCAGAACGTGAATTTGAATTCTTTATTGACCTTGAACCTAGTACAAAGCCCATTTCTAAAATCTCATATCTAATGGCTCCTATTGAACTTCAGGAGTTAAAGGTCCAATTACAGGATTTGTTGGACATCGGTTTCATTCGTCCTAGTACATTTCCTTGGGGTGCTCCTGTTTTATTCGTAAAGAAGAAAGATGGGAGTATGCGACTTTGTATTAACTACCGAAAATTGAACCATGTCACCATAAAGAATAGGTATCCGCTACTTCACATTGATGACCTGTTCGACCTGTTGCAAGGAGTACAATTCTTTTCAAAGATTGATCTTCGTTTTGGATATCATCAGCTGAAGATTAAAACTGATGACATTCCAAAGACTGCTTTCAGAACTCAGTACGGGCATTATGAATTCTTAGTCATATCTTTTAGATTGATTAATGCTCCTGCTGCTTTCATGGATATGATGAACTGTGTGTTTAAGGAATATTTGGATCAGTTCATTGTTGTCTTTATTGATGACATCCTCATCTATTCCAAAAGCCTTGAAGATCATGAGCACCATTTGCAGCTAGTGCTTCAAAGGCTTCGCGATAATAAGCTATATGCCAAGCTGAAGAAATGCGAGTTCTGGCTTGAGGAAGTAGCATTCCTTGGGCACGTGGTGTCAAAACATGGAGTATCTGTTGATCCAACAAAGATTGAAGTCATACAAAGTTGGAAGCAACCGAAGTCGGTGACCGAAGTATGTAGTTTTCTGGGCTTAGCTGGTTATTATCAGAGATTCGTGGAAGGATTTTCTCGAATCGCTACTCTGTTAACTCAGCTGACTCTGAAAGATACAAAATTCGGTTGGAGCGAGGAATATGAGAAGAGTTTTCAAGAGCTCAAAAGGTGACTCATTTCGGCACCTGTTCTGACAATACCATCTGGCTCAGATGGATTTGTTATCTACAGCGATGCTTCAGGCAAAGGGTTAGGGTGTATTCTCATGCAACATGGAAAAGTCATAGCCTATGCCTCATGACAACTCAAAGAATATGAGAGGAATTATCCTACTCATGATCTGGAGTTAGCAGCTGTCATTTTCGCGTTGAAGATCTAGAGACACTACCTGTATGGGGAGAAAGTGGAGATTTATACGGATCATAAGAGCCTTAAATATTTCTTCACCCAAAAGGAACTCAACATACGGCAACGACGTTGGCTTGAGCTGTTGAAAAATTACGATCATACCATCCAATATCATCCTGGAAAAGCTAGTGTAGTAGCTGACACATTGAGTAAAAGATCATATGCATGTACGAGTGCGATATTGTCAACGCAAAGGCCCATTTTGTATGACTTGCAAAGGATGGAGATAGAGTTAAAGACCCCAGGGACCCACGTGATGATATCAAATATACGAGTAAAACCGACTTTACTCGATAAAGTTAAAGTTGCTCAAACTACGAACCTGGAGCTAATGCATATGAAGAAGAAAGTGCAAGAAGGTGTTGTTCTAGAAGTAAGAATCGATGAAGAAGGAATACTTTGAGTCAACTCCAGACTTTGTGTTCCTAACAATTCTGACTTGAAGCATAGAATCATGATGGAGTTACACAACACACCGTTTGCAATCCATCCTGGGAGTACCAAAATGTATCATGATCTTCGACATACATTTTGGTGGAGCAATATGAAGAGAGATATCGTGGAGTTTATCTCGAGGTGTTTAACTTATCAACGTGTAAAGGCAGAGCATCAAGTGCCAAAGGGTCCATTGCAACCACTTGAGATTCCAAAATGGAAGTGGGAACACATTACTATGGATTTCGTTACAGGTCTTCCCAAGGTTTTTCAAGGCATAGATGCGATTTGGGTTATTGTTAATAGATTAACCAAGTCTACTCATTTCTTGCCTATACGGGAGACTTATCCTCTTGAACTTCTTGCTCGTATGTACGTGAATGAGATTGTGAGATTGCATGGCATACCGGTATCCATAGTTTTGGATCGTGACCCAAGATTCACTTCACGATTTTGGGTTAGCTTGCAGAAAGCTATGGAGACGGATTTAGAATTCAGTTCGACATACCATCCTCAAACGGACGGGCAATCAGAAAGGACTATTCAAACTCTTGAAGATCTATTAAGACTCTGTGTCCTAGATTTCGAAGGAAGTTGGGATAAGTACTTGCCATTGGTGGAATTCTCCTATAACAACAGTTATCAAGCAAGTATAGGCATGGCTCCATTCGAGGCGTTGTATGGAAGAAAATGTCGTTCTCCAGTATGCTGGGACGAGGTGGATGAAGCAACGTTATTGGGACGAGAATTGCTACGCATAACTACAACAAAAATTCAAACGATTCGATAACGTATACAAACGACACAAGATCGACAAAAGAGTTATGCGGATTTTCATCGAAATGATGTGGAATTTAATATTGGGGATCATGTATTGTTACGTATAATTACTCCATGGAAGGGAGTTACAAGATTTGGGAAGAGAGGAAAGCTCAATCCAAGATTTGTTGGTCCATTTGAGATTCTTGACCGAATAAGGAATGTGGCCTATAGACTCGCATTACATCCAAGCATGTCTCGTGTTCATAATGTTTTTCACATATCTATGCTTCGTAAATATGAGAAAGACCCGAATCACATTATTGAGTTAGAACCAAACGAGATAGCCGAAGATTTAACGTACGAGGAGGTACCTGTTAAGATCTTGATAGGAAAGAGCATGTCCTACGCACCAAGGTTATACCACAAGTTAAGATTTTGTAGAGTAACTATGCTATTGAAGAAATGACCTGGGAGTTGGAATCAGAAATAAAAATGAGGTATCCTCACTTTTTTGAAATACCAGGTACGTACGTCAATTTCGAGGATAAAATTTCATAAGGAGGGTAGGTTGTAAGACCCCAATTTTTTATAAATAAAATCAAATTTCCTCTAATTATTATTGTGAATAATAAGGTGTTATTTTGATATAATGCTTTGGTTATGGGTGAAATATGAAAAATTTACAAAATAAACAAGTGGTTATAAAATATTCATTGTTATCGGGAAATATTCGTTTGGTCGTGGAATATTCTTGTTGTCGGGAAATATTCGTACGATAGCGCAGCCATTTGTGAGCCCCATAACGAAAAACGGTCGGATGAAGAAAACGACAAGTTTGAGTTTTTATAAATAACGACGTAATTGTTACCGTTAACCCTGTTGGAATACCCGGTGGTTAAAATACAGTAATACGCATGGTTACACAGTAGCACACGGTATTGCACAATATTTTTTTGAATTATTGATTCTTACGTAAGAAGGCACTTCTCAATAATTGTTACGGTAATTACTGTTCAATATTTTATTTTATTGATTCAATAATTTCTACGTTGATATTTTATATTATTGTTGTTTCAATAATTGTCACTGCACATTTTCTCCATTATCATATCAATAATTCATATTACTTAAATAATATTGTTAGATAGTATTATTGGCAATGTCTAAGGAAGTTCTATGGCAAAATTATATTTTTCACCACTATACTTGGCACGTTTTACTTAATACACCACTGAACTTTTAATTTTTTGGATAACCACATTAAACTAATTAAAATTTTTTAATTGGGTCATTCCGTCCAAAATAGTTGACAGACGTTAAAGTGGCGCTGACATGACGCTGATGTGGCAAAAAAATAAAAAAAAGTTGATTATGTTTCAAAAAAAAATCAAAAAATAATTTTTTTTAAAAAAATGAACATTTTAAAGTTTTAAAAATAACAAAAACATAATAAAATATAACAAATTTTTTTTAAAAAAAAATAGATTTTTTTTAAAAATATATATTTTTTAAAAACAGATTTTTTTTAAAATTTTTTTTTAAAAAAAATAGAATTTTATAAAAATATATTTTTTTAAAAAACAATTTTTTTTAAAAATGGAATTTTACAAAAAAATATTTTTTTTAAAAACAATTTTTTTTACAAAACAGAATTTTTTAAAAAATAGAATTCTAAAAAATATATATTTTTAAAAAAAACAGTTTTTTTAAAAAAATAGAATTTTTTTAAAAATATACTTTTTTTAAAAATATACTTTTTTTAAAAACTTTTTTTCAAAAAATTATGTTTTTAAAAAAAAACTATTTTTTAAAAAAAGGCAATTTTTTTAATAAAAAAAATGAATTTTTTTAATAAAAAAAATGAATTTTTTTAATAAAAAAAATGAATTTTTTTAAAAAAATTCTACATTTTTGAAAAATCTGTTTTTTTAAAAAGTTCCATTTTTTAAAAAATCTGTTTTTTAAAAATTCTCTTTTTTTAAAAATATGTTTTTTTAAAACAAACTGATTTAAAAAAATTTCTATTTTTTTTAAAAAAAGTATATTTTTTTAGAATTCTATTTTTAAAAAAATTCTGTTTTTTAAAAAAAATCTGTTTTTTAAAAAAAATCTGTTTTTAAAAAAAATCTGTATTTTAAAAAAATCTATTTTTAAAAAAAATTACTTTTTTGTAGAATTCCATTTTTTTTAAAAAAATTGTTTTTTAAAAAAATATATTTTTTATAGAATTCTATTTTTTTTAAGAAAATCTGTTTTTAAAAAAAATATATTTTTTTAAAAAAATCTATTTTTTTAATTTTTTTTTAATTTTTTGTTATATTTTATTATGTTTTTGTTATTTTTAAAACTTTAAAATGTTACTTTTTAAAAAAAAATCTGTTTTTGATTTTTTTTTGCCACATAAGCAACCTTTTTTTAGTTTTTTTCCACATCAGCGCCATGTCAGCGCCACTTTAACGTCTGTCAATTATTTTGGACGGAATGACCCAATTAAAAACTTTTAATTAGTTTAATGGGATAATCCAAAAAATTAAAAGTTCAGTGGTGTATTAAGTAAAACGTGCCAAGTATAGTAGTGAAAAACATAGTTTTGCCGAAGTTCTATCTAAGAAAATGGGTTTGGTCATCTAATTGCGCGCCAGTAAGGAGAAATCCTTATCGAAAAGCCCCCTCTTTCTTGAGAACGACCTGATTGTCATAATTGTGATTCTGTAATATTATTTGTGAATAATTAATTATTGATTTATATGATAAGAAAATATATATTTTATGACAACCCCAAAATAGGTCCATTCTATCCAACCTATTCTGAGTCGCCAAATACATGGTACAGAAAGCAACTACAACTTTATTACAACAATTGTCGTGCAAAAGACAACAACACATATGCTGTGAGTTTGGATACAAATATATACCAAATGTGACTCATGTCCCAACCGTGGACAACACCTCACAATGACACCTTACATAAAGGTATAGCCAAAAACTGTTTTAGAAATTAGAATCTTTGAAAAGTGCTCAAGGAAACCTTTGTACATGAGAGGCCATGCTTCTAGTTGTGATAGATATCATATGGCAACAGAATTATCCTTGGTTGACTCAATATACCCCAAAGAAAAACGAGAAGATTACTATCATATTCTTCCCAATGGTGAGTCTTTTCTTGACTTATCATTATCTCCACTGTCTCTAATTGAGAATTATACTTCAAACAAACACCAAGATTATATTGGTAGTGCTCGTAAATATACTCAGCAAGTGGATGAGCACAATCCTGTCTTATGATGACACGAGGTTGTATGTCATTAGACATCTGGTATGATAGTGGCAAAACACCCTTCCAACATTGGGTTCGCTTCACCCTAGATGATTCACCAAATATAACTACTAAATGATGACCACCATTCTATTCTCCTGTTACCCCCGCTCGACCTAGCTACACTCTTATTACCTGAAAGTAATTGTGAAACAGAAGGGTGAGCACAACTAGCCCAGTAAAGAATATCATGACTAAAGATAAATAAATTATCAATAGCCTTCTACAGTAATAAATCAGAGATTTAGAACATATGGTAGATGATAAAAAATTTCAACCATAGTTGCAGCGGAACGAGCAATCCATTAGAAGAGTCAAATAGACCATAAAGTCTATTATCTTCTGCATGTTAAAAATCCACCAACAATAATTTATCCCTGTAACATCAATCAACAGTTCTGGTCCACAATCATATGAATAACTCATAATCATAATTGTGATTCTAAATTCCTCTTCGCACCCAGGACGAAGATAATTTTCATCACATGTCTTTACCTGAAACATCAAAGATCATGGTTATACCAAATCACAGTTCCTGTTCATAATCATACTAATAATTTCATCTTTGCACTACGGGCCAAAGATATTCGTCAACAGTTCATCTTTGTACTACTGGCCAAAGATATTCAACAACAGTTCATCTTTACACTACAGGCCAAAGATATTCGTCAACAGTTCATCTTTGCACTACTGGCCAAAGATATTCAACAACAGTTCATCTTTGCACTACATGCCAAAGATATTCAATCAACAGATCATCTTTGCACTACAGGCCAAAGATATTCCTCAATAGTTCATATTTGCATTACAGGCCAAATATATTCATCAACAGTTCATATTTGTACTATAGACCAAATATATTCATCAATAGTTCATATTTGCACTACAGGCCAAATATATTCATCAACAGTTCATATTTGCACTACAGGCCATATATATTCATCAACAGTTCATATTTGTACTACAGGCCAAATATATTAGTATCTCAAAGAAATATATAATCATTTCGGAATTTATATAAATAATAATTATAACCATGTTGATCATTTCACCTTTGCACTTAAGCTAAAGATATTCAATTATAAATTCAATGGTCATGATCATACCAGTCAACAATTCAACTTTGCACTATTGGCCAAAAAGATCCCATAGTCATGATCATACTAAAAATATACCCATCTTTACACTCAAATCAAAGAGAAATATCATCATTAGGGTTATAAAAAATGTTATATATGATAATAAAAATAATATGATCAACTTATAGTTTTAATCTCAAGAGTAATATTCATAAATCAACTATAATTTGGTTAAAAAAAGAAACTAATTTTCTCATGAATAGTAACTCGTGAATAGTAACCCATGAATAGTAACTTCGTGAATAGTAACTCATGAATAGTAACTCGTGAATAGTAACTCATGAATAGTAACTTGTGAATAGTAACCCTGACTCAAAAAGGTAAAAATTTCACAATAAAATCTATACCAATATTTCGGAATAATGATATTGAAAGAATAACATTTCTTAAACTTATAAACAATTTATTTTAATTGTTTACACTTTACTAAATAATACATTTAATCATCCTAAAATGTCAAATTCATAAGTTTTCATCACCAATAACCAAAACCCTCATCAAAAATCTGTATATACATCATATAGGATTATCAAGCCATAAAATTCTATTTTCCAATTTTTTTCCCTTCACATAACATATTTAATTCATTTACTCATAATTAGACTATTTTCATAAAAAATACCAAATCAGTTCTAAAAATATTTCTTTTTCGGGATTCAGCATAATATAGTCCCATAGTGAACATATATTTTTCTCAGAATTTTTAAAAGTCATTTACTATTTTTTATATGGCCAAAACAGCCGAATATTTAAACATTTATCAAAAATTGTACTTTTGTACAAAAATTCTGAAATTGACAGAGTATACTTCTATCATATACATGTACTCCCAATAAAAATTTCATCAATTTTGGAGTTAACCACAAGGAATTATAAGCGGTTACTTTTAAAATAGTCTTTTCTCATAAAATTCATAACTCTCAATCTATACATCCAAAAATTACCATTTTTGGACACAATCAAGAAAACTTATCAAAATATCATTTCAAATTTTTCCAGAATTTTTAAAGGTCAGAAAAATTACGAAACTGGAAAATATAACAACCCTTAAAATCCCTTACTATCCCTTACCTCAAAAGTGCAGTATTTCTGACTGGAATGCAAAGCCGAAGGAAACTTGCACTGAATAGTAACTCTCAAAGTATCTAAATACTCACAAAATATGCTTCATAATATAGAGAGAGAAAGAGAGAAAACTTATGTTTCTGGTGTGATTTTTAATTCTAACTTAGCCCTCTATTTATAGGAAAATATTAGCACGCCGAAGCAGACTTAACCTGTAACCTGATGGCTTTACCTGCTACTATTCAAGACTACCACATTTGAATAAAAATCTCAGCATATTTTTTCACCAACCAAGAGTGGGGCCCACCAATTCTAGAATTTTTCACCAAAATGATTAACTCCGAAAATTTAACAATTTCTGAACCAGTCATCTCATAAAATTCATAACAAATCATACGTATTTTTAACGGTTCAAAATTTGTGGACATATACTCAACTTATATATGTATAACATATCCAAAAATTACCACGATCCAACGGTCGGATTAAAAATTATAACCCCCGCAAAATATCTCAAAAATCTTAATTTGATTTTCAATACCTCCGTTCCGACAAAAATACAGATAAAATACCTCAACATTAACTCCTTTATTTTTAGCCACAATAAATATATCCCTCATTTATATCTACATAAAATAAATACTTTCTTATCATATTAATCAATAATTAATTATTCATAAATAATAATACAGAATCACATTTATGACAACCAGGCCGTTCCCAGGAAAGAGGAGGCTTTCCAATAAGAATTTCTTCTTACTGGCGCGTAATTAGGTGACCAAACCTCTCCTTAGACAGAACTTTCTAGACATTACCAATAATATTATCTAATAATATTATTCAAACAATATGAATTATTGATCTGATAATGGGAAATACTGTACAGTGACAATTATTGAAACAACAATAATATAAAATATCAACGCAGTAATTATTGAATCAATAAAATAATATATTGAACAGTAATTACTGTAACAATTATTGAGTAGTATCTTCCCACGTAAGAATTAATAATTAAAAAAATAATGTGCAATACCGTGTGCTACTGTGTAACTACGCGTATTACTGTATTTTAACCACCGGGTATTCCAACAGTGTTAACGGTAACAATTACGCCGTTATTTATAAAAACTCAATTTTTGTCGTTATCTTCATCCGACCGTTTTTCGTCATGGGGCCCACAAATAGTTGCGCCGTCATACGAATATTCCCGACAGAAAGAATATTCCACAACCAAATGAATATTCCCCGACAATAATGAATATTTTATAACCACTTGTGTATTTTGAAAAAAAAAATTCATATATCACCCTTAACTTTAACATTTATCAATTTAACCATTTACTGAATAGTAATTATAAGAAAAATTGAATATTTTTATTTCATAAAATTTGAGGTCTTACATATTTTATATGGATGGATAGAGAAAAATTTATTTTGTGTGGATATAAATGAAGAAATTATTGCTGAGGTGTTTTATCAATATTTTGTCGGAATGGAGGTATTAAAAATCGTCCGTATGTGGATTTCAAACATTTTCTGTTTGGAATGTCGAAAAACTTTCTTCTACAAAGTTGTAGAGAATTTAATTTCCTATGTAATGGACATAAAATTCTTATTTTTCTGATAAAGGGCTATTTATTATGAATTATTGAAGTTTCAGAAATAATTTTTTTTTAAAACATGGGTGGGTCCCACTTTTGGTTGGTGTTAAAATTCTAATTTTTGTGGGCCCCACTTGTGGTGGCTGATATTTTGGTCAAGAATGTGTGCGTAAATTTTTTTTTATAAATTAATAATTTATTAATTTAGTCTGCTTTGGCGTTCTAGCATTTTTCCATAAATAGGGTGCTTAGTTAAAATTAAAAATCACACCATAAACAAGTTCTCTCTCTCTATATATTATCGAGCGTAATTTGTGAGTATTTAGATACTTTGAGAGTTGTTATTCAGTGCAAGTTTCTTTCAGTATTACATCCGATATTCCATTCAGAACTACTATTCTTTTGAGGTAAGGGATGTTATTTTCTTCGTAAATGATATTATTTCCTTCAATATCATTATGCCGAAATATTGATATGAATTTTATTGTGAAATTTTTACCTTTTTGTGTCGGGATTACTATTCACGTATACGACACTATTCACATATACGACATTATTCACAGAAAAATAAAATTTTCTCTTCTTTTTCCAAGATGTCTAGTATGGTTACTATCTTTGATTGTATCCATGTTTTGGTCTTTATTTTTGAATTCTGCTCCACAATTGATTATTATAGAGTATTTTTGAACTTGGATAAATTGTAATATGAATCCCTAATATTTATCCTTTTGTCTCACTGAATTCGTTTTTTTAAAGATATTTTTCATCATCATCAGTCCTAAATGATGATATTACTGAATATCTTTGGCTTGTAGTGCAAAGATGAATGATTAACTGATGAATATCTTTGGCCCGTAGTGCAAAGATGAACAGGTGTTAAGAAGAACATGACCAACTGGTGATACAAATGAATATCTTTTGCATGTAGTGCAAAGATGAATATTTGATTCAAGATGTATATTAATTGATGTTACAGGGATAAACTATTGATGATGGACTTTTAAATTTTAGAAGATAGTAGAATTCATTCTCTACTTGACTCTTCTAATGGATTGTTGTTTCCGCTGCAGTTGTTGATCTAAAACTTGTTGTCTATTATATTCTATCAGATTTGTTGTATATTATCTTAGTCATAATATTCTTTACTGGGCTAGTTAAGATCACTCTTTTCCTTTTTGTTCCATTTTTCTTCTTAGGAGGCGAGAATATAGCGAAAACTAGTCGGGGTGTAGAGTGATATTTCCAGTCAGTTGTGTTAGCAGTCCTCACTATTTTATAAAATAGTGTGATAATAATTGTAATGAGAACTCCTTTTGAGTTTGAATACAGTCTATTAGACAATATTTGTATTTAAACTCACAGTATATGTGTTGTCGTATTTTGCGCGACAATTGTATTAATGAAGTTGTATTTGTTTCTGTACCATGTATTTGGCGACTTAGAATGGGTGATGTATACCTATTTTGGGAGCGGCACAGATGAAATTAAGGATTTCTATAATGCATATGCTAAAGAGGCGAGATTTAGTATTCGAAGTTGGGCTACTAAGAAAAGTGAAGGAAATGATGAACTGAAAAGGAATGAGTATATTTGTTTTAAACAAAGTAAGAGAATAACAATTGCGGATGCTTAAACTATATAAAAGGCATCAGGGATCGATAAAAGAGAGTTGTAAAACAATGGTAGCTGTGTTGAAAATAAATTTTGGGGCCATATGTAGTCACCCAATTTATTGAGGGTCATAGTCACCCTTTGGCAACTCCATCAAAGAAGCATTTATTAAGATCTCACCAAAGTGTTTCGAGTACGCAAAAGTGTTTGACTCAACAAATTGTCGTGATAAATATACCCCCACAATAACAATTCAATTTCTTTGGAGTACAAACTAGAGGGTTTGAAAACAGTGGGTACACAAAAAGATTTATATAATTATGAAAGGGATAGACATAATGAGTTGAAGGAGCATGATAGAGAAATATTGAGTAAGTTTTACAAATTAGAAAAGGGAAAGAATCCATCATTCACTTATGAAATTAAGGTCGATAATGAACAAAGGATAACACATTGGTTTCAGGCTAATGCTACCTCTAGAAGGGCATATAGTTTTTATGGTGATGTAGTCGTCTTCGACACGACATATAACACCAATCGCTATGGGCTAATTTTTGTACCACTGATGCGAGTAAAACAAACATGGTCAAACTATAATTTTTGTTTGTACATTCTTAAGTGTTAAGACCTCAAATTCATTGGTTTGGCTATTCAACCAATTTTTAGAGGCTATGATAGGTGACGCCCCTAAAATGATCATTAGTGATCAAGATCTCACGATGTCTAAAGAAATTTTAGAAACTCTTCCGGATACTTTTCATAGATACTGTAGTTGGCACATATTGACAAAATTTTCTTAAAAGATAAACTCGGTGAAGTATAATGTTCACTATAATGAATTTGTCGATTGTATTTGGAATTCAGAGTCGAAAAAAGTGCTTGATTTGACATTGACAGAGCTTGATGGGAGGAGCTGGTTACATGACAACAAATGGTTGCAAATAATGTATGAAATTCGTTCAAATTGGGTGTCTACTTATTGAAATCATGTTTTCTCGGCCAATATGTCAAGTAGCCAACGAGCGGAAAACTCTCACGCATTTTTCAAAAGATATGTATCTAAAAATAATTCATTAATTGATTTCATGATTTAATTTAGTAAGGGGCTAGTACGCCAACGTTAAGAAGAGTTGTTGTCCAATCACAAAGACTTGATTGAAAAGCCTAAAGTGAAGATGAATCATTACTTTTTGTTCCAAATGGTTGATATTTATAATTGGGAAATGTTTTAAAAATTCTAAGATGAGATATGAGAATGCTTGAATTACCGTTTTAATCTTATCAAGGAGAGTGACAATCAATGCGTGTTTCAATTTCATAGGAAAAAAGTGTTCACACGTAGAGTGCGAGAACATATTTATAACAAAGAATTGGGTTTTGCTTCATGTAATTTCTATAAGTTTTAGAGTATAGGGATACCATGTAGACATGTGCTTGGTTACTTGCACAAAATGCATGATTTTGACAAATTATCACAACAATACATCTTAAAAAGGTGGACTAAGAAGGCAAACTCCAGGATAGTGGTCGATAATGAAAGTGGCATAATGATAAATAGTGACAAAGAATATATAATCAAGCGAACTGAATTAATTCAATGTTCTTTGGTTGTTATTGATAAAGCCCTCACAAGCTAAGAAGGAATTAATATTTATAAAGATGCTTTGGCTCATGCACTCGAATCAATCAATCTTGCTGTAAATAGTGGTAAAAATTCACAATATGGAATTGGTGCAAGTGTAGTCTCTAGGAAGATGAGTCACTACAAGAAAAAGGCTCTTTTGCGACCGCCTTACAGTGACCGTGTACGGTAGCCATTAGCCATCAGCGACCGAAAGTAGTCACTAATGTAGGTCACATGTAATATGGTCGCTGAGCGGACATTAGCAATCATCATTAGTGACCGTCTTCTCAACGACCACATAATAGCGACCGCTGGTGTCACGGAGCTGAGTCACCGTGAGTCAGGTGTCAGAGGTGACGTGACCCAAGCATTAGCGACCAAAAATAGCGACTAAAGTGGTCGCTGACACCATCGAGTCGTATGTGGTCGCTGAAATGTATTAGCGACTGCATGCGTTCGCTGTTTATTAATTTTTTTAAAAAAACTGGTTGTTTTGTTGATTTCCCAAATTTTTTACCTGTTTTATATCCCATCACACAAAAATATATATAAATAAACCAACATCCATAAAAATCCATCGATATCTGTATATATATATATATATATATATATATATATATTTTATATATATATATATATACAATCTAATAAAACCAACACAATAATATAAACATCCACGCATACTGTGCTCATATATATAAACAAGTACGGTCCGAGTAAAATTTATATACAAATGTCATAACGTACAATATAAACATGAATTTAATTATTCATTGGGTAAAATTAATGTATACTCATATGTCAATTAACATGACAAAGAAGGAATACAAATGCCTTCACGGGTCAATATCGTCCAGATGGGGCTGTAACAAAAGAATAAAATATGTATTATTGAATGTAAAGTTAAATATGAAAAATAGTACATAAAGCTAAAGTACATAAAGTACATAAGATTACCCCGGGCTCATCCTGATGGTGTGCTGCTTTCGCCACTGCATCTGCTAACTCATCAGGAGGCAGAGACTGTAGATGCACGCCAAGTGTGAGCAGAAGGGTCCGATCATGAAATATTGCTCTCACACAGTGAGAAGGAGTGTGTAGCGTTAGATGGCAGGAGGACTGAGTATACTGACTGGTAAAGGTGCCAGTGCCACTGATAGTCGATCGTCGTCATTGTCCTTGGCCTTAGACATAGTTCTTCGTCACAACCAATACCCTCTCCCACAATTCTTGATCAATCAACCACCGCGGGGAGCCTTCAGGATAGCGCTAATTCTGTAGGTTCTCATAAGTGTCATGTCAGCAGGTTAGAAATTAAATAGTTAAAAATAAATATAAAATGCTTAAGAATGACATAAAAATTTATAAACATATCAAAGTATACCTCTATCTTGATAGCCTCAGGCAAACCATCGCGGGTGGCAACATATACATTCAGCCAATGGATGGGCTGACCCTGAGACGATGACTGCTACAAAATTAATATGCTCATATATTAATAAGTAAACATGTGTGATGTACTAAAACTAAAACTTTATACTCAATACGTACCCTGGCAGCAATGTGATGCACATGTGATATATTGCCGCCTTTATAGATCCCTTTTGGCTTTTCTCCTATAGGTACACCTGAGGATCTGTTCGCAGAGGCAGTCTTCCATCCCTTGACCCAGCCCTCGGCTCTCCACTGGGCACACATATAGCCCATATGCTATGTGTGCACCACCAGGGGCTATGCTCATGCATGTACTCCTTACGCTGTCCTGGATGGTCAATCCCTACATTATGAAGGGCTTTTTGTCTTTCCTTATTTAGATTATCTTTGGTTCGGACGACACACTTCTGCTAGAATAGTGTCTAAATAACTGATGCATATGTGTCGTCCCATCTATATCTCTTCTGCAAATAAAACAAACATTAATAATATTAGAACGATGATATAAACATAATCTAACACTACTGATCAATAAAAATTTATTAATTATATTGTGATCATCATTAACAAAAATGTATACCTGAAATTCAGCCCAAACAGCATCCTTGTGGACGCTAGGTGTGCTCGCCCACGTAATCACTGACGTAGACCAGTTCTGTAAGCATAATTGTGAAATGCACTTCACAATTTTTCTATCACAAAAGTCACTACAATATACAACAATTTACATTAAATACGGACATTTGATAATAATATTTTAAGCAAGTTACATTAGTATATATCTTAAACAATTGAAATATAAAATGTTGAGATATAAATGTTTAACATACATGTTGTCCGAAGGAGGACAAATATATATAAGAATCCGCTCATCCGAATTTGTCGGGTCCTTCGACACGTGATTAGGACCCCTACCCAAGCCGCGCTTTCTTGCAGCTGGTTCAGAAGTCATCTGTAAAAAAAATTCATGATGTTAATACGGTGATATATTTGAGTACATATACAAATAAAATGACAATAATTACATGTAATGGTATGAAATAGTTAACTATAACTCAGTAATAAATGAAAGATACATAATGTACAAATATATATGTACAAGTTAAATGAAAGATACATAAACACGACAATGATATGAAAAACATGTATATATGTATAATTTGATGTACTACAAGTAATACTAAACATACACTCTATTTTTTAGTCAGAATCATCTTGTATACGGTTTGGAGATTCATAACCATCATCTTCTTTAAATTCAGTGTCAGTGTTAGTGTCATTCAGTAACTCTTCTTCCTTAGTATTAATGTCATCTGGCACACGTACTGACTCAGGATCCAATTCATTAGGTTCATCTCCACCCTCAAACTGTATTATTTCAGTGTAGTCCTCCACATTTATTGGTGTAGGTCTATGAAGCATTTCCTCTTGGTAGAACTCCCTGTCTACTAATTGTTCACGACTGCACGTAAGAGTATAAATTACAACTTGCCAATCTGTAGGTGGTCTATCCTTTTTTCCTAACAGGACTAAGAGTGTAGTATACTTGTACTGTTTGAGTTGGCAACACAAATGGTTCATTACCTTACGTGGACCTATGGAGGTCAATATCCACGATTCCATGTCCATCGACATGTATCCCTTTATCTGTATTAATCCAACGACACTTGAACAAGTTAATGTGACCCCAGTAAGTGCCCTTGTACGACAACTCTATGATTTCCTCCAACTCCCCATAAAAGGCACGACCAAGCTCATTGTAAAAATCTCCTTAGACACACACTCCAGTGTTCGTTGTTCTTTTACTGCGAGCATATGCCTTTGTATGAAATTCACAACCATTGATCTTGTAACCATTGCGGCTGACTTCGTCCTTGTATGGGCCCATAGCTAGGACTTGTACATTATCCAGAATCGTTCCCTCAATAAGAGCCTACACAAACTCTATTACATTAAATAAAGTAATAAACTAAAGGATTATGTATTAATACTTAATATATTTAACTTAATTTTTCCCTTAGCCACCTTGATGAACATCTTTATCAGTTATTCCGAGCTGATTTGCTTTTAACTCGTCATCGTATGACCTATAAAATTTATATACATTAACATATTGGAATGTATGTCATTGCAGGTTAAGATATAGTTATCCTTAATACAATTGAAATTTTCAGCGTGTACCTCATAAATTCGTTAATCTCCTTATAATTGAGAAGAATGTAAGTATGTGTAGCATGTAAATCTTGCACAAAGAGGAATATGCGCTTCCCTTTTCCATAAGCACGACCCGATAGACCAAATACAAAAAGCCAACCATTTAGTTCAACATTACCACCATCACCATGTCTCGGAACTCGATTGGCCTTTATCAAGACTTCTTCGAGAAAATAGTCTGAGACAAACGTAGATATCTCATCGAAACTGTATGCCTCACATATCAACCCATCGACATAAGCTCTATTTTTCACCTTTCTCTTAAGGTTTTCCATCACCCTCTCGAAAAGGTACATCCATCTATATTGAACTGGAACCCCAACATAAGCTTTATAGGGAAGATGGATTTGTAAATGCTCCATGGAGTCAAAAAAACCAAGCGAAAATATTTTTTACAAGCGCGGTGCAAGCATATCATTGTCTACTTTCCCTTTCCTGAAGTGTTCTCTGTTTCTTTGAAATAGGTGATCTACTGGCTAGATACGACGATGACAGTGAAACCAACAAGGCTTTCTACCTTTTGATAGATTGAAAAACTTTGTACGCTCCATACAATACGGACAAACCAATTTTTAGTGTGTACTCCATGCATCTAACATACCATAAGTAGGGAAGTCACTTATAGTCCACATAACCGCACCACTAAGGTTGAAATTTAATTTTTTGAAAACATCCCAAGTCTGTACTTCATCCTCCCACAATACCTTCAAATCGTCTATCAGAGGTCTTAAGTAAACATCTAGGTTCTTTCTAGGACTCTTGGGACCAAAAAGAACAAGTGAAAGAAAAAAGTATGGTTATTTCATACACTTCCAAGGAGGCAAGTTGTACGGAGTAACAATCACAAGCCAGCAGGAGTACGGAATAGCAGAGTGACCGAACGAGTTGAAACCATCAGTGGACAATCCAAGCCTCACATTCCTAGGTTCCAATGCAAACCCAGGATGTGCTAAGTTGAAATCTTTCCAAGCCTGCCCATCTACGAGATAGTTTAGTTCCCCATCTTTAGCATGAGATTTAGCATACCAAGTCATATTTCAGCTGTTCTGGAAGACATGTACAATCTTTTTAGCCGATGTGTAATTGAAAAATACCTTAAAATCTTAAAAGGTATATTTATTTATTTTTTTGTCACACCCTCTTTATTAGGCCTAAACCGATCATGATTGTAAAACGTGTACCTTGTCACATGTTCATTTTTCTTATAAAATAACTTACAATCGTTCGAACATGCATTGATCCTTTGGTATCCAAGACCCAACTTCTTGACTATTTTCTTACAATAGTAGTAGTTTTCGGGCAATTTTTCACCCTCAGGCAACATACTCTTAATGGCCTTCAAAAGCGACTCAAAACACTCATTGCTCATGTTCTGATCAGCCTTGATGTTAAGTAATGTCGTCACTACAGACAATGTAGTATGCTTGGTGCAACCATGCCACAACGGCTCGCTACCCTCATCTAATAACTTAAAGAACGCTTTGACATCATAATTCATAGGTTGCTCTCTACCTTGTTCCCAATTAAAATTCGGCCCTGCAATATCATGAATTTATTCATACGATGGGTACTACTGCCCGGATTGTGTATGTGTGTTGTACCACTATCTCTTCTCTGACCATGTGCCCACCAACATTCTTGTAATTTTTCATGAACCCAGAAACAAGTAAATGATAGCTGACAATGTCTCTGTTCATATAATTTATATTCTTACACTTCAAATAAGGGCATCTTATCTTGTTCTGAACATTCACACGTTCCGGGTTACTATACGCATAATCCAAAAACAGTTGGCAAACAACTCTAAATTCAGTTAAATCAATTATCTGGGCACACGACTTTCGTCGACTCATCCACCTACGTTCTTAATAGAGGTCCATGATACCACGGTACCTGCTGCAGACAAGAATTATTGTATTCCCCTTGTTAGAGATTTACAATTCAGCCCAATGCCATTTATGATGCTTATAAATACATATACATATATATATATATACATATATAACATTAGTGTGCATCATAAATGTTTCTTCGGGAATGGAATGAGGATACATATATACCCAAACAAATTTACATAGCATGATATATTGTTGTGGATCTTAAATTAGAATGAAGTATAGTCCTATGTCATCTAACATATTTTAACTGAAACATCTGCACCATTCTAAAGACAATATATTCCTAGGGATAGAATATGAATCATTGCATCATGCATGGTCTGCATATGCATTGGGACAAGTCTACATCATATGTTTTTGCATATATGTAGGTATTATATAAATATACCCACCTTTTTAGTTATCTGACTAACGAAAAAATTTCGCCAGAGTCTCCCCTATAGTATGAACTATCCACATGCACGAGAGCATGCATATATGGTCATTTGTAGGCACCCAAGACAAAACCCAGGAGAAATATAGAAATTTAAAATATAATAAGACAAAAACAATAACAAATTGATGGAAAAGCAGCAAAAAGTTAATCCTACAAAGCACAACATAAAAAAAGGTAAGACTATTCAATTATTGTTTGTGCTAACTTAGAATTCTAAAGAGCATCTCATGTAAGTTTTTCTGTATGAGTACTACACCATAAAATTATGATGACTATGGTACGATGGGATAACTGTGACGCCCCCAAAATAGGTATACACAACCCATTCTGAGTCACCAAATGCATCGTACATAATTCAAATACAAACTTAATTTACACAATTAATAATTGTCGTACAGAATACGACAAAACATAAGCTGAGATTTTTAACACGAATATTATCTCGTAGACAATATACATACTCAAATGGAGTCCTCATTACAATTATTATCACGCTATTTTATAGAATAGTGAGGACTACTATAGCCACCATCTTAGACTATCATTCCATTCCCCGACTAGTCCCAGCTATATATATTCTCATTTCCCGAAGATAACAATGAAAGAAAAGGGTGAGCTCAACTAGCCTAGTAAAGAATGTTATGACTAAGATAATGCAGAATAAATTATCCTTAGTCCTCAATAATGTATAAACTGATAGAATACAATAGATAACAAGTTTAATTGCAGCGGAATAAGCAATCCATTAGAAGAGTCAAGTAGAGCATGAAGTCTACTATCTTCTATAATTTAAAAGTTCATCATCAATATTTTATCTCTGCAACACAATTCAATAAATAATCCATATCACCGAATTATCCATGCACTACGGGCTAAAGATATTCGTTAGTATCACATCCACGTCATCGAATTATTCATGCACTACGGGCCAAGGATATTCGTTAGTATCACATCCACATCATCGAATTATCCATGCACTACGGGCCAAGAATATTTGTTAGTATCACCAATGGTCATGATCATGCCAACAACTGTCCATCAATGCACTATGGGCCAATGAAGACTTTTACCACATTATTTGTCTGTAACATTACAAGTCATGATTATACTGATACATAATTTCTGGTCATAATCATACCAATCAATAGTCCATCTATTCACTACGTGCCAAAGATGACTTTCATCACAAGTTAAGCATGAGGATGATGACAATGATATAAGAATTCAATTAAATGAGATCAATGATAAATTTTAAAGATTTATAATTTAATTTATCCAGAGTTCAAGAATGTCCAAATTGTCAACATGATAACTACTTTGTGGAGTAAAATTCAAGAATAATATTCATGTATCCAAAATAATTTGGACATAAAAGAAATTAATTTTTGTTGAGAATAGTACCCTGGGTGAATAGTATCCGAGTGAATTGTAAGACCCCAAATTATTAATAAATGAAATTTAAATTCCTCTATTTATTATTTTGAAATAGTAAGGGTTGATTTGATTAATGTGGTTAGTTATGGGTAAAATGCGCAAATATTTCAAATAAGCAAGTGGTCATAAAATATTCATTGTTGTCGGGGAATATTCGCTTGGTCGTGAAATATTCTTACTGTCGGAGAATATTCGTACGACGGCGCAGCCTTGTGTGAGCCCCATAACGGAAAGCGATTGGATGAAGAAAACGACAAAAATAAGTTATTTATAAATAACGGCGTAGTTGTTATCGTTAATACTGTTGGAATACCCGGTGGTTAAAACACAGTAATACGCGTTGTTGCACACTAGCACACGGTATTGCACCAATTATTGATTCTTACGTAAGAAGGCACTACTCAATAATTGTTACAGTAATTACTTTTCAATATTGTATTTTATTGATTCAATAATTGCTGCGTTGATATTTTATATTACTGTTGTTTTAATAATTGTCACTACACAGTATTTTCTATTATCGGAATAATAATTCATATTATCTGAATAATATTATTAGATAACATTATTGGTAATGTCTAGAAAGTTCTGTCTAAGGAGAGGTTTGGTCATCTAATTGCGCGCCAGTAAGGAGAAATCCTTATTGGAAAGCCCCCTCTTTCCTGGGAACGGCCTGGTTGCCAGTACTGTGATTCTGTAATATTATTTGTGTATAATTAATTATTGATTTATATGATGAGGAAAATATTAATTTTATATAGATATAGATGGAGAAAATTTTTAATGTGACAATTGTTGAAAATTAATATTTTATCTTTTTCTGATAAAATAATTCATTTAAATATATTATTTTAATAATATATTGATGGTGATATTTTTACAATGAATGTGGGATATATGAGTATATGAGGAGGAAGAGTATTTTTATGGCATTAAATGATTAACACATGTTTTGTGTGTTGGTGGACACAATTCTTGACCGAAAATTTATTATTGACTGTAAAATCGGCTGTTTGTGGATTTCGGTCAATTTCTGTTTGGAATTTGGAAAAACTTTCTTCTGCAAAGTTGTAGAGAATTGAATTTCCTATAAAAACACGCGAGATTGGAATTTTCTGATAAAAGAGCTATTTATTATGAATTATTGAAGTTCCGAAGTTCTGAAATAATTGATTTTTGGAAGTTTTATTTATTAGTTTGAAGAAAAATGTTTTTTGTATTTTGTTGGACATCATTAACATGTGTGGCTGGTGTTTTTGACCAAAGGTGGGCTAAGGAAAATTTGTATAATTATATTAATATTATATTCAATTTTTTGCTTTGGTGTTCTAAGCATTTTCCTATAAATGGGGTGCTTAGGTTAGAATTGAAAATCACACCAGAAACACAAGTTTCTCTCTATTTCTCTCTCTATATCGAGCGTATTCTTGTGAGTATTTGATACTTTGAGTGTTGCTATACGGTGCAAGTTTTCTTCAGCACTATATCTAGTATTCCAGTCAGAAGTACCGTATTTCCGAGGTAAAGGATGTTATTTCTTCTTAAATGATATTATTTTCTTCAATATCATTATGCCGAAGTATTGATCTGAACTTTTTATCAAATTTGGAACTTTTTATGTCGGGGTTACTATTCATGAGTTACTATTCATGAGGTACTATTCACGAGTTACTATTCACCGAAAAAATGAAATTTTCTTCTTTTCATCCAAAATATCTATTCTGGATACTAGCTTTGATTGTATCCATGTTTTGATCATTCTTGAATTTTATTCCACTATGATTGTTTATGAGGTATTTTTGGACATGGATAAACTGTAATACGAATCCCTAACATTTGTTCTTTTGCTTCACTGGATTCGTTTCTTTTAAAATATTTTTCATCATCCTCAGTCCTAAATGATGATATAATTGAATATCTTTGGCCTGTAGTGCAAAGATTGATAATTTTTGATGAATATCTTTGGCCCGTAGTGCAAAGATGAACAGGTGTTGAGATGAACATGATCGACTGGTGATACAAATGAATATCTTTGGCCTGTAGTGCAAAGATGAATATTTGATTAAAGATGGTTATTGATTGTTGTTACAGGGATAAAATATTGATGATGGACTTTTAAATCTTAGAAGATAGTAGAACTCATTCTCTACTTGACTATTCTAATGGTTTGCTGTTTCCGCTGCAGTTATTGATTTAAAATTTGTTGTCTATTGTATTCTATTAGATTTTTCCCTGTTGAAGACTAACGATAATTTGTTGTATATTATCTTAGTCATAATATTCTTTACTGGGCTAGTTGAGCTCACCCTTTTTCTTGTTGTTCCATTTTCTTCTCAGGAGGCGAGAATGTAGCAGGTACTAGTCGGGGTATGGAATGATGGTTCTAGGAAATTGTTTTAGTAGTCCTCACCATTTTTATTTTTTTTTGTAAAATATTGTTCCAATAATTGTAATGAGAACTTATTTGAGTGTGGATATTGTCTAGATGACAATATTTGTATTTACACTCACAGTTTTTATGTTGTATTAATAAAGTTATAGTTGTTTCTGTACCATGTTATTGACGACTCAGAATAGGTGATGTATACCTGTTTTGGGGGCGTCACAGTTGGTATCAGAGCTTAGGGATATGATCTCTGGAGGAGATCGGGGAATAGAACTAGGAGGGGAGAGACGAGTAAATCCTTCGCTAGTATGTCCTACCTAAGCTTAATTGTTGGTCGGTCATAATATAGGGATATTATGTGATATGTTAATTTGTTAAATTAACCCTTGTTTATGGAAGTATTTGAGAATGTCAACTGAGAATGTTAACAGTGGAGTAAATAAAACCGTGGAGACGCCTGTACTCACCAACGAGGAGAACGACCACCAGTCATATGCTATAAGTGTGGAAAAGAAGGACATATCAGCCCAAACTGTCCACAACAGTTTAAGGTATGTTATAACTGTGGAAAGGAAGGATATATCGCTCGAGATTGTACTGTAGCGAAACCAAGTCCAACGGGGGTGGTGACTCAAAAAGTTGTCCCAGAAAAGTCAAAGTCAACGGTTCCTGGAAGAGCGTTTTTCGTGACTGGTCAGAATGCGAGGAACCCGAACGAAGTTAGCACGGGTTAGTTAATTATAAATTTTTGCGAAGTCTATACCTTATTAGATACCGGTTCTACCCATTCATTTATTTCTCCTGCTTGTGCTCAACGTTTAAACTTGACTCCGGAGAAATTAGACTTTGATTTATCTATGGAAACTCCGTTAGGAGAAACTTTCGTTACATCCACTGTTTATAAATCTTGTTTGATCCAAGTTAGCACCATCACATTACCTGTTGATCTTATCTCTTTAAAGATACTTGCTTTTGATGTGATTTTAGGAATTGATTGGTTAACTACTCATTATGCCAAAATTGATTGTTTTCGTAAGGTTGTTAGTTTTCATATTCCTAAGAAACCTGTTATTCAAATTCAAGCAACCAAACCATTGAAGTCAAACTCTTTCATATCAAGCCGTAAAGTCATTCGTTTATTGAAAAACGGATGTCAAGCTTTCTTAGCTATGTTATGGACTTGAACAAAAATACGTCAGATTTGAATGATATTTCTATTGTTAGTAAATCCCTGACGTATTTCCTGAAGAATTTCTTGGCTTACTCTCAGAGCGTGATATTGAATTTTGTATCGACTTTGAACCCGGTACAAAACCCATTTCTAAAATCTCATATCGAATGGCTCCTATTGAACTTCAGGAGTTAAAAACCCAACTATAGAAGTTGATAACCGAGCCTTTATCTGGTGACTTCCTTTGTGGAATGCACTGAAGCCAGACTCTCCCTAGGGGACGCCATATTCGTGCGGTAGTAAACTGATAGGTGTCATTGTGACGTGATATCCAAGATTGGGATATGAGTCACAGTTGAGAGCAACCTAAGTCAGTAATCGAAATACGTAGCTTTCTAGTTATTATCGGAGATTCGTAAAAGGATTTTCTCGAATCGCTACTCCATTAACTCAGCTGACTCGAAAAGATACAAACTTCGAATGGACCGAGAAATACGAGAAGAGCTTCTAAGAATTCAACATGCGACACCGACGTTGGCTCGAGCTGTTGAAAGATTTCGATCATACCATCCAATACCATCCTGAAAAAAAAAAAAAAAGAACGCGGTCGCTGACGCATTGAGTAGAAGATCATATGCAGGAACGAGTGCGATGGTGTCAAGTATACGCGTAGAATCAACTTTAATCGATAAAGTTAAAGTTGCTCAAGCTACAGACTTGGAGCTGATGAATATAAAGAAGAAGGTGCAAGAATGTGTTATTCTAGAAGTAAGAGTCGATGAAGAGAAGAAAGCTCAAGCCTTCGATTTATTTGAAATCCTCGATCGAGTAGGAACTGTGACCTATAGACTCGCCTTAATGCTAAGTATGTCACGTGTTCATAACGTTATTCACGTATCGATGTTACGTAAATATGTGAACGACCCGAACCACGTTATTGAGTTAGAACCGAACGAGATAGCTGAAGACTTAACGTACGAAGAGGTACCTGTCAAGATCTTGGATAGGAAGGAGTATGTCCTACGCACGAAGGTTATACCATAAGTTAAGGATTTGTGGAGAAACCATGCTATTGAGGAAATGACCTGGGAGTTAGAAACGGAAATGAAAGCGAGGTATCCTCATCTTTTCGAAGCACCAGGTACGTATGTCAATTTCGAGGACGAAATTTCATAAGGAGGGGAGGTTGTAAGACCCCAAATTATTAATAAATGAAATTTAAATTCCTCTATTTATTATTTTGAAATAGTAAGGGTTGATTTGATTAATGTGGTTAGTTATGGGTAAAATGCTCAAATATTTCAAATAAGCAAGTGGTCATAAAATATTCATTGTTGTCGGGGAATATTCGCTTGGTCGTGGAATATTCTTACTGTCGGAGAATATTCGTACGACGGCGCAACCTTGTGTGAGCTCCATAACGGAAAGCGATTGGATGAAGAAAATGACAAAAATAAGTTGTTTATAAATAACGGCGTAGTTGTTATCGTTAATACTGTTGGAATACCCGGTGGTTAAAACACAGTAATACGCGTTGTTGCACACTAGCACACGGCATTGCACCAATTATTGATTCTTACGTAAGAAGGCACTACTCAATAATTGTTACAGTAATTACTGTTCAATATTGTATTTTATTGATTCAATAATTGCTGCGTTGATATTTTATATTACTGTTGTTTTAATAATTGTCACTACACAGTATTTTCTATTATCGGAACAATAATTCATATTATCTGAATAATATTATTAGATAACATTATTGGCAATGTCTAGAAAGTTCTGTCTAAGGAGAGGTTTGGTCATCTAATTGCGCGCCAGTAAGGAGAAATCCTTATTGGAAAGCCCCCTCTTTCCTGGGAACGGCCTGGTTGCCAGTACTGTGATTCTGTAATATTATTTGTGTATAATTAATTATTGATTTATATGATGAGGAAAATATTAATTTTATGTGGATATAGATGGAGAAAATTTTTAATGTGACAATTGTTGAAAATTAATATTTTATCTTTTTCTGATAAAATAATTCATTTAAATATATTATTTTAATAATATATTGATGGTGATATTTTTACAATGAATGTGGGATATATGAGTATATGAGGAGGAAGAGTATTTTTATGGCATTAAATGATTAACACATGTTTTGTGTGTTGGTGGACATAATTCTTGACCGAAAATTTATTATTGACTGTAAAATCGGCCGTTTGTGGATTTCGGTCAATTTCTGTTTGGAATTTTGAAAAACTTTCTTCTGCAAAGTTGTAGAGAATTGAATTTCCTATAAAAACACGCGAGATTAGAATTTTCTGATAAAAGAACTATTTATTATGAATTATTGAAGTTCCGAAGTTTCGAAATAATTGATTTTTAGAAGTTTTATTTATTAGTTTGAAGAAAAACGTTTTTTGTATTTTGTTGGACATCATTAACATGTGTGGCTGGTGTTTTTGACCAAAGGTGGGCTAAGGAAAATTTGTATAATTATATTAATATTATATTTAATTTTCTGCTTTGGTGTTCTAAGCATTTTCCTATAAATAGGGTGCTTAGGTTAGAATTGAAAATCACACCAGAAACACAAGTTTCTCTCTATTTCTCTCTCTATATCGAGCGTATTCTTGTGAGTATTTGATACTTTGAGTGTTGCTATACGGTGTAAGTTTCCTTCAGCACTATATCTAGTATTCCAGTCAGAAGTACCGTATTTCCGAGGTAAGGGATGTTATTTCTTCTTAAATGATATTATTTTCTTCAATATCATTATGTCGAAGTATTGATCTGAACTTTTTATCAAATTTGGAACTTTTCATGTCGGGATTACTATTCATGAGTTACTATTCACGATTTACTATTCACCGAAAAATAAAATTTTCTTCTTTTCGTCCAAAATATCTATTCTGGATACTAGTTTTGATTGTATCCATGTTTTGATCATTCTTGAATTTTATTCCACTATGATTGTTTATGAGGTATTTTTGGACATGGATAAACTGTAATACGAATCCCTAATATTTGTTCTTTTGCTTCACTGAATTCGTTTCCTTTAAAATATTTTTCATCATCCTCAGTACTAAATAATGATATAATTGAATATCTTTGGCCTGTAGTGCAAAGATTGATGATTTTTGATGAGTATCTTTGGCCCGTAGTGCAAAGATGAACAGGTGTTGAGATGAACATGATCGACTGGTGATACAAATGAATATCTTTGGCCTGTAGTACAAAGATGAATATTTGATTAAAGATGGTTATTGATTGTTGTTACAGGGATAAAATATTGATGATGGACTTTTAAATCTTAGAAGATAGTAGAACTCATTCTCTACTTGACTATTCTAATGGTTTGCTGTTTCCGCTGCAGTTATTGATTTAAAATTTGTTGTCTATTGTATTCTATTAGATTTTTTCCTGTTGAAGACTAACGATAATTTGTTGTATATTATCTTAGTCATAATATTCTTTACTGGACTAGTTGAGCTCACCCTTTTCCTTGTTGTTCCATTTTCTTCTCAAGAGGCGAGAATGTAGCAGGTACTAGTCGGGGTATGGAATGAAGGTTCTAGGAAATTGTTTTAGTAGTCCTCACCATTTTTATTTTTTTTTTGTAAAATATTGTTCCAATAATTGTAATGAGGACTTATTTGAGTGTGGATATTGTCTAGATGACAATATTTGTATTTACACTCACAATTTTTATGTTGTATTAATAAAGTTGTAGTTGTTTCTGTACCATGTTATTGACGACTCAGAATAGGTGTTGTATACCTGTTTTGGGGGCGTCATATGAATAGTATCCCGTGAATAGTATTTCGTAAATTGTACCCCGTGCATAGTACCCCTGCATGAAAAGATTAAAATTTAACAATAATATTCAGAAAAATATTTCAATGGAACGATACTAGATGAAGCGCAAATTTTAAGGATATTCTACTAATTCAAGAAGTATAGAAGCAATACTTATCGACATAAGTGTAAATTTAGGAATATGAAATGAAATAATTTTACTAAATACTACAGAGTATGAAAGAAAATATTATTTTCTTACGAATATTGAATGAAATAATATTCCTTACGAATATTGAACGAAAATAATATTCCTTACGAATATTGAACGAAGACAATATCTCTTACGAATATTGAATGAATATAATATCCTTACGAATATTGAAAAAAATTAATATTCCTTACGAATACGAAAAATAATACCTCTTACGAATATGAAATAAATAATACTCCTTACCTTAAAAAGAGAGTACTTCTGGCTGGTATAGCGAAGATATTCTTGAAGAAAACTTGCACGATTTTCTACACTCAAAATTATCTTAAACTCAAAAGAAATACGCTCAATATTATAGAAGAAGAATTATCTGATTCTGGTATGATTTTCATTTCTAAACTAAGCATCCTATTTATAGGAGAATGACAGGATTCTATTTAGGAAAAAAAATCACGGGTGAACAGAAACTTTTTTCACAGACGAAATCGGCAAAAAAATTTTATTTTACTATGTAGCACTATGCAAATACTATGCAATACTATGCAATAAAATATAATATATTCTATTTATAAAAAGTATTATGTTTTATATAAAAAAAAAATTTAATTACTATAAAACAAAAACTAAGATAACTTTCTACCGACGATTTTGAAAAATGAGTAAGTGGGGGTCCAATAAACCAAATTTATAACAAATACTTTATAAAAACTCCTCTATTTATCACAAATCACTTGACTTCAATAAACACATTTTTGATCAACAATTATTCATCATTAATATTATAACTCGTAATATTAACAACCAGATAATTCCCAAAAAAGAGGGGACTTTCCGATAAGGACTTCTTCTTATTGGCGCGCACTTAGATAACCAAACCCCTTTCCTTGACATAACTTTTTAAACATTATCAATAATGCAAATAATAATATGAATAATTGTGGCGTCTTAATTATTGATTTAATAATATAGAATATTGTGCAGATCATACTGTGACAATAATTGAATCAATAATATGAGATACTATGCAGCCATTACTGTGGCAATAATTGAACAAAACTGAGTGATTTTTCACGTAAGCACCAATAATCAAAGATACTATATAATACCGTGTGCTACTGTGCAACTACGCGTATTACTGTACTTTTATCACCAGGTATTTCAACAGTTAACGGTAAAAGCCTTGCTTTTATTTTATAAAAAGGTTATTTCTGTTGCTTTCTAAATCCGACAGTAATTCCATTGTGGGGTCCACCAATGATTGTGTCGTCGTACGAATATTCCCTGATAAAACGAATATTCTCCGACCAAATGAATATTTAATGACAACTTGCTTACTTTGCAAAATTTATAAATATTACTCACAACAATAATATTATATCAAATTCACACCTTATTATTCAAAATAACATTTAGAGAAAATTAAATCTTTATTCATAAAAGTTGCGGTCTTACAACCTCCTTTCCTTATGAAATTTCATCCTCGAAATTGGGATGCATACTTGTTATGTCGAACAGGTGAGGATACCTTATTTTTATTTCAGATTCTAACTCCCAGGTCATTTCCTCAATATCATGGTTTCTCCATAAACTTTGACTTGAGGTATAACCTTTGAGCGTAGAATATGTTCCTTCTTATCCAAGATTTTAACATGTACCTCTTCATACGTTAAATCTTTCGCTATCTCATCTGGTTCTAATTTAATAATATGGTTTGGGTCTTCCACATATTTACGTAACATAGATATATAAAAAATGTTATAAACACGAGATATACTTGGCGGTAAGGCGAGTCTATAGGCCACAGTTCTACTCGATCGAGGATTTCAAATAGGACAATAAATCGATGGTTGAGATTTCCTCTATTCATCGATTCTTGCTTCTAGAATAGCATCTTCTGGCACCTTCTTCTTCATATTCATCAACTCTAAGTCTGTAGCTTGAACAGCTTTAACTATATCAATTAATGTTAGTTCTACTCGTATATTTGACATCAATACATGGGTCCCTAGAGTCTTTAACTCTATCTCCACCATTTGTAAGTCATGCGAAATGGGTCTTTGTGTTTGACAATATCACACTCGTACCCGCATATGATATTCTACTCAACGCGTCAGCTACTTTCCAGGATGATATTGAATGGTACGATCATAATCTTTTAACAGCTCGAGCCAACGTCTTTGGCGCATGTTACGTTCGTTTTGGGTGAAGAAATATTTGAGAGTTTTGTATCGGGTTCAAGGTCCATACAAAATTTGATTTCATGCTCTGGGGGTAGGCCAGGAAGTTCTTCGGGGAATACGTCAGGAAATTTATTAACAATAGAAATATCATTCAAATCTGACGTATTTTTGTTTAAATCCGTGACATAGGCTAAGAAAGCTTGACATACTTTTTTCAATAAATGAATGGCTTTATGGCTTGATTTGACAGTGATTGACTCTGGTGGTTTGGTTGCTTGAATTCGCATAATAGGTTGGTTAGGAATATGAAAGCTAGCAACCTTACAAAAATAATCAATTTTAGCATGATGAGAAGTTAACCAATAAATCCCTAAAATCACATCAAATACAAGTATTTTCAGAGAGATAAGATCAATAAGTAATGTGAGGGTGCCGATTTGAATCAAACAAGATTTATAAATAGTGGATGTAATGAAGGTTTCTCCTAACGGAGTTTCAATCGATAAGTCAAAGTTTAATTTCTCCAGAGTCAAGTTTAAACGTTGAGCACAATTAATTGAAATAAAAGAATGGGTAGAACTGGTATCGAATAAGGTATAGACTTCGCAAGAGTTTATGATTAGCTTACCCGTAATAACTTCGTTCGGGTTCCTCACTTTTTGGGAGGTCACGACAAACGCTCTCCCTTAAACTACCGACTTTGACTTGTCTGGGACAGCCTTTGGTGTCACCATCCCAGTTGGAATTGACTTCACTACATGACAAAATTGAGCTAAATGACCTTCCTTTCCACAATTGAAACATACTTTGGGTTACTACGTACAGTTTGGACGGATGTGTCCCTCCTATCCGCATCTGTAGCATACGACCGGTGGTCGTTTTCCTTCCTTAGAAATAGGTGTTAGTACTGTTGCCGACGTCTTTCCGTCATTGTTGAATCTTCTCTTCTTAAAGTTCTTCCCACTTTGTTCACCTTTCCTATTATCTTGGCCATGATTACCACCGAAGTGGTTACCATTTTTGGCATGATAATTTCCTCCACGATGGTTATCATTGTTCCGATGGCCGTTGCCACCGGTACGATTATTATCGTTTGTTCATTGTCTTTTGATTTAGCTGACTCATAATCGCGTTCTAATAACTGAGCCCTATTCACAACATCTGAATATAAACAAAGTTTGTGAGAAATAAGGTATTGACGAATTTCGGGTTTCGAACCTCTCAGAAACATTCATGTCATACCTTCCTCATTATTTACTAAATAGGATGCAAACTGGGATAACTTCGCAAATTTAGCCTCGTATTGCGATACGGTCATATTATTTTGTTCTAGCTTGATAAATTCTACCTCCTTCATGTGACGAATACTCTCAGAAAAGTACTTGTAGTTGAACAATTCTTAGAAATTCTCCCATTACATCTTCAGTACGGAAGGTTGAGTACGTTTTACAGATTTCCACCAATAATATGCCTCTCCTCGCAACATAAAGGTGGCAACGGAAACCTTTTACTCCTCGGAGCATCCCAAGACATCAAATATCTTGGTGATTTGCTTAATCCATGTCTCTGCCTTAAGTGGTTCTAGCTTCCCCAAAAACTTCGGTAGTCCCAGCTCCTTGAATTGCTTAGCGGTGACCAAACGTGAGTTGCCATTGTTTCCACATGTATTTTGAACATGAGTTTCTCTTGCTTGGTGTTGCATGAATTGGAGAAAGCTCCTAAACATCTCGTCGTTCATCATTTTGTCGATGTTGTTGTTTACATGAGGATTATTGCCTTCCTGATGCACGTTATCCTGGTTATTGATCGGTGGTGACACAACGGTCTCATGTGCTCCATTTCTTATCTCAATATTTTCATATGCCATTTTTAAACACTGCCATAAAACAAGGGTTAATTGACATATCACATATTATCCCTATATTCCGACAGACCAATTAAATAACAATTAAGCTTAGGTAGGTCATACTAGCAAAGGATTTACTCGCCTCTCCCCTACTAGTTCTAGCCTCAAATCTCAGCCAGAGATCATATCCCTAAGCTTTGATATCAACTTTGACGCCCCCAAAATAGATATACACAACCCATTCTGAGTCGTCAAATACATGGTACATAATTCAAATACAAACTTAATTTACACAATTATTAATTATCGTGCAGAATACGATAAAACATAAGCTCAGAGTTTTAACACGAATATTGTCTCGTAGACAATATCCATACTCAAATGGAGTTCTCATTACAATTATTATCACACTATTTTATAGAATAGTGAAGACTAGTATAGCCACCATCTTGGACCATCACTCCATTCCTCGACTAGTCCCAGCTATATTTTTATTTCCTGAAGAGAACAATGAAAGAAAAAGGTGAGCTCAACTAGCCTAGTAAAGAATATTATGACTAAGATAATATAGAATAAATTATTATTAGTCCTCAACAGTGTATAAACTGATAGAATATAATAGAAAATAAGTTTAACTGCAGCGGAATAAGCAATCCATTAAAAGAGTCAAGTAGAGCATGAAGTCTACTATCTTCTATAATTTAAAAGTTCATCATCAATATTTTATCTCTGCAACACAATTCAATAAATAATCCACATCACCGAATTATCCATGCACTACGGGCCAAGGATATTCGTTAGTATCACATCCACATCATCGAATAATCCATGGACTACGGGCCAAGGATATTCGTTAGTATCACCAATGGTCATGATCATGCCAACAACTGTCCATCAATGCACTACGGGCCAATGATGACTTTTACCACATCATTTGTCTGTAACATTACAGGTCATGATTATACCGATACATTTTAAAGATTTATAATTTAATTTATTCAGAGTTCAAGAATGTCCAAATTATCAACATGATAACTACTTTGTGGAGTAAAATTTAAGAATAATATTCATGTATCCAAATAATTTGGACAGAAAAGAAATTAATTTTTATCATGAATAGTACCCGAGTGAATAATACCATGTGAATAATACTTCGTGAATAGTATCCCGTGAATAGTACCCCCGACATGAAAAGATTAAAATTTAACAAGAATGTTCAGAAAAATAATTTAGTGAAATGATACTAGATGAAGCGCAAATTTTAAAGATATTCTACTAATTTCAAGGAGTATAGAAGCAATACTTATCAACATATGTGTAGATTTAGGAATATAAAACGAAATAATTTTACTTACATACTACAAAGTATGGAAGAAAATATTATTTCTTACGAATATTGAATGAAATAATATCCCTTACGAATATTGAACGAAAATAATATTCCTTATGAATATTGAACGAAGACAATATCCCTTACGAATATTAAACGAAAATAATATTCCTTACGAATACGAAAAATAATATATGTTACGAATATGAAATAAACAATACTCCTTACCTTAAAAAGGGAGTACTTCTGGCTGGTATAGCGGAGATATTCTTGAAAAAAACTTGTACTATTTTCTATACTCAAAGCTTCTTTAAACTCAAAAGAAATAAGCTCAATATTATAGAAGAATTCTCTGATTTTGGTGTGATTTTCATTTCTAAACTCAGCATCCTATTTATAGGAGAATGGCATGATACTATTTAGGAAAAAAAAATCACGGGTGAACAGAAACTTTTTTCACGGACGAAATCGGTGAAATTTTCTAATTTTACTATGCTGCACTATGCAACACTATGATGTAGGAAGGATGAATGGTGACTTGTGCTACATACCTAGGCGATATAAATGTGGAAAAAAGGTAAGTGTAAGAATGGTTGACTCAAAAAAGCCATTGAAGGGGAGGATATATTTTGTATGCGATGAGTGTGAGTTTTGGGCATGGTGCTTGCCTTCTACAACAACCTTAAGTGGAATAGTCAATGGCCCCAATGAAGACAATGACAGAATGGGGACATTGATGAGTGGAACAAAATGCAAGTGTTCGTGTGAGCTGAATAACATACCAAGTAGGATGATAGTTGTTGAAAGTAATGTGAAGATGATAATTGTTGTTAGACTTGTGTTGTGTTACATGTCAGTTATGATGCATTTTATTAGTAACAAATGAATGTTTGTAGTGTGTAATGGTAGGTAATGTTTAATGTTTAATGGTAATGTTTCATGGAATGTATAAACTATCTTCATGGAATGAAATATTGCAAGGTGATTAAACAAGGTGCAGTAAAGCAATATTGCAAAAATAATTCCAAAATGGACAATAAAAATTGTCAAAACACTTTCCATTGATGCCAACTAGTAGACAAAGTATATGACTGTACCTACTTTTAATTCTACCAACTATAAAACACTTTCCATTGATGCCAACTATAATAGACAAAGTATATGCACAATCAACTTTTTCAAAAACAGTGACAAGACAAAAATGAACCAAAAACTACCCATTGAAACATTAAAGCATTAATCCCCCCATTCCTCCCTTTTTTAGTGATATGCCTATCTTGCTCTTTATGGCTCCCTTCTTTATGTTCTTCCTCGTAGGTTGTGAGCTTGAAGCATGCTGATTACTCCATAAAGTAGACAAAGTTGGTGTGGTATTAGGTTGAGAGCTTGATTTGGGTTGATTAGGTATTTTTAAAGTTATTGTAGCAGTCCCTTTACTTGACTGTCCTCTAGTCTGCAGCTTTTTTTGTGACGCCCCCAAAATTAGGTATACATCACCCATCTTGGGTCGTCAGATATATAGTACAAAATACAAATACAACTTACTAATACAACTGTCGTGTACAATACGACAAAACATAAACTGTGAGTTTGAATACAAATATTATCTTCTAGAGAGTATTCATACTCAAAAGGAGTCCTCATTACATTTATTAACACACCATTACATAGAATAGTGAGGACTACTAACTAATACTATCATTCGGACCATCACTCCGTTCCCCGACTTGCCCCAGCTACGTTCTCATTTCCTGAAGAGAACAGTGAAAGAAAGGGTGAGCTCAACTAGCCCAGTAAGAAATATTATGACTAAGATAATGCAGAATAAATTATCATTAGCCTTCAACAATGTTAAACTGATAAAATATAATAGACATCAAGTTTAACTGCAGCGGAACAAGCAATCCATTAAAAGAGTCAAGTAGAAAATAAACTCTACTATCTTTTATGATTTAAAAGATTTTCCAACACTGTGATCGCTGAGACTCAGCTTAATAAAATAATCCACATCATCGAATCACCCCTGCACTACGGCCAAGGATATTCGTATATTCATTAATGGTCATGATCATGCCAACAACTGTCCATCAATGCACTACGGGCCAATGAGGACTTTTACCACATCATTCGTAATATTACGGTCATGATTACACCGAATAATCCCTGGTCATAATCATACCAAGTCCATCTATGCACTACAGGTCACAGATGACTTTTAACAGAATATAAACATGAGGATGATGACAATGATATAAGAATTCAATAAAACAAGTTCAAGAATTAATTTATCCAAGAATTAACAATGTCCAAATTGTCAACATGATACTACTTTGTGGAGTAAAATTCAAGAATGATCAGGAGAATATTTTCATGAATAGATACTAGATGAAGCGTAAATGTCAAGGATATTCCAAAAATTTCATGGAGTATAGAAGTCAAAAATTAACCAACTGAGTATAATAAAGAATAGAATAACAAAAGAAATCACCATGCATGCGATAGACCGCACAGATAGGTTATTTCAACAGAATAATAAATAATAGAACCAGGTCCGGCGTAAACGCACAGACAGGATATTCCGACAGAATAATAAATAATGGAACCAGGTCCGGCGTAAACACACAGACAGGATATTCCGACAGAATAATAAATAATGGAACCAGGTCCGGTGTAAAACACACAGACAGGATGTTCCAACAGAATAATAATAAAAACGGAACCAGGTCCGGTGTAAAACACATAGACAGGATGTTCCAACAGAATAATAATAAAAACGGAATCAGGTCCGGTGTAAAACACACAGACAGGATGTTCCAACAGAATAATAATAAAAACGGAACCAGGTCCAGTGTAAAACACACAGACAGGATGTTCCAACAAAATAATAGAAGAATGTCACCAAGTATAGAGTAGACCGCATATACTGGTTATTCCAACAGAATAATAAAGAATGGAATAACAGAAGTTCTCTTCATGAATATAAAAGAAATAATATTCCCTACCGTTTTGAAGACGAGCTGAAATAAGGAAGTAGTTAAGTAGCAGAATACTCTTCTTCTCTCTCTCTATAGTTTCTCTCTATAGTTTCTCTCTCTAGAGTTCAGTGAATTCGTAAGAAATAATGAAGGAATGAGCTGCTATTTATAGAAAAATAGAATGCATAGTAACTAATCCATGAACGGTCCAGATTGATTACTTTAATCTGACGGTCCATATTTAAAGAAAAATCTTTTAAATAAAATATAATATATTCTATTTATAGAATAACTTTAATAAAGTATTCTGTTTTATATAAAAAGATTTTTCTGTTTTATTACGTTAATAATACGAATAAATAAAACGTCATTATCGCTAAATAATTCATATTATTAACTGACAATAATTGAATCAAACTGAGTGACTTCTCACATAAGCATTAATAATCAATACCGTGTGCTACTATGCAACCACACGTATTACTGTACTTTTACTACCGAGTAGTTCAACAGTAACAATGGTAAAATTTCCGCCGTTATTTTTAATAAAATATTTTTGTCGTTTTTTCAATCCGACAATAATTCCATTTTGGGGTCCACCAATGATTGTGTCTGTGACGCCCCCAAAATTAGGTATACATCACCCATCTTGGGTCGTCAGATACATAGTACAGAATACAAATACAACTGATTAATACATCTGTCGTGTACAATACGACAAAACATAAACTGTGAGTTTGAATACAAATATTATCTTCTAGAGAGTATTCATACTCAAAAGGAGTCCTCATTACATTTATTAACACACCATTACATAGAATAGTGAGGACTACTAACTAATACTATCATTCGGACCATCACTCCGTACCCCGACTTGTCCCAGCTACGTTCTCATTTCCTGAAGAGAACAGTGAAAGAAAGGGTGAGCTCAACTAGCCCAGTAAGAAATATTATGACTAAGATAATGCAGAATAAATTATCATTAGCCTTCAACAATGTTAAACTGATAAAATATAATAGACATCAAGTTTAACTGCAGCGGAACAAGCAATCCATTAAAAGAGTCAAGTAGAAAATAAACTCTACTATCTTTTATGATTTAAAAGATTTTCCAACACCGTGATCGCTGAGACTCAGCTTAATAAAATAATCCACATCATCGAATCACCCCTGCACTACGGCCAAGGATATTCGTATATTCATTAATGGTCATGATCATGCCAACAACTGTCCATCAATGCACTACGGGCCAATGAGGACTTTTACCACATCATTTGTAACATTACGGTCATGATTATACCGAATAATCCCTGGTCATAATCATACCAAGTCCATCTATGCACTACAGGCCACAGATGACTTTCAACAGAATATAAACATGAGGATGATGACAATGATATAAGAATTCAATAAAACAAGTTCAAGAATTAATTTATCCAGGAATTAACAACGTCCAAATTGTCAACATGATACTGCATTGTGGAGTAAAATTCAAGAATGCTTAGAAGAATATTTTCTTAAAAAGATACTGGATGAAACGCAACTATCAAGGATATTCCACAAATTTCATGGAGTATAGAAGTCAAAACTTAACCAACTGAGTATAATAAAGAATGGAATAACAAAAGAAATCACCATGCATGCGATAGACCGCACAGACAGGTTATTCCAACAGAATAATAAATAATGGAACCAGGTCCAGCGTAAACGCACAGACAGGATATTCCGACAGAATAATAATGGAACCAGGTCCGGTGTAAAACACACAGACAGGATGTTCCAACAGAATAATAATAAAAACGGAACCAGGTCCGGTGTAAAACACACAGACAGGATGTTCCAACAGAATAATAAACGGAACCAGGTCCGGTGTAAAACACACAGACAGGATGTTCCAACAGAATAATAGAAGAATGTCACCAAGTATAGGGTAGACCGCGTATACTGGTTATTCCAACAGAATAATAACAAATGGAATAACAGAAGTTCTCTTCATGAATATAAAAGAAATAATATTCCCTACCTTAAAAGAACTGGATATTGGAAAAGTGATGTAGCAGAATACTTTTATTCTCTCTCTCTCTTATTCTCTCTATACTTTCTCTCTCTATAGCTTGAATGAATTCGTGAAAAATAATGAAGCCCTAGGCCTCTATTTATAGAAAAACTGAGGGTGGCTCTTGGTCTTAACGAAGGGTCAAATGACTCTTGGTCTTAACGAAGGGTCAAATGACTCTTGGTAATATTGAAGGGACAACTACTATTGACGAAAGTAATTACTATTGACCAAGGTAAATACTATTGACGAAGGTAATTACTATTGACCAAGGTAAATACTATTGACGAAGGTAATTACTATTGACCAAGGTAAATACTATTGACGACGGTAATTACTATTGACGACGGTAATTACTATTGACGAAGAGACTCTTAGATGATGACATATGGCCCCCCATAAAATAACCAAACTTACCACAACGTCTCAATTATTGATTTAATAATATAACATATTATACAGATGATACTATGACGATAATTTAAAAGATATGATGCAGCAATTACTGTAGCAATAATTGAGTATAGCTGAGTGACTTCTCACGTAAGCATCAATAATCAATACCGTGTGCTACTATGCAACCACGCGTATTACTGTACTTTTACTACCGAGTAGTTCAACAGTAACAATGGTAAAACTTCCGCCGTTATTTTTAATAAACTATCTTTGTCGTTTTCTCAATCCGACAATAATTCTGTTGTGGGGTCCACCAATGATTGTGCCGTCGTACGAATATTCCTCGACAAAAAGAATATCTCCGACCAAACGAATATTTTATAACAACTTGCATACTTTGCAAAATTTATAAATACTACCCATAACTATTATATCAAATCCACACCATAAAAAAATTATTTCGAGAAAAATTAAATATTTATTCATAAAATCTGGGGTCTCACAATCTCCCCTCCTTATGGAATTTCGCCCTCGAAATTTACGTACGTACTTGGTATGCCAAACATGTGAGGATACCTTGACTTCACTTCAAATTCTAACTCTTGAGGTATAACCTTTAAGCATCGAATATGATCATTCTTATCCAAGATGTTAACACGTATCTCCTCATACGTTAAATATTTCGCTATCTCGTTCGGTTCTAAATTAATAATGTGGTTCGGGTCGTCCACATATTTACGTAACATCGATATGTAAAAAAAAATGTTCTGAACACGCAACATACTTGGCGGTAAAACGAGTCTTTAGGCCACAGTTCCTACTTCATCGAGGATTTCAAATGGGCCAATTAAATCGAGAGTTGAGATTTCCTCTCTTCGTCGATTATTGCTTCTAGAATAACGCCCTCTTGAACCTTCTTCTTCACATTTATCAGCTCTGAGTATGTAGCTTGAGCGGCTTTAACTTTATCGATTAAAGTCGATTTTAATCGTATATTCGTTATCTTCACGTGGGTTCGTATATTCGCACTGGTAACCGTATACGATCTTCTACACAACGCGTCAGCTACCACGTTCGCTTTTCCACGATATTATTGAATGGTACGATCGTAATCTTTAACAGCTCGAGCCAACGTCTTTGGCGCATAATACGTTCGTTTTAGTTGAAGAAATATTTGAGGGTTTAAGAAATGGGTTTTGTACTGGGGTCAATACAAAATTCAATTTTACGCTCTGGGGTAGGCTAAGAAGTCTTCAAGAATACGTCAAGAAATTTATTAACAATAGAAATATCGTTCAAAACTGTGACCCTCATCCAAGACTTGGATAACACGTCACATTGATACCTATCAACTTGCCATCGTCATTTACAACGTCTCCTACGGAAAGTCTAGCTTCGGTGCATTCCACACCAGGAAGTCAACAACGAAAGGAACGGGGATTTTTACTTATGGCTTGATACGACAATGATTGACTTTAGTGATTTGGTTACTTGAATTCGCATAATAGGTTGGTTAGGAATATGAAAGCTAACAACCTTACGAAAAGTATGATGAGCAGTTAACCAATCGTTTCCAAAAATCACATCAAAGGCAAGTATTTTCAAAGAGATAAGATCGACAGGTAACGTGAAAGTGTTGATTTGAACAAGATTTATAAATAGTGGAGGTAATGAAGATTTCTCCCAATTGACTTTAAACAGACATATCAAAGTCTAAGTTCTCCGGAGTTAACTTCAAACATTGAACATAACTAGGTGAAATAAAAGAGTGAGTAGAACCGGTATCGAATAAGGTACAAACTTCGCAAGGGTCTATGATTAGCTTACCCGCGATAACTTCATTTGGGTTCCTCACTTGTTGGGAAGTCATGACAACCGCTCTCCCTTGAACTACCCGGCTTTGACTTGTCTGGGGTAACATTTGATGTCATCTCTATCGTTGGAATTGACTTTAATATAGGGCATATTCCACCCTCAACTGCTTCATCGTACTCCTGCTTCATGATCTGAATCATCAATCTTCGATCCATATCGAGTTCAGATTGACCGCTCTGTACAGGGTAATTCAAAACTCGATGTTGGGTTCTCCCAATTGCTGTCCAAAAAGAGAAATGTATATCATCTATTTTAGCCTTTTTGGATCGGACATCTCTTTCTATAATATCAACACGTCGTGCGGCTTTTACCCACGCATCCTGCATTCTCATTCGTTCAGTTGTTTCTTCTTTCAGCTGATCCTTGATATTTGAATTCTCAGATTCCAACTTTAATATCTTACACTCTGTCAAAGCGTGATTTTGTTCGAGCATCACATATCGGGTAACACAATTTTGAATCGTTACATCTCTTTGCTCAACGACTGCCTGCCGTTCTTCAGCCTGCTCTTCTAACTCATGAACACGATTTTGTAATTCTAAGTTTTGATCATAGATTTCTTCTAACCAATTCTCCTCAGGTTCCTCTTCTTCCTCTTCTTCCTCACTCTCAGCTGATACCTCTGCCACTAGCTCGGGTGCAACTATTAGTTCTTCACTTACCACGTAGATATCTCTAATTTCTTCTTCGGCTGATATTACATTATCTTGGTTGGTTATTAGAGGTGTCACGGTCTCACTCACTCCATTGTTGACATTTTCAGCTGCCATTTTCAAATACTGCCACAAAACAAGGGTTAATTAACATATAACATATTATCCATATACTTTGACCGACCAATTAAATACCAAATAAACTTAGGTAGGTCATACTAGCGAAGGAATTCCCCGTCGCTCCCCTCCTAGTTCTATTCTCACATCTTAGCCAGGGATCATATCCCTAAACTCTGATACCAACTGTGACGCCCCCAAAATTAGGTATACATCACCCATCTTGGGTCGTCAGATACATAGTACAGAATACAAATACAACTGATTAATACATCTGTCGTGTACAATACGACAAAACATAAACTGTGAGTTTGAATACAAATATTATCTTCTAGAGAGTATTCATACTCAAAAGGAGTCCTCATTACATTTATTAACACACCATTACATAGAATAGTGAGGACTACTAACTAATACTATCATTCGGACCATCACTCCGTACCCCGACTTGTCCCAGCTACGTTCTCATTTCCTGAAGAGAACAGTGAAAGAAAGGGTGAGCTCAACTAGCCCAGTAAGAAATATTATGACTAAGATAATGCAGAATAAATTATCATTAGCCTTCAACAATGTTAAACTGATAAAATATAATAGACATCAAGTTTAACTGCAGCGGAACAAGCAATCCATTAAAAGAGTCAAGTAGAAAATAAACTCTACTATCTTTTATGATTTAAAAGATTTTCCAACACCGTGATCGCTGAGACTCAGCTTAATAAAATAATCCACATCATCGAATCACCCCTGCACTACGGCCAAGGATATTCGTATATTCATTAATGGTCATGATCATGCCAACAACTGTCCATCAATGCACTACGGGCCAATGAGGACTTTTACCACATCATTTGTAACATTACGGTCATGATTATACCGAATAATCCCTGGTCATAATCATACCAAGTCCATCTATGCACTACAGGCCACAGATGACTTTCAACAGAATATAAACATGAGGATGATGACAATGATATAAGAATTCAATAAAACAAGTTCAAGAATTAATTTATCCAGGAATTAACAACGTCCAAATTGTCAACATGATACTGCATTGTGGAGTAAAATTCAAGAATGCTTAGAAGAATATTTTCTTAAAAAGATACTGGATGAAACGCAACTATCAAGGATATTCCACAAATTTCATGGAGTATAGAAGTCAAAACTTAACCAACTGAGTATAATAAAGAATGGAATAACAAAAGAAATCACCATGCATGCGATAGACCGCACAGACAGGTTATTCCAACAGAATAATAAATAATGGAACCAGGTCCGGCGTAAACGCACAGACAGGATATTCCGACAGAATAATAATGGAACCAGGTCCGGTGTAAAACACACAGACAGGATGTTCCAACAGAATAATAATAAAAACGGAACCAGGTCCGGTGTAAAACACACAGACAGGATGTTCCAACAGAATAATAAACGGAACCAGGTCCGGTGTAAAACACACAGACAGGATGTTCCAACAGAATAATAGAAGAATGTCACCAAGTATAGGGTAGACCGCGTATACTGGTTATTCCAACAGAATAATAACAAATGGAATAACAGAAGTTCTCTTCATGAATATAAAAGAAATAATATTCCCTACCTTAAAAGAACTGGATATTGGAAAAGTGATGTAGCAGAATACTTTTATTCTCTCTCTCTCTTATTCTCTCTATACTTTCTCTCTCTATAGCTTGAATGAATTCGTGAAAAATAATGAAGCCCTAGGCCTCTATTTATAGAAAAACTGAGGGTGGCTCTTGGTCTTAACGAAGGGTCAAATGACTCTTGGTCTTAACGAAGGGTCAAATGACTCTTGGTAATATTGAAGGGACAACTACTATTGACGAAAGTAATTACTATTGACCAAGGTAAATACTATTGACGAAGGTAATTACTATTGACCAAGGTAAATACTATTGACGAAGGTAATTACTATTGACCAAGGTAAATACTATTGACGACGGTAATTACTATTGACGACGGTAATTACTATTGACGAAGAGACTCTTAGATGATGACATATGGCCCCCCATAAAATAACCAAACTTACCACAACGTCTCAATTATTGATTTAATAATATAACATATTATACAGATGATACTATGACGATAATTTAAAAGATATGATGCAGCAATTACTGTAGCAATAATTGAGTATAGCTGAGTGACTTCTCACGTAAGCATCAATAATCAATACCGTGTGCTACTATGCAACCACGCGTATTACTGTACTTTTACTACCGAGTAGTTCAACAGTAACAATGGTAAAACTTCCGCCGTTATTTTTAATAAACTATCTTTGTCGTTTTCTCAATCCGACAATAATTCTGTTGTGGGGTCCACCAATGATTGTGCCGTCGTACGAATATTCCTCGACAAAAAGAATATTCTCCGACCAAACGAATATTTTATAACAACTTGCATACTTTGCAAAATTTATAAATACTACCCATAACTATTATATCAAATCCACACCATAAAAAAATTATTTCGAGAAAAATTAAATATTTATTCATAAAATCTGGGGTCTCACAGTGTCGTTGTACGAATATTCTCTGTTAAAACGAATATTCCCCGACCAATCGAATATTATATAACAACTTGCGTAATTTGCAAAATTTATAAATATTACCCACAACTATAATATTATATCAAATTAACTCCATAATATTCAAAAATGATATTTATAAAAAATTCATCTTTATTTATAAAAGTTGGGGTCTTACAACCTCCCCTTCTTATGAAATTTCGCCCTCGAAATTAGGGTACGTACCTGGTATGTCGAAGAGGTAAGGATACCTTGATTTCATTTCAGATTCTAACTCCCAAGTCATTTCCTCAACATCTTGGTTTCTCCACAAAACTTTGACTTGAGGTATAACCTTGGAGCGTAGAATATGTTCCTTCTTATCCAAGATTTGAACAGGAACTTCTTCATACGTCAAATCCTCCGCTATTTCGTCCGGTTCTAACTCAATAATGTGGTTCGGGTCTTCCACATATTTGCGTAACATAGATATGTGAAAAACGTTATGAACACGAGACATACTTGGCGGTAAAGCGAGTCTATAAGCCACAGTTCCTACTCGATCGAGGATTAAAAATGGACCGATGAATCGAGGATTGAGCTTTCCTCTCTTTCCAAATCTCGTAACTCCTTTCCATGGAGCAACACGTAAGAACACATGATCTCCTACATCAAATTCCACGTCCTTTCGATGAAGATCAGCATAACTCTTTTGTCGATCTTGTGAGGTTTTTATATGTTTCGGATCGTTTGAATCTTTTCTGTAGTCATACGTACCAACTCCGGTCCCAACAACGTTGCTTCACCCACCTCATCCCAGCATACTGGAGAACGATATTTCCTTCCATACAATGCTTCGAATGGAGCCATGCCAATACTTGCTTGATAACTGTTGTTGTAGGAAAACTCCACCAATGGTAAAAACTTGTCCCAACTTCCCTTGAAGTCAAAGACACAGAGTCTTAATAAATCTTCTAGAGTTTGAATAGTCCTCTCTGATTGTCCGTCCGTCTGAGGATGATATACTGAACTAAATCGTAAATCTGTGCCCATAGCTTTTTGTAAACTAACCCAAAATCGTGAAGTGAATCTTGGGTCTCGATCAGAAACTATGGATACTGGCATACCATGCAGTCTTACAATCTCGTTTATGTACATACGAGCAAGACGTTCAAGTGTATAAGTTTCTCGTATCGGTAAGAAATGAGCAGACTTGGTCAATCTATCAACAATGACCCAAATCGCATCTATACCTTGAGAAACCCTAGGAAGACCGGTAACGAAATCCATGGTAATGTGCTCCCACTTCCATTCTGGAATTTCAAGTGGTTGCAATGGACCTTTTGGTACTTGATGCTCCGCTTTGACTCGTTGACAAGTTAGACACCTTGAGATAAACAGCGCTATCTCTCTCTTCATATTGCTCCACTAAAATGTATGACGAAGATCATGATACATTTTGGTACTTCCAGTATGGATTGCAAACGGTGTGTTGTGCGCCTCCATCATGATTTTATACTTTAAATCAGGGTTGTTAGGAACACAAAGTCTGGAGTTGACTCGAAGTATTCCTTCTTCATCGATTCTTGCTTCCGGCATAGAACCTTCTTGCACTTTCTTCCTCATACGCATCAGCTCCAGGTCTGTAGCTTGAGCAGCTTTAACTTTATCGATTAAAGTCGGTTCTACTCGTATATTCGCCATCATCATATGGGTCCCTGAAGTCTTTAACTCTATCTTCATCCTTTGCAAATCACACAAAATGGGTCTTTGTGTTGACAATATCGCACTCGTACTTGCATATGATCTTCTACTCAATGCGTCAGCTACCACGTTCGCTTTTCCAGGATGATATTGAATGGTATGATCATAATCTTTCAACAGTTCAAGCCAACGTCGTTGTCGCATGTTGAGTTCCTTTTGAGTGAAGAAATATTTGAGGCTTTTATGATCCGTAAAGATCTCCACCTTCTCCCCATACAAGTAATGCCTCCAAATTTTAAGTGCAAAGACAACAGCTGCCAACTCTAGATCATGAGTAGGATAATTCCTCTCATATTCCTTGAGTTGTCTTGATGCATAGGCTATGACTTTTCCATGTTGCATGAGAACGCATCCCAACCCTTTGCTCGAAGCATCACTGTAGATGACAAATCCCTCCGAGCAAGATGGTATTGTTAGAACAGGTGCTGAAATGAGTCTCCTCTTGAGTTCTTGAAAACTCTGCTCACATTCTTCGCTCCAACCGAACTTTGTATCTTTCTGAGTCAGCTGAGTTAATGGAGTAGCGATTCGAGAAAATCCTTCCACGAATCTCCGATAATAACCAGCTAGACCCAGAAAGCTACGTACTTCGGTTACTGATTTAGGTTGCTCCCAGCTTTGAATAGCTTCAATCTTTGCCGGGTCAACAGATATTCCACGACTTGATACTACGTGCCCAAGGAATGCTACCTCTTCCAGCCAGAACTCGCATTTCTTCAACTTGGCATAAAGTTTGTATTCACGAAGCTTTTGGAGTACCAACCTCAAGTGTTGCTCATGATCTTCACGGCTTTTGGAATAAACAAGGATGTCATCGATAAAGAAGACCACAAAGTGATCCAAATATTCCTTGAATACCCTGTTCATCATATCCATGAAGGCAGCAGGAGCATTAGTCAATCCAAAAGACATAACTAAGAATTCATAATGCCCATACCGAGTTCTGAAGGCAGTCTTTGGAATATCCTCAGTTCTAACCTTCAGCTGATGATATCCAGAACGAAGATCGATCTTTGAAAAGAATTGTGCTCCTTGCAACTGGTCAAACAGGTCATCAATACGTGGCAATGGGTACCTATTTTTGGTGGTGACATGATTCAACTCCCGATAATCAATACAAAGTCGCATACTCCCATCTTTCTTCTTCACGAACAGAACAGGAGCACCCCAAGGAGAAGTACTAGGACGAATAAAACCAATGTCTAACAATTCCTGCAGTTGGGTCTTTAACTCATGAAGTTCAATAGGAGTCATTCGATATGGGGCTTTGGAAATGGATTTTGTACCGGGTTCAAGGTCGATACAAAATTCAATTTCACGCTATGGGGGTAGGCCAGGAAGTTCTTCGGGAAATACGTCAGGAAATTTATTAACAACAGAAATATCATTCAAAGCTGACGTATTTTTGTTTAGATCTATGACATGAGCTAAGAAAGCTTGACATCCGTTTTTCAATAAACGAATAGCTTTATGGCTTGAGATGACAGCGATTGATTTTAATGGTTTGGTTGCTTGAATTCGCATAATAGGTCGATTAGGAATATGAAAGCCAACAACCTTACGAAAATAATCAATTTTTGCATGATGAGTAGTTAACCAATCAATCCCTAGAATCACGTCAAATGCAAGTATTTTTAATGAAATCAGATCGACAGGTAATGTGTGGGTACCAACTTGAACCAAACAAGACTTATAAACCGTGGATGTAATGAAGGTTTCTCCCAATGGAGTTTCAACAGCTAAGTCAAAGTCTAATTTCTCCGGAATCAAATTTAATCGATGAGCTCAAGTAGGAGAAATAAAAGAATGGGTAGAACCGGTATCAAATAAAGTATATACTTCGTTAAAGTTTATGATAAGCTTACCCGTGATGGCCTCATTCGGGTTCCTTACTTTCTGGGAGTTCACAACAAACGCTCTCCCTTGCACAACCGATTTTAACTTTTCTGGGACGGCCATTGGTGCCTCCATCCTAGCTGAATTTGTCTTTGGTAAACGACAAAATCAGGCTAAATGACCTTCTCTTCCATAATTATAACATGCTTTGGATGGCATCGCGCAGTTTGGACTAATGTGTCCCTCCCCTCCGCATTTAAAACATATGATAGGTGGTCGTTCTCCTTCCTTAACGACAGGTGCTGGTGCTGGCGTCTTTCCATCATTGTTGAATCTCCTCTTCTTGAAATACCCATTCTTATTGTTTTGGCCCTGATTACCACCGAAGTGGTTACCATTTATAGCCTGTTGATTCCCTCCACGCTTGTTGTCATCGCATCGATGACTGCTTTCACTGGTATTATCATTTTGCCGGCTGCTCTCTTTTGGTTGCGTTGTCTCGTTATCGCGCTCCACCAACTGAGCCCTATTTACAATATCTGAATACAAACACAGTTTATGAGAAACAAGATGTTGACATATCTCCGGCTTCAAACCTCTTAAAAACATCCGCGTCATTCTTTCTTCATTATCCACCAGGTGGGATGCAAATCGGGATAACTCCGCAAATTTTGCCTCGTACTGCGACACGGTCATATTATTCTGCTCCAATTTGATGAACTCCACCTCCTTCATGTGACGAATACTCTCGGGAAAGTATTTGTCGTTAAACAGCTCTTGGAACTTCTCCCAGGTCATCTTTAGTGCGGCAGGTTAAGTACGCTTTATCGATTCCCACCAGTAATCTGCCTCTCCTCGCAACATAAAGGCGGCAAAGGGAACCTTTTGCTCCTCGGAGCAACCCAAGACATCAAATATCTTGGTGATCTGCTTTATCCATGTTTCAGCTACAAGTGGTTTGGGTTCTCCCTTAAACTCCGGTGGTCCCAGCTCCTTAAACTGTTTAGAGGTGACCGCCTGAGAGTTTCCAGTATTTCCACCTACGTTGTGGACAGGAGCCGCTTTCACCTGTTGTTGCATGAATTGCATAAAACCTCTGAACATTCCATCATTCATCATCTGGTCAGTGTTGTTGTTTGCATGAGGATTGTCACCTTCCTGATGAACATTATCCTGATTATTGATATGTGGTGAATCAATAATCGCCTGTGCTCCATTGCTATTCTCAACATTCTCAGATGCCATTTTCAGATACTGCCACAAAATAAAAGTTAATTGATATGTCATATATTATCCTTATATTATGACTGATCAATTAAATACCATGCAAATAAACTTAGGTAGGTCATACTAGCGAAGGAATTCCCCGTCTCTCCCCTCCTAGTTCTATTCTCACATCTTAGCCAGGGATCATATCCCTAAGCTCTGATACCAACTGTGACGCCCCCAAAATTAGGTATACATCACCCATCTTGGGTCGTCAGATATATAGTATAAAATACAAATACAACTTACTAATACAACTGTCGTGTACAATACGACAAAACATAAACTGTGAGTTTGAATACAAATATTATCTTCTAGAGAGTATTCATACTCAAAAGGAGTCCTCATTACATTTATTAACACACCATTACATAGAATAGTGAGGACTACTAACTAATACTATCATTCGGACCATCACTCCGTTCCCCGACTTGCCCCAGCTACGTTCTCATTTCCTGAAGAGAACAGTGAAAGAAAGGGTGAGCTCAACTAGCCCAGTAAGAAATATTATGACTAAGATAATGCAGAATAAATTATCATTAGCCTTCAACAATGTTAAACTGATAAAATATAATAGACATCAAGTTTAACTGCAGCGGAACAAGCAATCCATTAAAAGAGTCAAGTAGAAAATAAACTCTACTATCTTTTATGATTTAAAAGATTTTCCAACACTGTGATCGCTGAGACTCAGCTTAATAAAATAATCCACATCATCGAATCACCCCTGCACTACGGCCAAGGATATTCGTATATTCATTAATGGTCATGATCATGCCAACAACTGTCCATCAATGCACTACGGGCCAATGAGGACTTTTACCACATCATTCGTAACATTACGGTCATGATTACACCGAATAATCCCTGGTCATAATCATACCAAGTCCATCTATGCACTACAGGCCACAGATGACTTTCAACAGAATATAAACATCAGGATGATGACAATGATATAAGAATTCAATAAAACAAGTTCAAGAATTAATTTATCCAAGAATTAACAATGTCCAAATTGTCAACATGATACTACTTTGTGGAGTAAAATTCAAGAATGATCAGGAGAATATTTTCATGAATAGATACTAGATGAAGCGCAAATGTCAAGGATATTCCAAAAATTTCATGGAGTATAGAAGTCAAAACTTAACCAACTGAGTATAATAAAGAATAGAATAACAAAAGAAATCACCATGCATGCGATAGACCGCACAGACAGGTTATTCCAACAGAATAATAAATAATGGAACCAGGTCCGGCGTAAACGCACAGACAGGATATTCCGACAGAATAATAAATAATGGAACCAGGTCCGGCGTAAACGCACAGACAGGATATTTCGCCAGAATAATAAATAATGGAACCAGGTCCGGTGTAAAACACACAGATAGGATGTTCCAACAGAATAATAATAAAAACGGAACTAGGTCCGGTGTAAAACACACAGACAGGATGTTCCAACAGAATAATAATAAAAACGGAATCAGGTCCGGTGTAAAACACACAGACAGGATGTTCCAACAGAATAATAATAAAAATGGAACCAGGTCCGGTGTAAAACACACAGACAGGATGTTCCAACAGAATAATAAAAGAATGTCACCAAGTATAGGGTAGACCGCATATACTGGTTATTCCAACAGAATAATAAAGAATGGAATAACAGAAGTTCTCTTCATGAATATAAAAGAAATAATATTCCCTACCGTTTTGAAGACGAGCTGAAATAAGGAAGTAGTTAAGTAGCAGAATACTCTTCTTCTCTCTCTCTATAGTTTCTCTCTCTAGAGTTCAGTGAATTCGTAAGAAATAGTGAAGGAATGAGCTGCTATTTATAGAAAAATAGAATGCATAGTAACTAATCCATGAACGGTCCAGATTGATTACTTTAATCTGACGGTCCATATTTAAAGAAAAATCTTTTAAATAAAATATAATATATTCTATTTATAGAATAACTTTAATAAAGTATTCTGTTTTATATAAAAAGATGTTTCTGTTTTATTACGTTAATAATACGAATAAAACAAAACGTCATTATCGCTAAATAATTCATATTATTAACTGACAATAATTGAATCAAACTGAGTGACTTCTCACATAAGCATTAATAATCAATACCGTGTGCTACTATACAACCACACGTATTACTGTACTTTTACTACCGAGTAGTTCAACAGTAACAATGGTAAAATTTCTGCCATTATTTTTAATAAAATATTTTTGTCGTTTTTTCAATCCGACAATAATTTCGTTGTGGGGTCCACCAATGATTGTGTCGTTGTACGAATATTCCCTGTTAAAACGAATATTCCCCGACCAATCGAATATTATATAACAACTTATGTACTTTGCAAAATTTATAAATATTACCCACAACTATAACATTATATCAAATTAACTCCATAATATTCAAAAATGATATTTATAGAAAATTCATCTTTATTTATAAAAGTTGGGGTCTTACATTTTTGGTCTAGGATTTGGCTGAAAAGTAATGCACAAGCCTGTTTGTTATCCCAAATAAAGGTTTTAAACAAAGGTAATGCACAAGCCTGTTTATTACCTTAACAGGAATCTGTTGCACATTAGTTGCAGTCCCTTTAGTGGACTGATGTGGTCTGATAGGAATGTCTGACTGTGTTGCACTTTGTGCAGTTGACTGATGTTATTTTTTATTTGTCTGAAAATCAAAACATGTTAAACTGTTATAAATAAATGTTAAAAATATAATTGATAGTATGAAAAACATAAAGTATATACCTTGTTCATATTTGATTTAGGATGAAAAGGCAATGTACATGCTCTGCTGCACATGTGACAATGCCACCTTTTCTTGATGCTTTTTGTTGGTTTTTTGGTTCATCTGCGGCCTTTCTTCTGAGTTTCCTTGGTCTGTCAGTGGGATTATGATAGAGTGGAGGTTGAATCTGTGCAAAATTGGAATGAACCTATTTATGGTGACTTGGCACAGGCTTTATGATAAAGTTATATGTGTTCAAGTATACATCCTTGCTATAGAAATGATAGCAATAAGCCTCTGGCTGCTCCCTATTTGCCCATATTGCAGACACATCATGTCTGCAAGGAATCCCACTAAGCTGCCACATTTTACAACCACAAATCCAATCATTCAAATTCACAACCAATGTTCTGCCATCAACTTCTACTTCAAATTCTCCACACCCATACTTCAAAGCAGTGCATCCCCTACAAGCTTTCTTAATCATTTCCAATTTTTTCTGAATTCTAGGCCCAAGTGACCCTACATACTTGCATGCCTTCCCTTTTTACCTGAAACCTAACCATTAATTTCTTTCTTATCCACTCTAGCATGTTTATTATACCTTTATCCCTTGACTCCTGGATGTAATTATTTCATGACTCATTCAAGTTGTTCACTACTACATCACATTTACAGTGGGGTAAAAAATGAGATCTGACCCAAAATTTTGACCCAACAGCCATTAACCAATCTCAAATTCTATCTTACCCATATCAGTTGCCTTATTAAACTCCATACATCCATCCCCATCTAAATTGTCATCATCAACTGATAGAACAAACTTCCTCCTTAATGTCTCTCTCTAGCCCTAGATATAAAACTGAAATGAAATAAAACAAAACCCTATCTCATCTGTCGTTTTTAATATATATATGGAGGGTAATTAAGTCTTTAGCCAACACAAGTAACGGAGTTAAGACGGAAAGCATTTATTTACTTCAACTCAAAAAGTCGGGAGTTTAAATGTAGCTTTACTGACTACAGGTGGTTAAGTGGGAAAGACCCCAAACCCCAGGTCGTGATCTGAACTTTACTCTTGAAAATAAAAGTCATCGCAAAAATCTATCTTTTTTAATTATTGTCATGGTAGTCATAAAATATTGTTTTGATTATTTCTTACATTAAAATATTAGTGATAACTTAAATGTAATCACAAAAATGGTATATCTATAAGTGATAACTTATTGCGTCACAACAAAAAAATTTATTTTGCATGAAAAATTTGGTGATTGACATGATCATCATAATTATAATACATTGATGACAAAATTAGTCAACACTAAGAGTCATCATATATATTATTATTTTGTGATTTCCTAAAAAGTTCATCACAAATTACTATCTTTTCTGATTGTTTTTAAAAAATGTGGCAAAGTTCCGTCACGTAATCTTATTTTTGCTTAAATTCCATGATTGATTCGTTTAATTGCTAGGTTGCAAACTAGTTTATTATTCATTGAAATCTACTGCTAAATTAGACATCAAATCCGTAATTGTTTGGTCACTCTAATTTGCGAGGCAACTAAGATTAATGATTGACTGCATATCACAAAATTAGTATATCTTAGGAAGAATATTCAACTAAATTAAATGCAATCGTTTGTGCTTGTATTGTTTAACTTCATCGGTCTTTCTAATTCTTAAAACATCTACCAGATTAAACTTTTAGTGCTTGTCTGAAGTTGTTTAGTAGTTAGGGTTCTTTAGATCGCTTGTTTCTATCTAACTAAAATTAAGGAAAGATATAGAATAATTCTAAATGGTGAATTGATTCTAACGATAATTATTTAAAGTACTAATTGTTTATACTTGTGTCCATGATCAATGTAAGTTTCTGAAGGTGGAAGTTAAATTAATCCAAGACTCGTTTTTTTGATTTATTTCATTAGATTATTTTGCGTTATTTGTGTATTTGTTTACTTTATTCAACAACGTTCAAAACCCCCCTTTTTGGAATACAAAGTATAAAAACAAATTAATCATTCTCTATGGAATCGACTCTTACTTGCACTACTGCATAAATATCATTCGATTTTATTTTTGGTTGCCCGCGACAGTACACCAATTACTAACATTGAATTGTACATCTTTGATAATTGTTTGTTTGAACAAAGTTTGTAGTCATTTTAAAATAAATTAGTCTATAATCACATAAAATCGTTCATATACACTCATATGCATATTTTGATGGCTCACGTGCAGAGCAAGTCATTATATATATATATATATATATATATATATATATATATATATATATATATATATATATTAGAATAAATTAAAATTTAAAAAGATATTTTATAATCATTATATATAGAATAAATTAGAAATTAAAAATAATTTATTGTGCTTTGCACGAGCCACGTATCTAATTTCAATTTCAAATCAAGCATCAAAATTCAAATCCCTTGGTCGCATGCAATGTCAAGTACTGGACGTCTGGACCAACTAAACCTCTCTCACCTGACAGGCTGACATCTCTCTCTCTCTCTCTGTATTTCTGGAACCAAAACATATTAATCAAACACTTAATTATTTGTTTTTTGACGCAACAATTTCAAATGAGTCACATGTAAAAATAAAAACACGCATGCATAATCAGTGATGAAGCTATGATTTTTTAGCAAAGTCAAAATTTTTTGAGGTTATAAATAATTTGTCGGGATGCGGGGACAGTGTCTTTTGCCAAATTTTATGAATAATTTTATATTATCTCCGTTCTTAAAAAATTATCGTTTAAAATTTTAATATATAGATTAAAAAAATCAGTTAATACTACTCTATCATTTAATAATTAAAATTTATTTGAAATTTTATCACTACCCTCTATGAAAAATTAAAAACTATTAATATAAGGGAGACAATTTCTTGAGACATTAAGAGAAGGTAGGAATAATAGGAAATTAAATAATTTATTTTTCTCGAAAGTTGTAAACGATAAACTTTTTTGAACAAATTTTCTTCCAAAACGATAATCTTTTAAGAACGGAGAGAATATTTTAGTATATGTATTTAATTAATTACAATGATGATATATATAGTCAATAGTAACATTATATATACACACCTATTAAACCCTAATTAATTAATAAATTTTACCAATCGCAAATTTGTTCATATATATATATATATATATATATATATATATATATATATGACTCAAAATAAGGACTCAAAGTAAGGATCGCATTTTTTTTTGCTTTTTTTTGCTTTTTTTTTTTAAAACAATTAAAAAAAATATTTAATATTTTATGGAACTGAAATTTTTTCATAATACAATGTTTTGGGCGTGTTTTAGATACCTATACCAAAAAATGGTGGTTCAGTCTGCACAGACTGTACATATATATTTTTGTTATACATACTCAAATCACACTCAAAACACTTTTTTTTTAAAAAACTTTCAGTTCCATAAAATATTAAATATTTTTTTTTAGTTATTTTTTAAAAAAAGCAAAAAAAACAAAAAAAATACGATTTTTACTTTAAGTCTTTATTTTGAGTCCTTATAAGAGAAAACTTCATATATATATATATATATATATATATATATATATATATATATATATAACTTTTATACAAAACTAGGTGATTTTATGAAATAGTAGTATTAGTCAAACTTGACTAAAGATTAAGTACTTTCCCCTATATATACACACATACCAAAAGTAAATATATATGGTTATGCTTTTATCTAAAAACAATAATTTTGTAGATCAAAGTATTGGAAATTAATAAAAATATAATCATCTAGAATTATCTATATATTTTCTATTTATTACAAAATAGAACTCAGTTTTAAAGATGCAAGTGTTATTCGTATTATTTTTAAAATGAGATTTATATTGTAAGTAAAACGAGAGAAATGGTGTATATATCGACAAAAAACGAAATTAGAGTGCACCTATCGTGAAATTCTAAAATAGAATATATTATTACGAGTTTTATCTTAATTCTCTCGTATCTCATACGTCGATATCGATATAAATTTGACATCGTATTTAGTAATTAAGACTCATAAATTGCTAAATAAATTATTTTTTGCAAAATAAAATGAATACTAAAATTTGCACGGTTAATGTCACATCGAAGTCAGAAGACTCCAACTCTTCTTAAATAACACTCTCCCTTAAATAACATTACTTTATTAAAATTACGTCATTTTGGAGATTCTTTTAAAAAACAAATAGGGCCGCGGGTGATATTTTTTTTAAATAAAAGAAAAGTATGTAGGACCACTCTATTTTAATACTATTTTGTATTTTAAAAAATCTCCAAAATAACATAATTTTAATAAATGAGTGTTATTTAAGAGAGAATGCTATTTAAGAATAGTGTTTTAGATCAGTTCTACATATATATATATATATATATATATATATATATATATATATATATTGAATTTTTAGGTTAAATTTGAGAGTCGTTAGTATAAAGTTAATTTTGGTCAATTGATCAATATAATGTTGATATTTAGGAGGGTGTATTCAATTAAGACTTTTAAAGACTTTAAAAGTTTGGTTGTATTCAATTAAGACATTTAAAGAGTTTATAAAAGTTTAGTGGTATTCAATTACAACTTTTGTAATGTCTTTAAAAGTTAGGTGGTATTGAATTAAGAATTTTATAAAGTGTATAAAAATATTTTGGTATTCAAAAAGTCATTGATTTTTTAGATTTCTATTAAATTGTAGAGTTTGACAGACTTTAGAAGAAAATTTATAACTATCAACCCATATCCAAAGTCTAACCTCATCTCTAAAGACTTCTAAAGACTTCCAAATATTAGGCACAAAGGTAAAAATTCAAAGCGCCTGTAAAAAAATTGCAGAGCGATTTTATGAAAAATTCAAAAGTCGCAAAACTCTCCAGTAAATTTTTAACTTAAAATGAATATAAATTAATCTAATTTTATAAAATATAATTATTAAAATTATAAACCGTTTATATTTTTTTTACTAAAATTATTAAAAATTAGATAAATTACACAAACTTTTATTATAGGAATATCTCGTTATGACTTTGAAAAATCAAACAGTAAATTTTGATTTTTACTATTATATTATATATATATATATATATATATATATATATATATATATATATATATATATAATATAAATATAGTATATAATATGTATGAATCTTGATAAATTCTAAAACTCAACAAAATTAAAAAAAAAAAAAAAAGATGACAACGATCGACTGTTAAAAAATTAGTTATGTAACATTTTAATTAATTAATTTCTAACATCATAAATAAATTAAAAAGTCACATAATTATTTTTTTTAACGGTCAATTTTGGTTCACTAACAACTATTAATAATTTTAAGAAAAAAAATCTCTCTGACAATTTTTTTTGTGACTTACCGGCGACTAAAAATCTCTCTGGTAAATTTTTTATAACTTGGTGGCAATTTACTCACATGTATGAAGTTTTGCGATCATATAGATTTTTATTATCATATTATTTTAAGAAAAACAGAGTTTGATACTCATACTAAAAAATCGTACGCATATATAGTATATATAGTTCAATGAAAAATGAGCTTATTTTTTGTGTCGCGTCTGTAGCTTCTAAAGTTTTATTCGTATTCGAGTATCCAAATTTATCATGAAATGAGTAGAATAATATGAATGCTTTCAACATATATAAAATCTTATGCCACAATAATTTAATGAAATAATGAGATTTCCTGTAGTTCATGAAAAAAGAATGAGAGGTTGTACACATGAACTAATTAACAATTAATATAAGCTACAAGATATATTAGAAGTATTCAAAAGTCTATCAAAATCTTGGTAAAAAGTATATTAAAGTTTATCACTTATTTCATGGAGTATATAAAAGTCATTTTAAAAAAATCTTTAAAAGTCATTAAAATTTACAAACTCTATAAAAGTCTTGTCATTTAAAAAAAATCTTAATTGAATACATCCATTTTAGATAGAAAGTGATCTTTTTTTTTATATATCAATATTATATTGATTAATTAACCAACTTACCTACTATGAAGTTAACTTAATAAGAACTGAATTCATTAAACACAATAAAAATTTTAAATAAAATTATTTTTGTGATACAGAATGAGTACTAGGGCAAGTGGATAAATTAAGAGTTGACACTTGGTACCTGCCCCATAATAATTGACCCCATATACCGAATTAAGTGGATAAATTAAGAGTCGACACCTGCCCCATAATAATTGACCCCATATGACCTATGAATGCTCCATGTCCCAGTAGTCAAATCAGTAGGGGTAAGGGAGGGTACCCACGTGGCACAGACCCAATAGAAAAGAAATTGCATGCATATATATATAAGATGACACGTACCGATGCACGTCTGAATTGGGGGTGTAAATTCAGTGCACACAGATTTCATTCATATTCTTCCCATGCATGATTGTTCATGCAGAAGACATCAGGTCAGGTCAGGTCAGGGCTGGGCAGGGACATACCCATAAAAGGGCAAACACCCCTTGTAGATTTTTCATAGTACTTTGCCACTATATTGACTAGCTGCACGTGAGGAGTGACAAATGTATAGTGTGAAAATTATATTATTTTTTTGGGTCCATTTCATAAAATAAAAATAAAAAATACCACTCTTCTCATAAGTTTTCTAGTGATTGTTTAGCATGTGAGGAGTGACAAATGTATAGTATGAAAATTGGTCTATTTCATAAAAATAATAATTAAAAAGAAGGTATTATTTGTTATTTTTTCCTACAAATTAAAATTATCATGCTATCACTATTAAAGACTTAATAAAAAAATATTGGTCCTGTAATGTATTGGAACAACTTTACGTCGAATTATAATAGAAAAATTTAATTTATATATGAAATTGATATAAATTATAGGAGGGTCCCAATTATTACACATCTCTCCAAAAATATTATTACTATTTATCCTTATCCACGTAATCCACATTCAAAAAGTCGATGTATAATATTCACAATATATATTATTTTCGAATTTTTTTTATATAATTGATACTTCTGTCAAGCTATTCGGAAGAGAAAAAAAAACAAAAACTATAATTTTTACACCAAAATTATTGTATTACCAAACAATTGTAAAAAGTGTTCAAAATTTTGACCAAATTATATGTACAATTAGTAGACACGTCAACTCATATAGTCAAAATTTGGACATGTTTTTTGAAGTATATAGTTTGAAAGTTCAATAATTTTAGTACAAAAAAGTATAATTTGTATATTTGTTTTTATAACTTGACAAGAGTTAATTAGTTTTTTAGTCATTTAGTCTACTCCTAAAACTAACAAATTATAGTGTTTGATATCTATAAATGAGACTATTTTGTGGGACCCACACGTGGACTATTTTATTACGAGTTGCATAGATAAATCTAATTCATAATACTTTTACAATGTATTTAATACAGTAGGTCAATTTTATAATATTATCCAATCTCATGTATTAATATATATCGCAATCGTAATTTGACATATTTTTCTTAATAGATAGCAAGACTTTTATAAATTTTATTAAAACTTATTTTGTGTTATAATATCTTTAAAAAAATTTACAATATCGTAATTATTCATGAAACAAATTAAAATGTGAATTGCATATATTTTTTTTAAAAAAAGTGGTGCAATTATAATCATTCATATGAGCTGTAGTGAATACTACAATACTTCTTGTTTTAAGTTATACAAGGTATTGTTCGATAGAATTGCGTTTATAAGAGCTTATTAAAATAAAGATACTGTATAAAATAGAGGCTAATTTTAAAATAGAATTTAAATGTAAAAGAGTTATTTGATAATCAGTCTTTATTGTATGCTTGAATATAATATTTTATTATTTTATCCTTATATCAATTTATTAAAAATATAATTAATTTAAATTAAATCTCCAATAATGTATAACTAGTAAAATATTTTAAGTCTAATAAAACATAATAATAATTATGATAATTTTACATAATTACTATAATATATGGCGATGGTGGTGGTGGTGGTGGTGGTGGTGGTGGCGATGGGTGGTGGATGATGGTGGTGGTGATAGTGGTGATGTAGTGAGTGAAATGAAATGTAAAATAAAAAAAATGAAATTATAATATTGATGGTAAAAGAGTAATGAGAAGTTTCTTTTTCTAAAAATACTTGTAAGACCCTAACTTTTATGAATAAAGATTAATTTTTCTCTAAATATCATTTTAAATATTATGGTGTGGATTTGATATAATGTTATATATAGTTGTGGGTAATATTTATAAATTTTGCAAAATAAGCAAGTTGTCATAAAATATTTGATTGGTCGGAGAATATTCGTTTTATCAGGGAATATTCGTACAACGACACAATCATTGGTGGATCCCACAACGGAATTACTGTCGGAGTTAGAAAACGACAGAAATAAATTTTTATAAAAATAACGATAAAAGTTTTACCGTTAAGTGTTGAAATACCCGATGGTAAAAGTACAATAATACGCGTGATTGCATAGTAACACACAGTATTGTACAATATCTTTGATTATTGATACTTACGTAAGAAGTCACTCAATTTTACTCAATAATTGCTGCATAGTATCTCATATTATTGATTCAATTATTATCACAGTATCATCTGCATAATATTTTATGTTATTAAATTAATAATTGAGACGACAAAGTTATTCATATTATTATTTGTATTATTGACAATGTCTAGAAAGTTCTGTCGAGGAAAGAAGTTTTGTCACTTAATTGCGCGCCAATAAGTAGAAGTCCTTATCGGAAAGCCCCCTTTTTCCTAGGAATGATCTGGTTGTTAATATTGTGAGTTATAATATTAATAATGAATAAATATTGTGTTAATTAAAGATAAGAATAATAATTAATGAGTGAAAGATGTTTGTTCAATTATCCTTTTAAATTGGTGTTTATTCATTCTTCTGTATGTTAGGATATTATTGTCCAACTTTTCAAATAATGTAGCTACTGGTCACTGCCTTATGAACGAGGGCGGTCCCTCATTGGTCCATATCTCCCAAACTCAATTACCTTCAAAAGAGGGCGCCTCCTCATTGGTTTAAATCTCCCACTTTGCTAGTTACCTCCTCAGGAGGGAACTCTCTTATTGGTTGACTCAAATGTGTGCTGATGAATTGCACCCGTGAATTTTTTTTTCCTGTGCAGTCCGTGATTTTATTTTTTAAATAGTATCATGCCATTCTCTTATAAATAGGATACTTAGTTTAAAAATAAAAATCATACCAGAATCAGAAAATTCTTCTTCTATAATATTGAGCGTATTTATTTTGAGTTTAAGGAAGTTTTGAGCGTAGAAAATAATATAAGTTTTCTTCAAGAATATCACTGCCCTACCAGTCAGAAATACTCTCCTTTTAAGGTAAGGGATATTATTTTTGTTCAATATTCGTAAGAAATAATATTTTCTTTCATACTCTGTAGTATGTAAGTAATATTATTTCGTTTCAAATTTTGAATTCTATACTCATTTTGATAAGTATTGCTTATATACTTTTTGAAATTAGTAGAATATCCTTGAAATTTGCGCTTCATCTAGTATTGTTTCATAGAAATATTTTTCTGAACATTCTTGTTAATTTTTAAATTTTTCTTACCAGAGTACTATTCATGGGTACTATTCATACATATGACACAATTCATATATACGTTACTATTTACGGAGTATTATTCACGAAGTACTATTCACATGACACTATTTACCCGAGTACTATTCACGATAAAAAATAATTTCTTTTCTGTCCAAATTATTTTTGATACATGAATATTATTCTTAAATTTTACTCTACAAAGCAGTTATCATGTTAAAAATTTGGACATTCTTGAACTCTAGATAAATTAATTTATAAATATTTAAAATTTATCATTGTTCTTACTTAATTGAATTTTTATATTATTGTCATCATCCTCATGATTATATTGTGATGAAAATCATCTTTGACCCGTAGTTCATAGATGGACTGTTGATTGGTATGATTATGACTATGTATCGATACAATCATGACCTGTAATGTTACAAATGATGTGATAAAAGTTCTCATTGGCCCGTAGTGCATTGATAGACAGTTGTTGGCATGATCATGACCACTGGTGATACTAACGAATAACCTTGGCCCGTAGTACATGGATAATTCGTGGATATGATAATAATGAATATCCTTGGCCCGTAGTGCATGGATAATTCATGGATGTGATACTAACGAATATCCTTGGCCCGTAGTGCATGGATAATTCGATGATGTGGATTATTTATTGATCTGTGTTACAGCGATAAAATATTGATGATGAACTTTTAAATCATAGAAGATAATAGATATTATGCTCTACTTGACTCTTCTAATGGATTGCTTATTCCGCTTGAGTTAGACTTGTTGTCTATTATATTCTATTAGTTTTACAATGTTGAAGGCTAACGATAATTTATTCTGCATTATCTTAGTCATAATATTCTTTACTGGGCTAGTTGAGCTCACCCTTTGCTTTCATTGTTCTCTTCAGAAAATGAGAATATAGTTAAAACTAGTCAAAAAATGGAATGACGGTCTGAGATGGTGGCTATAATAGTCCTCACTATTTTATAAAATAATGTGATACTAATTGTAATGAGGACTCCATTTGAGTTTGGATATTGTCTAAGAAATAATATTTGTGTTAAAACTCTCAGCTTATGTTTTGTCGTATATTGCACGACAGTTGTATAATTAAGTTTGTATTTGAATTCTATACTATGTATTTGGCGACTCAAAATGGATTGTGTATACCTATTTTTGGGGCGTCACAATACTTGGCTCATTCTCATTTTTAAGAGTCAAAAAGAAATTGGCTAAATTCTTTAGTCTAAAAAAAGGAAAAAAGAGGCAATTGAACACTACCTAACATACAAGCAAATGAGGTCCTAATTAAGAGGTCAAGAATGATGTCTTATGTGACTTTTAGATATTTTGTCAAGTTCGATTATCATTCGTGAGTTTTTGTTTTTTCTTTATTTGAAAGATTAATGAAGTGCATGTGTTTTAATTTTTATTAAGCTTAAGGTAGTGATAGATATATGTATACCCTAAATTGATTGTTGCATATCATTACATATTAAAGAGATTATATGTAAGACCCCGAATTTTATGAAATAAAGTTATTCAATTTTTCTTATAATTATTATTCAGTAAATAGTTAAATTGATAAAAGTTTAAAGTTATGGGTGAAATATGAATTTTTTTTTAAGTGGTTATAAAATAATCATTTTTGTCGAGGAATATTCGTTTGGTCGTGGAATATTCTTTCTGTCGGAGAATATTCGTACGACGGCGCAGCTATTTGTGGGCCCCATAACAGAATAACTGTCGGGTGAAGAAAATGACAAATTTGAGTTTTACAAATAACGGCGTAGTTGTTACCGTTAACACTGTTGGAATACCCGGTGGTTAAAATACAGTAATACGCGTTATTGCACAGTAGCACACGGTATTGCATAGTATTTTTGAAATTATTGATTCTTACGTAAGAAGGCACTACTCAATAATTGTTACAGTAATTACTGTTCAATATTTTATTTTATTGATTCAATAATTGCTACGTTGAAATTTTATATTATTGTTGTTCAATAATTGTTGCTGCACAGTATTTCCCATTATCAGATCAATAATTCATATTATTTGAATAATATTATTAGATAACATTATTGGCAATGACTAGAAAGTTCTGTCTAAGGAGAGGTTTGGTCACCTAATTGCGCGCCAGTAAGGAGAAATTCTTATTGGAAAGCCCCCTCTTTCTTGGGAACGGCCTGGTTGTCATAAATGTGATTCTGTAATATTATTTGTGAATAATTAATTATTGATTCATATGATAAGGAAATATTTATTGTATGTGGATATAAACGAGGGATATATTTTTGTGGTTAAAAATGAAGGAGATAATGTTGAGGTTTTTATCCGTATTTTTGTCGGAATGGAGGTATTAAAAATCAGGGTTTTTGAGATATTTTGCGGGGGTTATAATTTTTAATCCGACCGTTGGATCGTGGTAATTTTTGGATATGTTATACATATATAAGTTGAGTATATGTCCATAAATTTTGAACCGTTAAAAATAAACGTATGATTTATTATGAATTTTACGAGATGACTGGTTCAGAAATTGTTGAATTTTCGGAGTTTATCATTTTGGTGGAAAATTCTAGAATTGGTGGGCCCCACTTGTGGTTGGTGAAGAAATGTGCTGAATTATATTTCAAATGTGGTGGGTGGGAATAGTAGCAGGTAAAGCCATCAGGTTGCAGGTCAAACCTACCAAAATTTTCCTATAAATAGAGGGCTAAGTTAGAATTGAAAACCACACCAGAAACATAATCTTTCTCTCTTTCTCTCTCTATATTATGAAGCATATTTTGTGAGTTTTTAGATACTTGGTGAGTTGCTATTCATCAGTGCAAGTTTCCTTCAGCATCATATCCGATATCCAGTCAGAAGTACTGCTCTTTTGAGGTAAGGGATAGTAAGGGATATTAAGGGATTTTAAGGGTTGTTATGATTTTCAGTTTCGTAATTTTTCTGATCTTCAAAAATTCTAGAAAAATTTGAAATGATATTTTGATGAGTTTTCTTGATTGTGTCCAAAAATGGTGATTTTTGGATGTATAAATTGAGTGTTATGAATTTTATGAGAAAAGACTATTTTAAAAGTAACCGCTTATAATTCCTTGTGGTTAACTCCAAAATTGATGAAATTTTTATTGAGAGTACATGTATATGATAGAAGTATACTCTGTAAATTTCAGAATTTTTAGACAAAAGTACAATTTTTGATAAATGTCTAAATATTCGGCTATTTTGGCCATATGAAAAATAGTAAATGACTTTTAAAAATTCTGAGAAAAATATATGTTCACTATGGGACTATATTATGCTAAATCCCAGAAAAGAAATATTTTTGGAACTGTTTTGGTATTTTTCATGAAAATGGTCTAGTTATGAGTAAATGAATTAAATATGTTTTGTGAAGAAAGAAAATTGGAAAATAGGATTTTATGGCTTGAGAATCCTATATGAGGTATATGCAGATTTTTGATGAGAGTTTTGGTTATTGATGATGAAATTGTAAGAGTTGGCATTTTATGATGATTAAATGCATTAATTAGTAAAGTGTAAACAATTAAAATAAATTGTTTATAAATTTAAGTAATGTTATTCTTTCAATATCATTATATCAAAATATTGGTATGAATTTTATTGTAGAATTTCTATCTTTTGTGTCGGGGTTACTATTCATGAGTTACGAATATTACTCTTGAGATTAAAACTATATGTTGATCATATTATTTTTATCATCATATATAACATTTTTATAACCCTGATGTTGAAATTCTCTTTCACTGGAGTGTAAAGATGGGTAGATTATTGGTATGATCATGACTAGGGTTCTCTTTGGCCTGTAGTGCAAAGTTGAATTGTGACTGGTATGATCATGACCATTGAATTTATAATTGAATATCTTAAGCTTAAGTGCAAAGGTGAATTAATCAACATGGTTATAATTATTGTTTATATAAATTCTGAAATGATTATATATTTCTTTGAGATATGAATATATTTGGCCTGTAGTGCAAATATGAATTGTTGATGAATATCTTTGGCCTGTAGTGCAAAGATGAACTGTTGTTGAATATCTTTGGCCCGTAGTGCAAAGATGGTTTGTTGATGAATATCTTTGGCCCGTAGTGCAAAGATGGATTTGTTAGTATGATTATAAACAGGAATTGTGATTTGGTATAACCATGATCTTTGATGTTTCAGGTAAAGACAGGTGATGAAAATATTCTTCGTCCTGGGTGCGAAGAAAAATTTATAGTCACAATTATGATTATGAGTTATTCATATGATTGTGGAAAGGAACTGTTGAGTGATGTTACATGGATAAAATATTGTTGGTAGATTTTTAACATGGAGAAGATAATAGACTTTATAGTCTATTTGACTCTTCTAATGGATTGCTCGTTCCGCTGCAACTATGGTTGAAATTTTTATCATTTACCATATGTTCTAAATCTCTGATTTATTATTGATGAAGGCTATTGAAAATTTAATTATCTTTAGTCATGATATTCTTTACTGAGCTAGTTGTGCTCACCCTTTTGCTTCACAATTCCTTTCAGGTAATAAGAGTGTAGCTGGGTCGAGCGGGGGTAACAAGGGAATAGAACGGTGGTCATCATTTAGTAGATATATTTGGTGAAAAAAATAGGGTGAGGCGAACCCAACGTTGGAAGGGTGTTTTGTCACTATCATACAAGATGTCTAATGACATACAACCTCGTGTCATCATAAGACAGGGTTGTGCTCATCCACTTGCTGAGTATATCTATGGGCACTACCTATATAATCTTGGTGTTTGTTTAAAGTATAATTCTCAGTTAGATACAGTGGAGATAATGATAAGTCAAGAGAAGACTCACCATTGGGAAGAATATGATAGTAATCTTCTCGTTTTTCTTTGGGGTCTATTGGGTCAACCAAGGATAATTCTGTGGCCATATGATATCTATCATAACCTAGACGCATGGCCTCCCATGTACGAAGGTTTCCTTAAGCACTTCCCAAAGATTCTAATTTCTTAAACAGTTTTTGACTATACCTTTATGTAAGGTGTCATTGTGAGGTGATGTCCACGGTTGGAACATGAGTCACATTTGGTATATATTTGTATCCAAACTCACAGCATATGTGTTGTTGTATTTTACACGTCAATTGTTGTAATAAAGTTGTAGTTATTTTCTGTACCATGTATTTGGCGACTCAGAATGAGTTGGATGGAATGGACCTATTTTGGGGTTGTCACATTATATTATTCTTAATTAATAAAAAATTAATTAATATTTTAATCACATATTTATTTAAATTGAAACTTTTTTTAAAAAAATAAATCTAAATAATTTTCAATTTTATTCGAATTTCAAATTTTTGTAAACTTATTTCAAGTCAAAATAAAATCTTTTGAAATAGATAGACCAATAAACTATATTTTGGGTACTTAATAAAAAAGACAAATTAAATTAAATATCATGTCTGAACATGAAAGTTTAACCTTATAAATCTTTTTTTGTGATATTTTATATGTTCTGTGACGCCCCCAAAATAGGTATACATTACCCATTATGAGTCGCCAAATACATGGTACAAAATATAAATACAAACTTAATTATACAACATGAACTGAGAGTTTTAACACGGATATTATCTTTTAGACAATTTCTAAACTCAAATGGAGTCTTCATTATAATTATTATCACACTATTTTATAAAATAGTGAGGATTACTATAGCCACCATCTCGGACCGTCACTCTATTTCTGGACTAGTCTCGGCTACGTTCTCATTTGTTAAAGAGAACAATGAAAGCAAAAGGGTGAGCTCAACTAGCCCAGTAAGAAATATTATGACTAAGTTAATGTAAAATAAATTATCGTTAGCCTTCAACAGTGTTAAACTGATAGAATACAATAAACAACAAGTTTAACTGTAGCAGAATAAACAATCTATTAGAAGAGTCAAGTAGAGCATGATATCTATCATCTTCTATGATTTAAAAAGTTTATCATCAATTTTATTACTGAAAGTCAGCTTAATAAATAATCTACATCATCGAATCATCCCGGCACTACGGGCCAAGGATATTCATTAGTATCACGACCATGAATTATCCATGCACTACGGGCCAAGGATAATCATGTTTTCACCAATGGTCATGATCATGCCAACAACTTTTCATCAATGCACTACGAGCCAATAAGGACTTTTACAACCTCATTTGTAACATTACATGTCATGATTACACCGATACATACTCATAATCATATCAATTAACAGTCCATCTATGCACTACGGGCCAAAGATGACTTTCATCACAATATAAGCATGAGGATGATGACAATGATCTAAGAATTCAATTAAATGAGAGCAAGGATAAATTTTAAAGATTTATAATTTAATTAATCCAGAATTCAAGAATGTCTAAATTGTCAACATGATACTGTTTTGTGGAGTAAAATTCAAGAATAATATTGTATCAAAAATAATTTGGACAGAAAAGAAATTAATTTTTGTCATGAATAGTACCACGGGTAAATAGTACTCCGTGAATAGTACTTCGAAAATAGTATCTCGTGAATAGTACTCCAACATGAAAAGATCAAAATTTATCAAGAATATTCAGAATAATATTTTCGTGAAAAGATACTAAATGAAGCACAAATTTCAAGGATATTCTATTAATTTCACAAAGTATACAAGTAAAACTTATCAACATGACTGTAGAATTAAGAATACGAAACGAAATAATATTACTTACATACTACAGAATATTGAGCAAAATATTATTTTATACGAATATTGAACAAAAATAACATCTCTTACCTTAAAAGGAAAGTACTTCTGACTGGTAGGGCGGGGATATTCTTGAAGAAAATCTATACTGTTTTCTACGCTCAAAACTTCTTTAAACTCTAAAGAAAAATGCTCAATATTATAGAAGAAAAATTCTCTGATTCTGGTGTGATTTTCAATTCTAAACTAAGCATCTATTTATAGGAGAATGGAAGGATACTATTTAAAAATAATTCACGGGTGCACAGGATTTTTTCTCACTGGCGCGAATTCGCCGGCTGAAATTTTCTGATTTTTTGAATTACTATGCAAACACTATGCACACTATGCAAACACTATGCATAATAAAATATAATATATATTCTATTTTTCATAAAAAAACAAAATTTATATATATATATATATATATATATATTTCATTTGGGGGGGGGAGGAATTCATTTGGCTTGTTTTATATATATATATATATAATAAAATTGAGATAACTTCTACCGACAGTTTTAAAAAATAGGTAAGTGGGGGGCCATATAAAAAGCTAAATTTATAACAAATACTTTATAAAAATCTCCTCTATTTATCTCAATTCACTTGGCTTCACGAAACATATTTTTAATAACATTCATCATTAATATTATAACTAACAATATTAACGACCAGATCATTCCGAGGAAAAATGGGACTTTCTGATAAGGATTTCTCCCTATTGGCGCGCAATTAGGTGACCAAACCCCTTTCCTCGATAGAACTTTCTAAACATCGTCAATAATGAAAATAATAATATGAATAACTTTGTCGTCTCAATTATAGATTTAATAATATAAAATATTGTGACAATAATTGAATCAATAACGTGAGATACTATGCAACAATTACTGTGGCAATAATTGAAATAAAACTGAGTGACTTCTCATGTAAGCATCAATAATAAAAGATACTGCACAATACCGTGTGTTACTATGCAACCACGCGTATTACTGTACTTTTATCACCGAGTATTTCAACAGTTAACGGTAAAACTTTCGTCGTTATTTTTATAAAAAGTTATTTCTGTCGTTTTTTAACTTCGACAATAGTGAGGTCCACCAATGATTGTGCCGTCGTACGAATATTCCCTAATAAAACGAATATTTCCCGACCAATAGAATATTTTATAACAACTTGCTTTCTTTGCAAAATTTTTAAATATAACCCACAACTATAACATTATAACAAATTCACACCTTAATATTTAAATATGATATTTAGAGAAAAATTCATCTTTATTCATAAAAGTTGGGGTCTTACAACATCTCCTTCTAATGAAATTTTATCCTCGAAATTGGGGTAGTACCTGGTATGACGAAGACGTGATGATACCTTTATTTCATTTCAGATTCTAACTCCCCCTATCATTTCCTCAACATCGTGATTTCTCCATAAAATTTTGACTTGAGGTATAACCTTGGAGTATAGAATATATTCCTTCTTATCCAATATTTTAACAAGTACCTCTTCATATGTTAAATCTTCCGCTATCTCGTATGGTTCTAATTTAATAATGTAGTTCGGGTCTTTCACATATTTACGTAACATAGATATGTGAAAAACGTTATTAACACGAGACATACTTGGCGGTAAGGCGATTCTATATGCCACAATTCGTACTCGATCGAGAATTTCGAATGGCCCAATGAATCGAGGATTGAGCTTTCCTCTCTTTTCAAATCTTGTAACTCATTTTCATGGAGCAACACGTAACATGATCTCCAACATTAAATTCGACGTTCCTTTGATGAAGATTAACATAACTCTCTTGTCGATCTTGTGAGGTTTTTATACGTTGCCGGATCATTTAAATCTTTTCCTTAGTCATGCGTACCCAATTTTGGTCCCAACAAAGTTGCTTCACCTACCTCGTCTCAGCATACTGGAGAACGACACTTACGTCCATACAACGCCTCGAATGGAGCCATGCCTTTACTTGATTGATAACTGTTGTTGTAGGAGAATTCTACCAATGGCAAGAACTTATCCCAACTTTTCTTGAAGTCTAGGACACAGAGTCTTAATAGATCTTCAAGAGTTTGAATAGTCCTCTCCGACTGTTCGTCCTTCTGAGGATGATATGCCGAACTAAATCATAAATTTGTGCCCATAGCTTTCTGCAAACTAATCCAAAATTATGAAGTGAATCTTGGGTCTCGATCAGAAACTATGGATACTGGCATACCATGCAGTCTTACAATCTCATATATGTATATACGAGCAAGACGTTCAAGTGAATAAGTTTCTCGTATAGGTAAGAAATGAGCAGACATGGTTAATCTATCAACAATGACCCAAATTGCATTTATGACTTGAGAAACCTTGGGAAGGCCAGCAACGAAATCCATGGTAATGTGCTCCCATTTTCATTCTGAAATTTCAAGTGGTTGCAATGGACCTTTTGGCACTTGATGCTCCGCCTTGACATGTTGACAAGTTAAACACCTTGAGATAAACTCCGCGATCTCTCTTCTCATATTGCTCCACCAAAATGTATATCGAAGATCACAATACATTTTGATACTCCCAGGATGGACTGCAAACGATGTGTTATGCCTCCATCATGATTTTATACTTCAAATCAGAGTCGTTAGGAACACAAAGTCTGGAGTTGAATCAAAGTATTCCTTCTTTATCGATTTTTCCTTCTGGAATAGCACCTTCTTGTACTTTCTTCTTTATACGCATCAGCTCCGGGATCTATAACTTGAGCAGCTTTAACTTTATCGATTAAAGTCGGTTCTACTTGTATATTTGACATCATCACGTGGTTCCCTGGAGTCTTTAACTCTATCTCCATCCTTTGCAAGTCATACAAAATGAACCTTTATGTTGACAATATCGCACTCGTACCCGCATATGATCTTCTACTCAATGCGTCAGCTATTACGTTCGCTTTTCTAGGATGGTATTAGATAGTATGATCATAATCTTTCAACAGCTTGAGCCAACGTCGTTGCCGCATGTTGAGTTCCTTTTGGGTGAAGAAATATTTGAGGCTTTTATGATCCGTATAGATCTCCACCTTCTCCCCATACAGGTAATGCCTCCAGATTTTAAGCGCAAAAACGACTGCTGCCAACTCTAGATCATGAGTAAGATAATTCTTCTCATATTCTTTGAGTTTTCATGAGATGTAGGCTATGACTTTCCCATGTTGCATGAGAACACATCCTAACCCTTTGCTTGAAGTATCACTGTAGATGATAAATTCCTCCGAACCAGATGGTATTGTCAAAGCAGGTGCTGAAATGGGTCTCATCTTGAGTTCTTAAAAACTCTTCTCACATTCCTCGCTCCAACCGAATTTTGTATCTTTTCGAGTCAGCTAATTTAATGGAGTACCGATTCGACAAAAACCTTCCACGAATCTCCGATAATAACCACCTAAGCCTAGAAAGCTACGTACTTCGGTTACTGACTTAGGTTACTCCCAGCTTTGAATTGCTTCAATCTTCGCTGGATCAATAGATATTCCGTGATTTGATATCACGTGCCCAAGGAATGCTACTTCCTAAAGCCAGAACTCGCATTTCTTTAACTTGGCATATAGCTTGTTTTCACGAAGTTTTTGGAGTATCAGCCTCAAGTGTTGCTTATGATCTTCATGACTTTTAGAGTATATGAGGATGCTATCAATAAATACAACCACAAAATTATCTAAATATTCCTTGAATACTCGGTTCATCATATCCATGAAGGCAGCAGGAGCATTAGTCAATCCAAAAGACATGACTAGGAATTCGTAATGCCCGTACCGAGTTCTAAAAGCAGTCTTTGGAATGTCATCAGTTTTAACCTTTAACTGATGATATCCGAAACAAATATCTATCTTTGAAAAGAATTTAGCGCCTTACAACTGGTCAAACATGTCATCAATGCGAGGCAACGGGTACCTATTTTTGATGGTGACATGATTCAACTCCCGATAGTCAATACAAAGTCATATACTTTCATCTTTCTTCTTTACGAATAGAACAGGAGCACCCCAAGGAGACGTACTAGGACAAATGAAATCGATATCTAACAGTTCTTGCAGTTGGATTTTTAACTCCTCAAATTCAATAAGAGCCATTCGATATGGGATTTTGGAAATGGGTTTTGTACCGGGTTCAAGATCAATACAAAATTCAATTTCAATACAAAATTCAATTTCAAGCATTGGTGGTAGGCCAGGAAGTTCTTCTGGGAATACGTCAGGAAATTTATTAACAATAGAAATATCATTCAAATCTGACGTATTTTTGTTTAAATCCGTGACATGGGCTAATAAATCTTGACATCCGTTTTTTAATAAACAAATGACTTTATTGCTTGATATGACAGTGATTGACTTTAGTGGTTTGGTTGCTTGAATTCGCATAATAGGTTGGTTAGGAATATGAAAGCTAACAATCTTACGAAAATAATCAATTTTAGCATGATGAGTAGTTAACCAATCAATCCCTAAAATCACATCAAATACAAGTATTTTCAAAGAGATAAGATTGACAGGTAACGTGAGGGTACCGATTTGAATCAAACAAGATTTATAAACAGTGGATATAATGAAGGTTTCTCCCAACGGAGTTTCAACAGATAAGTCAAAGTCTAATTTCTCCGGAGTTAAATTTAAACGTTGAGCGCAAGTAGGAGAATTAAAAGAATTGGTAGAATCGGTATCAAATAAGGTATAGACTTCGCAAGAGTTTATGATTAGCTTACCCGTGATAACCTCATTCGGGTTCCTCGCTTTTTGGGAGGTCACGACAAATGCTCTCCCTTGAACTACCGGATTTGACTTGTCTGGGACGTCCTTTGGTGTCTCCATCCCAGCTGGATTTGACTTCACTGCACGACAAAATCGGGTTAGGTGACCTTCTCTTCCGTAATTATAACATGCTTTGGACTGCTGCGTATAGTTTGGACTGATGTGTCCCTCCTTTCCGTATTTGTAACATACGATCGGTGGTCGTTCTCCTTCCTTAACAACATGTACTGGTGCTGACGTCTTTCCATCATTATTGAATCTTCTCTTCTTGAAATTTTCACTTCCATTGTCTTGGCCAGGATTACCACCGAAGTGGTTACCATTTCTGGCATGTTGATTTCCTCCACGTTTATTGTCACCGCTTCGATGACTGCTACCACTGGTATTATCGTTTTACCGGCTGCTATCTCTTGGTTGGGTTGACTCATTATCATGCTCCAATAACTGAGCCCTATTTACAACATCTAAATACAAGCAAAGTTTGTGAAATGAGGTATTGACGTATTTTGGGTTTTAAACTTCGCAGAAATATTCGCATCATTCTCTCCTCATTATCAACCAAATGGGATGCAAACCGGGATAACTCCGTAAACTTAGCCTTATATTGTGACGCGGACATATTGTTTTGCTCCAGCTTGATGAACACCACCTCCTTCATGTGACTAATACTTTCAGGAAAGTACTTTTCGTTGAACAATTCTTAGAACTTCTCCCAAGATATCTTGAGTGCGGCAGGCTAAGTACGTTTTACAGATTCTCACCAATAATCTGCCTCTCCTCGCAACATGAAGGTGGTAAAAGGAACCTTTTGCTCCTCGGAGCATCCCAAGACATCAAATATCTTGGTGATTTGTTTAATCCACGTCTCTGCCTTAAGTGGTTCTGGCTTTTCCAAAAACTCCAGTGGTCCCAGCTCCTTAAATTGCTTAGCGGTGAGCCCGTGACCATCCGAGAGTTGCCAGTGTTTTCGCCTATATTTTTGAACAGGAGTCGCTCTCGCCTGATGTTGCATGAATTGCACAAAGCCTCTGAATATCCCATC